>CM031391.1:7180223-7780223 GCA_018350135.1 Citrus trifoliata | reverse complement strand
CCAAGAAAGATCTCGATGCTCGACTTCAGATATTCTTTGACATGTAAGTAAATGATTCTCTCTCTCTCTTTTTGTCAGATCACAACGCATTGACGTGGTTTCTTCTTCTTCCAGGTGTGATAAGAATGGTGATGGGATTTTGACGGAGGACGAAGTGAGGGAGGTTATAGTGTTGAGTGCTTCCGCAAACAAGCTCTCAAACCTTAAGGAGAATTCCAGTACGTATGCAGCTTTGATCATGGAAAAACTGGACCCCGATTGTAAGGGATATATAGAGGTTAGCATCAATCTTGATTCTAGTAATTTATTAATCCACCTCTTTTTATAGTTTCTTTTTCTTCTTTTTCATTTAATTTAATCTTTTTTGTTCTTTAAACAGATGTGGCAGCTGGAAATTTTACTGAGGGGAATGGTGAATGAAGAAGGTCCCAAAATGAACAACAGAACTAGTACACTGACCAAAGCTATGATCCCACAAAATTATAGAAACCCTACCACCAAATTCTTTTCCATGACTACAGAATTTATTTTTGACAATTTTAAAAGAATATGGATCGTCACATTATGGCTAGCAGTAAACTTAGGACTCTTTATGTGGAAGTTCATTGAGTTGCAGTCGGGACCTGTGTTCCAAATCACTGGTTACTGCGTCTGCTTTGCCAAGGGTTGTGGAGAGACTCTCAAATTTAATATGGCTTTAATTCTGCTAACAGTCTGTAGAAGGAGTCTCACAAAACTAAGGTCGACATTTCTCCATAAGATCATCCCTTTCGACGACAACTTAAACTTTCACAAACTGATCGCATTGGGAATTGCGATTGGTAGTATTGTACATACTCTCTTTCATCTCCTTTGCAATTATCCCAAGTTGAGCTCTTGCCGACCGGAGAAATTCATGTACCTTCTTGGTCCTGCTCTCAATTATCATCAACCAACCTATTACGATTTGATGATACATACTGTTGGCTACACTGGGGTATTAATGCTCGTTATAATGGCAATTTCATTCACTCTTGCAACGCATTCCTTTAGAAGGAATGTCATCAAGTTACCATGGATTTTTCACCGTTTCGCGGGATTCAATTCCTTCTGGTATGCCCATCATCTGCTGGTTTTGGCCTATGTCCTGCTATTCATGCATGGCTTTTTCCTCATTTTTGACAAGCCGTGGTACGACAAAACGGTATATAGGATTTTGAACTGCAAAGATGATAGTGTATATTATATAAACTACAATTTAAAGAGTTGCTGAAACTATTTGTCCTATCTCTCTTTCTCTGCAGACATGGATTTACATCTTTTTCCCAGTTCTCTTCTATGCTAATGAAAGATTTTTAGCAAAATTCCACGACCTTAATCATAAAGTGGAAGTCATTAAGGTCTGCAGTAGAAACCAAATTTTTTTTAATTCTTCCTCTACATTCCTCAAGTCCTGAGTGAATTAGATCTGTTCTGTTCTCTGGAAATGGCAGGCAGTAATATACACGGGAAATGTTCTAGCCCTATACATGACAAAACCTCCAGGCTTCAAGTACCAAAGTGGAATGTACCTTTTTGTCAAGTGTCCAGATTTATCGCCTTTCGAGTGGTAAAATTTATTAGATGCTCTGCTGATGATTGAAAAATAATCAAACCCATTAATTTTTTTTTTTTTTCACTTAGTTACTCTAGTGCTGCTCATTTGTCACAGGCACCCTTTCTCCATCACTTCTGCACCAGGAGATTACTATTTGAGTGTCCACATAAGAACCTTGGGAGATTGGACTACCGAACTTAAGCAGAGATTTGAGAAGGTGTTAAGCCATTTGCTTTACAAGTACCCACTTATACTTAGCAAATGGCGATTAAAAGCCGCGGCACCTCAATCCCAAATGTGCCCGCAAATTAATGTTCATTCTCTTTCAGGTCTGTGAGGCTCCAGCGCCAGCAAAACCAAACAGGGGAAACCTGATGAGAATGGAAACTAAATCTGCAGCAAATAATGCCAATTTTGAGCAGATACAAGCTAGGTGAGAGGAATTCAACTCAAGTTAGCTTAAGTTACAGATTATAATATTCCTAGATTATCATGTCCGATATGGCTTTGATCACTATGTAGCTTTCCGAAAATCCTCATCAAGGGACCATATGGAGCCCCAGCTCAGGATTACAGGAACTATGATATCCTCTTACTCATTGGATTGGGAATTGGAGCTACTCCATTTATTAGCATTATAAAAGATCTCCTGAACAACATCAAGTCGCATGAAAGGGACACCGTACGTAACAAGGCAAATCAAATTTTATAGTGAAATTATGAGCATAAACATTATTAGGCTTATTAGGCTTCAAGGTAACCAAAAATTTGGCTGATACAGGAATTCCTAGAAAATGGATTCAAGAAAGGCCCTGAGAGGGCCTACTTCTATTGGGTAACAAGGGAACAAGGCTCATTTGAATGGTTCAAAGGTGTTATGGATGACATTGCAGATCATGATGACAAGGTAAAAATTTTATTTGCTATATGTTCTTCCATAACATTAATCAAATCATATTAATTGGTAGTTTTCTGGGTTCTTTGACTGCTTAGAATGTGATAGAAATGCACAACTACTTAACGAGTGTGTATGAAGAAGGAGATGCTAGGTCTGCACTCATTGCCATGGTTCAGAAACTGCAACATGCTAAGAATGGAGTTGATATTGTCTCCGAAAGTCGGGTAGCTCACAAATCAAGCACACTAATACGTTGCATAATTTCACTGGCGTTTTACAATTCGTTAGTTTCTTTACTAATTAATATACGTTATAACAACAGATAAAAACACATTTTGCAAGACCAAACTGGAGAAAGGTGTTCGGTCAATTGGCAACTGACCATGAATCTTCCCGAATAGGTAGATTATATATCAAGACTAACTTTCTGTTGATACCACAGATCATTCCTAATAAAAATATTTGCTTAATGTTGTAGGTGTGTTCTATTGTGGGAGTGCAACACTTACAAAAACCCTGAAGGAGCTTTGCCTTGAATTTAGCCTAGAGTCACCAACCCGGTTTGATTTCCACAAGGAGAATTTCTAGACTGTCCGTGTCACATTGGAAAAAAGTTTCTGTAGATAATTTTTGTAACGAAAAGGAACATTAAGTGCCAGTTTCCATTGTGCCACAGATACTAAATTCCAATTGTAATCATCAACAAAATTTGATTGATGTAAAGCAATTTTTTTCTATTAAAAAAAATTCCCACTTTTTTTTTTGTCCAAAAAAAATTCCGCCTGTGAATATAGCAGCCACTTTAATGTATTAAAAACTTATCATACTACTGGAGAATGCTTACAAAATTTTCATGTTATCTTTTCGTTTCTTCTCTTCCTTTCCTTTCCCTCGTTTTTAGTATGCTCTACATAATTAATTCACAAAAAAGTTCATGGAATTTTTTTTAGAAAAATTACTTTTTAGAAGTGAGAAAGACGTTTATATTGCACCAACATTAAAGAATATCAATTTTACAAAATAATTGTGCGCTCATTTTCTCTAAGCTCCACGTGGACAAATAGTTATTTAGAACGAATCAGCCGATTCCGTAACTGAAAATAGGAGATTAAGGAACTATGATAATTTGATTTTTTTTTAAAAAAATCAAGATTGATTTCTCTCTTCTCAACACTTTGGAAGATCTGCCGGTGGAGGAAGTAGCTTTTGATTGGGAAGCTTTCCATCTAAAACAAGCCAAGCTGTCTTCAGGCCCCAGCTTGTGTGCACTTCAAGATGACAATGCATAAACCATACTCCTGTTAACAAATATTGTTATCATTATTAACTTAAAATCAAATTTATAAAAAAAATAATTACAAGAAGTATTATTTTAATATCTAAATACTCACCTGGATTGTCTGCAAGGAACCGAATTGCTACCCAACCACCTGAAGGCACACCAACAGTGTTCCTTTCAATTGGATCAACAAGATTAAATTTTGCAGGGTCCTTATTTGGATCAAAATTTCCGAAACCTTGACCAACAACGAAGAAATTGTAGCCATGCAAATGAAGAGGGTGGTTTTCAGCTCCAAGAATGCTTGTATCCTGCATTATTAACTCCACACTAGTGTTAAATGGAAGCACCACCAGCTTTGTTCCACTGCTTACCATTGTATTATTTGGTGGGTTGCCCGTGTAATTAAATGGAATCAATGGACTAGTGGGAAAATCAGGAGCGTAAACACCATTTGATTGGCCAGTGAAGTGAGCTTGGAGTAGAGCTGTTGTTGGCATTACAAATGATATGTTATTGATTGAAGCTTCAAACATTGTTCCATTGGGACCTTGGCAGGTTTGGTTACGAGGGCAGGGGCTTGTTCCTAGGCCTACCGTGAACAAAAATTGCTTGTCAACATTTTGGGGCACATTGGCAGGGAATTGTGCACTTCCTAAGCTTCGAAGCTTATTTACAAAATTTGTTACAAAGTTTGTGTCGTTGAGAGGTGGTAGGATTGGTTTGAAGAGTGGAAGTTTTTTAATGGAGTTGCCTGAATGAATGAAATTGAGTGGTTTCTCATACTCTAAGATGCCAGCAACGGTAGAATTGTCGAAAGTGCCTAGGCCAGTGACATAAGGTCTAGCAGTCATGAAAAATGTGGCACTTGGGTAATGAGATTTGGTTTTCAGAAGAACATTGGTTGTTTGCCCTGGGGTGATAACCAGCGTTTCGGTCTCAAAAGGTTTGACATAAACAGCATCCGCTTCGACAACTGTGAGGGTGTGATTTGCTATACTGAAGAAGAGGTCATCATTGAGTGCCGAATTGACTAATCGGAGAAGGTAAGTTTTTCCAGGCTTCACCTTCAGCTTGAATGTATCTTTCCGTTCATGCAAGTTTATGCAAATTAAAATCAACTTTTAACATTACACTTGAAAAATAATGTGGAAAACTTGAAAAAGTCTTAGTACAGCACTAATACAACTTGATACCTTTAGCAGAGCAGTTATATAAAGGCCCTGGAAGTCCATTCATGGTATAGGCATCAGAGACGTTTGGGCCTCCGCCTGTTTGAAGGGCCTGGTTAATGATGGCCTCAGTATCTGAGTTGAACCACTCTCCTGCAATTTAAGCATTGTTGTTTAAGTGACAAGTTTTGTTACCAAAGAGGCAAAATTGGCAAATTCCGAAATATGTTTATTTTTAAGTTATAATTACCAAAGACAATTGGAACTTCCTTGTAAGGCTTGCCAAATGGATAAGGAATGCCACGCTTGGGAAGAATGATAATGGGACCATAGAGAGTAGATCTGAGCCATGAAATATGAGCATGCCACCAGAGTGTGCCTCTTTGGCCAACGATAGTGAAGTTGTAAACGTAGCTCTGCCCTGTTTGAATGGGGCATTGTGTTATATATGCCGGTCCATCAGCCCATCCACTTCGAAGCTGTCGAATTCCATGCCTGTTATGCCAAACAAATAATCATAACTTGTAATGCCTATATATGATAAAAAAAATAATATTATTTTTATTTAATATATGTTCATAATTTTCCATACCAATGGATGGAAATATTGTGCTGAACATGATTAACAACTTTGATAAGAAGCCGGTCACCCTCCCTTGCTACAATACGAGGCCCTGGAAACTGCCCGTTTACTGATACAAGGGTCTTGGTGTGGCACAGGCGAGTAACATTTTTCAATTCGACCTACAGAAAATTTTCAATTTTGACAGTTTGTTAAAAGTTCTAAACAGTAGCCTCCTGATAAATTAAAACATAAATCCGAGGCCATATACGCTATACACGTACGCACATTAAACTTGTAATGTCTTGTGATGGCAAGTACTGATTCCGGAAGGAGACACAATGACAGAACTGTTAATAAAACAGATCCCATAAATGCCAGAGAAGCACCCATTACTACTACTTCCTATTCTTCAGCAGCTGCTCCTCTTTTTTCACCTTTGAGAAAATGTTATCGAAGAGAGAGCAATGTATCAAGTACGTATTCATCAGATCTTCTATGGTGGGTGCATATATAAAGAGAGGGAGAGTGAAGGGGTGTGTTTGGTTGATTAGGTTGCAGAAACGGTATTTGTTTAAAGAGAAGAAAATAACAGAGGGATGGATGCAATAGATACTTTGAGATGACGAGTTGTTAGAACTATTTCTCCGAAAAAAAAAGAAAGAAATGTTGTTAGAACTACTGTAGAGTGATGTCAAAGTTAATCAATTCTAATTTCTTTGACCGCCTTTGCTTTCAGGTCAAACCTTAGCTTGTTCAATTCATATAATTATTATAGAAATAAAATGTTTCTACTTTTACTATGATTTAGCCATTTAGGGTTCTAGAAGAATTATTTGGTTAGCCCACTTCTATGTCTTCTCTCGGGAAAAATAATAAATACGGAAAATTAATTTAAAAACCAAGCCAACTTTGTTACAAGAGTTTTGATTCTATAATGAGCTTAACTTTGTATTATAATTTTTCTAATATTGTAATTGACAGTTACAGTATTTGCAAAGAAACAAAATATAATTAAACTTTACTGTGCTGGTGTAAACTTGTACGAGGCGAAAGATTATGAAAAGTTAGTGCATCTTAACTCAATGCCAAATCTAAATGCTTGTTAGAATGAAAATTAAGAAACAATAATTAACTTTGTTGAGATGATAATTGAGAAGGAAAAAAAAAAAAAAACCTAACACGAGTCTCTTGAATATTTATAAGTGTCGGATGGAACTTACTTGTATTAAGTTGATATTTTTTTTTTTAGTTATGCTCAGTAGATCCTTGGGCTTTGCTATAACTGTATAAATTTAGATACCTAATAAACACTTGATTACAATGTCGGTAGACTGCAATATATTAACGAAAATATTGAAAACGAAAAAAAAATGTGCGAAAATAAAAGCTCAACTACTTTCACAATCGGAGGTCCCACACATCAATTGTAATTACCCAATAATGTCTTGTAAAATTACCAAAAAAGTTGGAAGTTAAATTAAATTAAATTATACTATAATCATTTTGTTGATTGATTGCATTACTACCTATGTATAAAAGATTTTCTCCACGATGTTCATAACTTTGCACTCTCTATTAATTGCTTTATTTTTTTTTCTTTTTTAATGATGATTTCTAGTTAGTGTTTAACTCAAGGGTTTACTTCTTGATACCAGATTAAGAGAGTTAAGTAGTTATAATTAATAGATTTTTTCATGTCATCCCTCAACCACTTTAGGTGAAAATTGCATATCAAAAATGACTTTCTGAAAGCAACTTCTTAATTATAACGTAGTTCAAATATAATATACAATAGTTTAGTCAAGAACATGCAAAGCTGTTCAAAAGTATAACATCTATTTTCAAATTAATCACGAGTATCAATCTACGGCTAAATGAGATTATATCGCGAAACCAAATTTTCACTTGCATGTTACATATACTGAAACTATAACATTTCAACCGATTTTGCTTGGTTACAAAGCAAAATCAAACATATCTAGAGATTCTATCAAGCTGTCATTTTAGAGTCAAATGTGTGTAATTATCTTTCAATTTTTCTTTTTGGTGGAAGAAGAGATACGTAGATGAATGGTAAGGCAACCTCAAGAGTCATGGTATATTTTCTATCAAGCAAGCTGCAGTATTTTAAAATCAGCTAGCGTATATTAAGGGATATGCAAAAACTCCCAAGATTTCGATGTAGTTTGATTGCAATGTTGGAAATGAAATGTCGTTTTGATGTTTATTAATCAACTGTAACATACTCAGTGACAATTTATTTTATAGCTTTCTGCAAAGTTCTTTCGACAAGTTACTCAAAAATTGAAAAAAGGACAGATTTCATGATCCCATAATGTTTATGATAGCATGAACCCAAAATAAATAAATAAACAAAAGTGTTTTCAGAAGAAAAAGTTTTCAAAACTCATATCCAGTTTTCTGTTTTTTGGCAAACATTTTTTTATTTCTTAATTCTTCTTGTAGTAGCATGGTTTCAAGGGCAAAGCACACCTTCGTCAAGAGGTGGGCACGTAGGCCTCCTCAACTCATTTTTGAAATCCTCTTTCTTGATTTTACCGTACTTAAAAAAATTATAAAAAAAAAGATTTGTAATAAAACAAATAGATAATACAACGCTAAAAGTTTTTAAAGAATGCTCATCCGAGATTGGAATGTGCCTCGGGTAATGGGTTTGAAGCTATCAAATGTCATTATCGGATGTTTGACAAAACAGAAACGTTTAAAGTTGAATGATACAAGAAACACTGATTTTTTAATAATGATGTTTTATGGGAATTAGTTTGAATTAATAAAATTAAGATTTTAGACCTCATTATATAATAACTCTTAACTATCGCAAATTTATTAAAATAGACAAATTTAAAATATTATTTTATAATAAAATTCTCCTAATAAGAAATAAGAAAAGCAAAGCAAACGGTATAATAAAATTCTCATAATCTAAATAAGAAAAGCAAAGCAAACGGTGTTTAAATTTAATGTCTAGAAAAAAAAGATACAAATTCTAAAAGAAACATAAAAAATAAGAAAATATCTTAAAATTAAAAAAATGATCAAGAAAGAAGTGGAATTTTCAGCTAGATCACAAGGTAAAATGGTACAACTAGTTTTGGATTTGGTGTATTTCATCACAAACTTCAAAACGACATATTATACACTGAAAATTGAGCTCAGGTTATGCCTTCCAGAAGATACTTACTCGTAACACGCAACCATTATACATCAATATCTGTAAAAATGTCTATGTAAAGAACAAATAGAAGTGTTAATTTCAAGTAATTTGATTTGTTGATCAAATAACATCTTTAATTTTTCCCTTTTTTTTAGTTTTATTAATGTTAGAGAGTTAGGTACCATATCTTTGTGTGAGAGGACTATATCACTAAATATAAAATATATATGTTTCTAGAA
Source organism: Citrus trifoliata (assembly GCA_018350135.1). Taxonomy (NCBI): domain Eukaryota; kingdom Viridiplantae; phylum Streptophyta; class Magnoliopsida; order Sapindales; family Rutaceae; genus Citrus; species Citrus trifoliata. Next base: position 7,771,319 of record CM031391.1, on the reverse strand, counting down.
TTTTAGTAAAGGCCTTTGTATATGCATTAGACACATTATCTATAGCAAGGCTGGGGATTGATCTAAGGTTAAGTTTCTAAGGCTTAGTCAAAGCCTGCACTCCTCGAGCTATCTTTAAGTATGAATTGAATCCAAGAGCTTTAATATGATATGAAAGTCAAACCTACTTATGAGTGTAAGCCTTTATTAATCTTCCACCTAACTGTCAAGATAATGGCTGACAAAGTCGGTGGCTTTAACAAGCCAAATTCAAATTGGCTTTGACAGCCACCAATCTAGAAGAATGAAGAAACTTTAAAGCAACAAATATTGAAGGGGAAAGGTGTCACCAAAAGAAAACAATGAAGAAGAAAAAGGAAGAGTTGAAGCTGCCAAATTTGAACAAAGACAAAAAGAAAAAAAGAAGAAAAAATGGAATTTGTCAACAGCTTTTTTTAAATAAGGAAAAAGAAGAATGAAAAAGATAATCGCGGTGAGAAAAAAAATAACATTTTAATAGCCAATTTTGGCTATAAAAATGAAGAGCTCCCTATTTCGTTTTGGCATTCAAAATTCGTGAGAGAAAAAGTATGGAGCTTGAGTAATTTTAAAGGTTTAAAATTATAAAGTTCATGTGAGTCTAGTGAATAAGAGATTAGGTGTATTGGGGTTCTGGGTGGTGAGCTAAAATATTACAATACTTGTAATCCTCATATGACTAGTAAAATATTTTTCTTCTGTCTTCGTCCGTGGACGTAGGCTAAAAGTCGAACCACGTAATTTCCTGGTGTTCTCTGTGTGCTTGTTCTTTATTTTTTCTTCCAATTTCATTTTAGTTGTGGTCTTGCCTCACCCATCAATTTCCTAACATTGGTATCAAAGCTATTGGTTGTATTTTTTGTAGTCGATGGTACTATTCATGTATACGACACTGTTAAAGAAAAACGGCACTGTTCACGAATACGGTACTATTCATGTATACGGTACTATTTACGATATGGTTAATGTTCACGTGAGACAATGGGAGCCAATCCTAGTAAAGTTAGTTCGTGGTGAAAAGCAATGTTGGCAGAATACGAAATTGAGAAGTTCAACAGAAATAATTTTTCGTTGTGAAAAATGAAGATAAAAATTGTATTGAGGAAAAATAATTGCTTGACAGCAATTGGAGAAAGGCTCATGGAGATAACTGATAATAAGTGGAACGATATAGATGGCAACGCCATTTCTGATCTACACCTGGCACTTGCGAATAGAGTATTATCCAAATCACTGCACAATAAAATCCTCTTAAAAATGAGACTCTATACTTTTCGAATGACGAAATCTACATCGGTGACCGACCACATCAACACCTTGAAAACTCTATTTTCACAACTGATAACGTTGGGTCATAATATAGAAGAAAATGAATGTGCGGAGCTTCTACTTCAAAGTCTATTAGATTCATATAATCGACTGATCATCAACTTAACGAAAAACAATCTAGAGGACAGTCTAATTTTCGACAATGTTACAGCTTCCGTATTAAATGAGGAGAGTAGGCGAAAAAGTAAAAAAAACAGACAAGTAAGTTCATAACAAGCAGACGTGCTATTGGTGACGAGAAGAGATCAATGAAACGTGGCCCCAGTAGGAGTCACAATCATGGTTAATAAAAATCCAAAAGTAAAAAGAATATTAAATGCTACAATTGTGGCAAGAAAGAGCACATAAAAAAGACTGTTAGAACAACCAGAAGAGAAGAAAAGATAAGGAACCTGAGTCATCTAATCCTCAGGGGTGTGTAGCAAACACATCGGATGATGGCGAAATTCTCTACAGCGAGGCAACAATTGTTTCAGAAGGGAAAAAACGGTTGTTTGACGTTTAACTTATAGACTCATGAGCTACCTATCACATGACCTCTCGGAGAGAATGGTTCTACACATATGAACCTATCGTAGGAGGATCTGTATATATGAGTGATGATCATGCCTTGAAGATCGCTGGTATTGGTACAGTTAAAATAAAAATCTTTGATGGTACAATTCACACAATTGAGAAGGTATGACATGTCAACGACCGAAAGAAAAATTTATTATTTTTGGGACAAATGGATAGTTATGGGTACAAAACTCATGTGAATAATGAAAATTATGAAGATTGTTAAAGCCACGCTTGTATTGATGAAGACATAAAAGATCAATACTAATTTATTCATACTTAAATGAGAAACACTATATGAGGTTTATGCGTGTGTCGCATCAAATGAAAAAGAGTCAACAATGATGTGACATCTCGAACTTGGCCACATGTCAGAATAAGGTTTGAAGATTCTCTCAAAGCGAAAATTGCTTTTAAGACTTAAATCAATAAATTTACCATTTTACGAGCATTGTGTTACAAGTAAGCAATATAGATTAAAGTTCAGTAGATCTATTGCTAGAAGTAAATGCATTATACACTTGGTTCACTCTGATGTTTGGGAATCACCAAACATATCTACGGGAGGTACAAAGTACATTGTGACTTTAATTGATGATTATTCCAGGAAATGTTAGGCGTACCCAATTAAGAAAAATTCAGATTTGTTTCCAGTATTCAAACAGTACAAAGCACGGATTGAACTTAAATCCAAGAAAATGATCAAGTGCTTGAGGACAAATAACAGTGAAGAATATGCAGACGACGAGTTTCTTGCTTTCTGTAAGTAAGAATATATTCAGTGGCAGTTCACGGTGGCATATACTCCTTAACAAAATGGAGTGGCAGAGCGGATGAATAAAACTCTTACAGAAAGGATAAGGGCTATGTTGAGAAGTGCTGGTCTATCTAATTCATTTTGAGCAAAAGAAGCCAAAATTACTTGTTATATAGTAAATCAGTTACCATCTACAACAATTAATTAAAGACACCAATAGAGATGTGGACTGAAAAACCAGCTGATTACTCCTACCTACATGCACTTGGATGTCATGTGTATTTGATGTACAATGCCTAAGAAAGAACAAAGTTGGATCCAAAATCTAGAAAGTTTATCTTCTTGAGGTATGCTGATGGAGTAAAGATGTATCGTTTGTGGGACCCCACTGCCCATGAGATTATTATCAGCAGAGATGTTATCTTTGTAGAAGATCAACTGCTAAGGATAGATGATGATAATAGCACTGTAAAATAAAAGTCAGAGACTGTACCGGTATATGTGAAAAATAATCCGGAAAAAAAAGATTCAGATTCTTCTAAAGTAGCATCAGAGCACGAGGAACAAGAAACAGTCGAGTCCGAGGCTCCAGAAGTTCGTCGGTCAACTAGTGAGAGACGACTACCAGCGTGGCACTCGGAGTATGTCATAGAGATCAATATTGCATATTGTCTTCTAACAAATGATGGAGAGTCATCAACTTTCCATGAATCTTTAAACAGCTCAGATATGACTTTGTGAAAGAAAGTAATGCAAGAAGAAATTAATGCTCTACACAAGAACAAAATATGGGAACTTGTATCACTACCACATGGAAAAAAAGTCATTGGTAATAAATAGGTCTACAAGATCAAACTAATGGCAATGACCAAGTGGAGCGGTATCGTGTAAGATTGGTGGTTAAAGAATGTGCTTAGAAAGAAGGAGAACATAGCAGATGTTATAACCAAACCAATCAATATTGACAAATTTGTATATAGTAGATCCTCTTGTGGCCTAAAAGAGACGGAAGCAGCATGACAATGACGAAATAGAAATGATAGTATGGAAATTGATTGATCCTCAATCAAACATTCAAGTGGGAGAATGTCAAAATAATGGCTGACAAAGTCGGTGGCTTTAACAAGCCAAATTCAAATTGGCTTTGGCAGCCACCAATCGAGAAGAATGAAGAAACTTTGAAGCAGTAAATATTGAAGGGAAAAGGTGCCGCCCAAAGAAAACAAGGAAGAAGAAAAAAGAAGAGTTGAAGCTGCCAAATTTGAACAAAGACAAAAAGAAAGAAGAAGCAAAAATGGAATTTGGCAGTATCATTTTTTGAAGAAGGAAAAAGAAGAATGAAGAAGATAATGGCGGTGAGAAAAAAAATTTAATAGCCAATTTTGGCTATAAAAAGGGAGAGTTCCCCATTTCATTTTGACATCCAAAATGAAATGGGAGAGAAAGCAGAGAGCTTGAGTAATTTTAAAGGGTTAAAATTATAAAGCTCCTGTGAGTCTGGTGAGTGAGAGATTGGGTGTATTGGAGTTCTGGATAGTAAGCCAAAATATTATAATACTTGTAATCTTCATATCACTAGTAAAATATTTTCTTTCTGTCTTTACCCGTGGACGTAGGCTAAAAGTCGAACCACGTAATTTTTTGGTGTCCTATGTCTGCTTGTTCTTTATTTTTTCTTCCAATTTTATTTTAATTGTAATCCTGCTTCACCCACTAATTTCCTAACATTAATAAGGACCAAATAAAAAGAATAGTCTAAACGTGACGGGATATTAGCGATATTGTTTCATATTGATTGAGAATTGACCTTAGATTAATAAGTATATATATAAGACTTGAGCAACCCTTAATTTTTGAGTTAGTATCGAATAAGAATTAGGCTCACGGGCTTCCATACTATGCTATCTTTGTACAACTTTTTTTTCGAAAAATAACAACGAATATAGAACAAATCTTCTTAGAATGAATTTATTCTTTGGTAATCTTTAAGTTTAATTTCAGAGGAATATAGCATGCAGCGGTCTTCCTTTCATAAAATAGTTGAAAATAACTATTAAGAAATAACAATAAAAAGATCTTTTTGACTCCCTTCTTATGTACGATATTTTATCCAAATTCTACTATAGAAAATACTAATTATATTCTAATCAATTTTCATAAAATTTTAATAATCAGTGAAGAGATATGTAGAGTAAATTGGGATCTTTTTAAAGGAAGTGTAGGACAGATCGAATCTAGATAGCTTTGATTATGAAGATAAAAAGGATCATTAAGATCAACAAAGATGCTTTACTCTTCAAAAGAGAAGATTTAGCCATGACAAAAGTAAAAGAGTATAAGTAAACATCAAGGAACCCTTTTTGGTACATACTTGTAGCTATAGCTAGCAACGGTCTGACGCGCATAAAGCTCAAAGAATAAAACTTTTCATTACGTGAAGAAAAGAATAGTTGAATTATTTATCCATGCTATAAATTTCACAGAATGATCTCTATGCATTCGTCGTCACAGCTTATTGATTGCATTCAAGCGTTACAGAAAATGAAGAATTGCCGTGGATCGACCTGCATATTTTGCGTGCTTTTGCTTGCTATGCTTGCAGGAGGTGATGAAGGTGCCCCCAAATCCAAAAACAAGGTAATGAATTCGAATTTATTAGATCCCATGCTGGTTTGAACTTTGTTGAACATTTAATTAAGATCTTGCGGCTCGTATACATTTGTACTGAATTCGTGAATAAGCTTGAATTTCATAAAGAAAGAACTGTTTTCCCTTTAAAATTGAAAAAAAAAATTGGAGAACAATATTATGTTTCCTTTTCAAAAAATAGTTTCAATTTTGATTATTTAACTCCCCAACCATCTGGTATCTTCTCATGCATTTTATTATCTAAAAACTATTAGACAAGTTAGTACTTGCAAAGAATGAATAATATAGATGGCACGGCGTCAGTAAGTAATTATATTATAACATAAATGGTAATAATATGGCTTTGTATTCTGTTACAGGAAAATTGTACATATGCAGTGACAATAGAAACGACATGCACAAAGGGAGCCGAAACCTCAAACCCTGTTAGCCTGAGATTTGGTGATACAAAATCAACTGACATTTTGGTGAAACATTTAAATTCCAAGCACGTGAGACAGGTTGATCCATTATGGCCAACAGTTCTCGACGACGTGCCCAGAAAGCCATTTCAAGCTTGCAATGTAGATGAGTTTCAAGTAACAGGTCCGTGTGTAGTGTCTCCAATTTGCTACCTGTATCTCAAATTGGGCGGAGAAGATGACTGGCGGCCGGGATTTGCACAAGTTAGAGTGCTGGAAGGCTCTCATCACAGCTCTGAATATTTCTATTTTCGACGGTATTTGCCAAGGCACGTATGGCATGGTTCAGATATATGTGATAGGGAGGTCACTCCTTTTGGAATTAAGCATAAGAGGAAGGTTCTTACATTGAAACCATAGGAAATGTTGGTAGCATAAAGATTCAAAATTAATTTATTATATTTATATGAGGTTTATTGTCTAGCAAGTTAAATATATAAGTTTTATTTTTCTGGTTTTTTGGGGAGAGTAAAGTTTATCCTAAATTACTGTTTTAAAAAAAAAATAAAAGTCTCCCTTTTCTATCGAGATTTAATTATAAAATTAAACAAGGTCATATTTATTTAATTTTCTTCAAATTGATCATGAGAATCATAACCCATTATGTCATCAAGAAACATATTCCTGTTTGCTAACATCATATTTATCTAATTGAATATTTATTGAGTTGTTATTAGTGAAATAATGACTAGCATGGATTACATGTGGTTTTGTTCTAGATAAAAAAGATTCTACCTATCAAAAATTAGAGTCAGAAAGAGAATTTTTTGTGTACATTAAAGAAAATATAACCGGTCAATATATTATGATACATGTATATATTTCTTTAAGTCTGACTACGAGTTTGTTTGGTTTCTTTAAAACACATATGTATACACATCAGGTTTAAATTGGTAAACATGTATATCTTCATGTCTAGCTAACAGATTTTCTTGAAAAACTTGCCTAAATACATTTTACATGCCCAATAAATAAATTTGAGAAGAATTTAAATTTAGTACACTACTTTTTTTGACTCCTTAATAATCTTCTGTCATGAGTATATTTATATTATTGTCATGTGTACATTTATATTATTGTATAATCAAGATTTAATTACTTGTGTATCTTTATATATGCAATAATTACAGTTGACATTTTGTTGAAAATGGGTAGAAAAAACTGCTCTATGCCAAATTATTTATTGAAAAAGAGAAAAAATTGGACTTTGGCATGAGGGTAATAGGAATAATAATTTTTGTTTTTCGAAAAAGAAAAACGCCATAGTGATTATTGCTTTCCAGAATTTATGATGGAAAAATATTTTTTTAAAAAATAAATAATAAGTATTCTCACCAATTGAATTCCACAACCACCAAATCGGTGATTTTTCTTTTTAGCTCAAAATATAACAAAAAATTTCCCAATTAATTTGCTTGTCAGAAACCATGATCAACAATTAAAACCGCAGCAGGCATTTATACATATGGCAGTATAATAAAACGCAGCAACTCTGATCACTGTATAACGAATTTCGTTAAAGCCCGCTCTTTCCCTTTAACAAAAAGCTCTGAAAATCTGAAAATCATGAATCAATCAATCTTCTTCCGATACCCAAGTCAAAGTGAAAGCAATTAAAGAAACTTTAATTAATTACTTAACTAAACGCTTTTAATCACACGGCACTTTAGTAGCAGTAACAGTATATACAAGCAACTCTTGTGCTGAAAAGTTAATTTCTTTCGAGGCTCCAGCTGGCCACTTTTTCAAAAGCTTGAATGGTCGTAACTTTGATGTGTTCCGTCAAAATAATTATCTAATTATCTCGAGGTCAGATCAATTGTAGCTTCTTTATGCACATTCTTAGGCCCGCTAGCTATGATTTGGTCCCTTCAGAAGGGGAGTAATTACATACTACAGTAACTAAGACCAGAGCATTTGCAATTTTTCTTGAAATTAATTCACATTTTAAAATGCTTGGGATCTTTACATCAGCGAACTAATGAACACATAGGGAAACAATTTAGTGAGTAACAGTAAATGTGACATGATTTTATAATGTGGTGTTTTATTTTTTTTGATTACATGAGATTATTGCTTAAATTACAACTCATATTACATGAGAATATAACGGATATTTACAAATCAGATTATTACTAGGACTAACTTACATCAATGCTAATGGAGCTCTGCTCAGATTTTAACCCGCACAAATATTTGAGAGATGTCTACTCCTCACTCTTGAGTAAGGAAGAATACTACATTCACTCAATATTTAATTGAAAAATGAAATACCCCCACAATATTTTTGTGCGGATTCGAACTGTTGCCCTCCAAATTGGAGGGCAATAGCCCTGACCACTCAGGCAAAGGCCGAGTGGCTTATAATGTGGTGTTGAAACTGTGGTTTGATTTTATTTTATTTTTCACAACTATAACGTGAGAATATACAAATTACAAAATACTTGTGGGTTTCACCATAAATTCTTTTAGTTGAAAGAAAAAACTTGAACTTCAGAATAATTAAGAGGTTGAATTACAAGTCATACTATGCTTAAATAAAATGAAAATTACCGAATGCCAATGTTAAATGCTACTAAAGAGCACTATGGTGGTTAATTCCGTAATTTCCATCAGCCATCACTCAGGGACCCTGTGCGGATCCAAATGAATGAAATTACCCTTATTTGTAGGACAAAACTACGTTACAGATTCTGTAAGGTACAGACTGCAGCATCAGCCGTTGGATGTGGTTGGATGTGGAGTGAGAAACTAAACAAAAGAAAATCGGATGGTGGGATGACGGGAGATGTTTGTTACAGAATCTGTAACATAGACAGGTCCTTATTTGTAAGAACCTTTAAAATATGGGGGGACCAAAATATTATTACCCAATGACCTACAGAAGAGACGACGCAATCTATTTAGAACACGTGACACCTGGAACATTCTTCTATGTGGGACACACAAAATTTCAACGGCTGAGATTATCCAGCAAATGAAAGGCCACAGGCTGAGCATATATGCAGAACCTGTAACGTAGTTTTGTCCATATATGCAATGTGATGTGTAAACTTGATTTGTCGTCAGTGGTCAAATCGTTGATGCTGATAGATAACACTAATCGCTTGCTAACGTATTTGGCGTGTTCCAATCATCTCTGCCCACTTCTTCTTATTCATGCTTTGACCAAATAAAATTATGCCCCTCTTCACGAATCACGATCTGCATCTAATCTGCCTGTAAGCTTCTCCTAAAAAAATAAGTTAATAAAATTAAACAAATCGTCCAATTGCCCACTCAAGCTATTTAGCGAGTGCAATTGTCTCTTTCTTCCGTCATGTATGTGTTGTCGGATGATAGATTTGGTCTATACTAAGGAGGTGTAGACTTGTGAGTTATATATTCTTTTGCGATCTAAGATATAAATTATGTTATAGTAAAATTTGGTTTGAGCATGGGCTATGCCGCTATGATAATGAAGATTTTTTTTTAAGTCCCAGCAGAATGACCCATTTTGAAGGCATACCATTTTGTCTTACGTAGTAGAAATTCAAATGTTCTAACTTCCAGTACGTCACGAAACCTTTTGGACTATAACAGAATCGATTATAGAGGGTCTTGGCAAATTAATTAGTACGAAAAAAAAAAAAAAAAGAGCATTAAAGCAGAAATGTTAAATAGACATACAATATCGAAGTAATAAGGATACGATGACGCAATTTCATCAAAGAAATTTCATTGATCATTCATTCTAGAACATGCATTAAACCCTGGAATATTATTGTCTTCGCTCACTTTATTAATTGATTTCTTATTCAAATTGAAACCAACCAAACTACTGACAAAAATTAAAACAAAAGTATGCAATATCATCATTTTGAAAATTACCGATCGAAGGCAAGGAAAAATAAAAGCAAAGAGCAGCAATAATATACAGATCGATAAATTAACCTAATGGCATTGGCACTGGGGAGGATATATAGCCTGCATGCAAATGCAAGGAATCTGGGATATGTGTCTGTGTCCGCCAATCAACATGCAGATATTCAATTAAATTATTACTCGTAGCTTATCTTTATTTATTGACAAAATTTTCCATTCTCTCTTCTCTTTTTTGAATATATTGTATATACATGCTTGGTACGACTGAAATGTGAATGGACGTATAAGTTATGCTGGCTAGCTATGAAATGATGAAGGCAAGGAAGGAAAGAGAGTCCTTCTTTTCGATCTCTTGCTCTTGTTGCTGCTGCTTGGGCTTGCTTTCTGGACCTATATAGGTTGTTTAATCAGTAGTCATGCATGCGTTTGTTGTATTTTGTCTAGACCCTTTCAATCCAGGCGTGGTGACCTCACCTTCCCTTCCTCATTTATGGTGATTTGTTTTGCTTTCGACATTACCTCAGTCTTTCGTCACTACAGCACTAAATATTCATATATGTATTAAATGATCCAGTGACAGCGACCTTCTTTGTCTATCACACTCGCCAATCTGACTAATTATATGAGCAATCTCGCTCAATAGAACATTAAAATTAAAATAAATGCTCCATTCTTATAACATTTTTAAAAGGTTTTTTAAATAATATTTTATTATTTAATTGAAGAGTCATATCAATATTTAGAATTCTAAAAGATACTTTAATTAAAATTTTTTAAATAATTAATTATTTTTTATCTTTAATTTTGTAGAATTGCTTTCTCTCTCTTAAATTTATATTTTATTTCTTTTTATTAGAGAGAGAGAATTGATTTAATTACCATTTATTTTTTTAAAATAATATTTATTTGATTAAAATAATATTAACTTATTTATATTTGAAGAGCTTTTTAGAGAATACTATATTTTTACTCTCTCTTTTCCCGCATAAATAAGCAAATAGATATTTAAAAAATAAAATTAATAAAGCCTTTTGGAGATACTCTTAGTACTTGAGAATTATTTTCGAAACAATTTTTTTTAATAATTAAAGCAAATGAGCGAAGTACACTCCGTCAACACTTTTAAGTTAATGTATTTGCCTTCTATTATGTTCATTGACAATAGTGTTCCCTTTTTCTTATTTTTCGCTTATCTATAACTATAACATATATAGTATCATAATTTCAGTTGATCTGATAGTATTGTACAATGTATTATCTAATTGTGTTAAGGAATGCAAAATAATTCGTGTTAAGGTTATAAAATACGTTATATTACATTTTCCTGTATAAGCAAATTGTTGGTATAGTTAAAAATTGTAGCTAATGTAACTTATCTGAAGATCAACAAAGAAGTCGACGCTATTCTTGGTTTTTGAAATCAAAATGATTGTTCTATCTTAAATACTTATCAATCTACTGATATTTACAGTAAAAAAAAAAAATCTGTTAAAACTTGCCTTCATCAATTTAAGTAACCCCCCCCCCCCCCCCCGGGGGGGAGAAGAAAAAGTTTATTACAAGTTTACAAGAGACTTAAATTGAATTTTGAAACTTTCAATTAGGTTAATTAATATATATCCCAAGTTAAAAAAACTATATTTATGAGAAGCCAAGATAGCTGGGGCAAATTGCTATAAATTTGCTGAAATTTTTGTCTCTACAAGTAATTGCATTTTGTATTTCAAAAAGCCAATAATAATTGCAATGCTTCCTTTTTGACGAGAAACAATAATTGCAATATGAACTGAAGAGCAAAGTAGTTGAAGAAGTGGGGTTTTTGATTTAGGATTACGTAACTTTGAACGTTCCAAAATATATGACAACCATTGCATAAAAAATGAGTAGTGCTCCAAGAATACCAAAGATTTTTTTTTTAAAATTAATTAGCTTGAACATAATAAAATTGTTTGAACAGACAGGGGGCGTAGAGTGGGGACAAAATGAGATATTAGGTTTTGTAAATGAACGGTTGAGATCAAAATGGGAAAGTTGACAGTGGATAAGGCCATGCAAGGCTAAAAAAGCCAGGCCACTGATCTGCATGCATTTATGGAATTTGTAAGTTTGTTTGTCCACAGCTTACGTTTTGTACAGCGAACATATTATATGTATAGAAAGAGAGAGAGAGAGGGAAAGAGAGCTGAGCTGAGCCTGTGGGTCTGTGACGCCCATTTGTGAACTGCCAAAGCTCTCACCTACTCGCTTTATACATCATCAGCAAGAGCCATGATATGTGAATGCTATTGTCAGGATAACTATTATTATTATATTATATTTATAATTTATAATCCAAATAAATTGAAATAATTTTACACAGAGCTTATTGTTCTTTGTTATATTCAGACTATTAGATAATGACAAAGTGACAATATACACAAAAGTAAGGGTAACTGAAACTTGAGCAGAATCCAAGATTACAAAACGAAGGTCAAAAAGATCCGAGTTTTAGAAGCTGAATCATGAGAACTTTATCAACAGTTTTGTTGGCTTATGCTACTGTGACATGTGTTCAAAATTCTGCGATTAACAATTTAGCATGCATGATGGTGCTATATACTTTTCGTCAAATGTAAAATACATTGTCGTGGTCTTTTATCCCTTTGTCGTCACTGGAATGAAAATATTTTGAACACTTATAAAACTTTCGGGGTTTTCAAAAAGAGTAAGAAGTATTTTAATTAATGTTGGCAAGAAGACCAGAAGAGTATATATACATAATGAAATCTCGAGAGTTCAACTAAGCGTCTGCAATTTCATTCCCTTTTTCAAAGTTTGAGTTATTACAAATTTTGAGAATCGGACACAAGTGGTAGAAGCATGCACCTTGGTAGTTCATGAATTACATTCAACAATGTTAAAGATTCTACCGTTCGAGCCCTATATGTGTGTCTTTTCTTTATTAGATGATGAATGTAAAATTATTTAACTACTATGCAAATAAATGAATGACACATCATTAGGATTTAATTTTTGGGATCCCTAATAAAAAGTATAAATAAATCTTTTTGTATAATCATTGTTAGTTAAAGGTAGCTAGTGCGGGTTTTGAAAATTTTAATGACAATATAAAAGAAAACAACTTTGCTCTTTTTTTATTTCAAAAGGCTTCAGGACTAATTTATATAAAAGATTCAAAAAAATTAAAGTAAAAAAACAATCGTGTGTGCGTGCGTGCGTGCGTGTAGATGGAACTAAAAAACACTGAAAAACTTAGATTTCAATTCATTATTTTTTGTCTTTTAACGCTGTTCTTATGAAATTCCATTTTAACATCCACACCTGACACACACACAATTAGGTTCCAATGAGGGATCCTTCATTAATGTAAGAGATAAATTAGAAAATATGAAAAAAAAAGGTTTAACCAGTTTATGTTGACCTATAGTGTAATTAAGTATATGTTTTTTAATCTTTTAGGAATCCATTACTTTAATAAAAGATGAGATTCATTATTAGATCATTACACATGTTATACATGTTATAATGATGATGGTTCTTTTCATGTATACGTTTACTGGTTTCACCCATATTTATCTTGATCGGGGATGACACGATGAGTGATATAAACTACTTGTCGACCACAGAGGGAGAATCTAAATAGTTTTAAACATAAAGAGGACTACATGTAAATCAAATCCAAATGACTCAACACTGTGGGATTTTAAAATAACATTTGACAATGTGAGTATATACACACACAAGATCTCCTTATCTACAATAACATAAAAGAATCTTGGTCAAATTCTTATTAGAGCATCTCCAAAAAACTTTTCAAATAAGATTTTACTTCTTATTTGAAGAGTTATATCAATATTAAACACTCCAAAAGACACGTTAATTTAGATTCTTCAAATAAGATTTGTTTCTCACTCTTCAATATTGACGAGTGAGTTTCTCCCTCTTCTATTAATATTTTTTTATTATTTATTGAAAAGATAAGACTGCAAAAATTATTATTTATGTTTCTTTTAAAAAATATAATAACAATTCAATTTGATAATAGGAAAGATTTGATTAAAATAATATTAATTTATTCTTATTTGGTTAGTCTTTTGGAGGGAATTATATTTTTCTATACACTTATTTGCCACATCAGTAAGCAAATTAAAATTTAAAGAATAAAATTTAAAAACCCTTTTGAAGATACTCTTAGGTCTCATTTATTCATGTGTTTATATGTCAAGAGTTGCCAAAAAAAATTATCCGAACTTATATACCTAACCCAACAAGTTTTTAACTTCAACTCTCTTTCTTGTCTGCTGCAAATGGTTTTAGCCAAATACTAACTAATCCTGAATCGTGAAATGTGAGCAATAAATAAATAAATGATACTTGGCCTCCTATTAATCGTAGATAAGAAGTGAGAGAATATATGTTGAAAAGAAAAAGGAAATGAAAATGGAGAAGTTTATCACGCGCTGCAGAAGCAGGGTTGGGTGAGGTAGAAGGTCAACAAAAAAGGGAAAGGCTAGCTAGCTTTTCAGTTTCTGCTTCTTTAGCATACAAAAATTTACTTGCTGTGTCTCCGACCAAGAAGTAAAAAGGAAATTAACTTTGTTTATGTCCACGGTCCACTTCAGTTGATAAAAATAAATAAATAAATAAATAAATAAATAAATAAATAATGAGATGATAATGACATAATCATTTAAGAGACATTACGCAGCTGCTGCTTCATTTCCACAACAACAGCTAGATTCTCTTTTTCTCTTCTCTCTCATGTCATGTCTCACTCTTGTCTCTACACAATAATATACTGAATCTCCTTCACTTGAATGCCTCTCTCAGGGAGACATCAGCATGATGACAACGTTGCTCTTCATGTACACTACTCTTTCCTCCCTCTATATTAACCCCCTAGCTCATCTCTCACTTCATCACCTTTTCTGCTCATGCCCTAGCCTTTTGTCACACACACACACACACACAGAGACACACATCTCAAAACCCTTTTAATTTGCTTTCGTAATGTCTCCAGCAGGATCCACAAGATGGTGCCCAACGCCTGAGCAGCTGATGATTTTGGAGGAAATGTATAGGAGTGGAGTTCGAACTCCTAATGCTTCACAAATTCAACACATCACTGCCCATCTCTCTCATTTTGGAAAGATTGAAGGCAAGAATGTGTTTTACTGGTTTCAAAACCATAAAGCAAGAGAGAGGCAAAAGCTTAGAAGGAAGTTGGGAAAGCAACTCCAACAGCAACAACAGATATTTCAACATCATCATCATCACCTGCAGCAATGTTGTCAAGTACCAAATCATCACCAGCAGCTTCCTCACTGCAGCTTTCAGTCTCCTCCTGCCGGTGGTTCCTTTTCTAACCCAGCTAAAGTTCTTACTCAGGTAATTAATCACATTTCACTCAATTCCATTTTTGTACAAAAGGTTTATCACTATATATTTTCACATTAGGTATATGTAAAACAAAACATGCTTGCTACAACACCTCCCACCCTCCATTTAAACCCCTAACTAATTGTTTTGTAAAATTTTCTTAAATTCCTTTGTTGACAACCCCAAGTTTTTCAGTAGTACGTAATATTTTGCATTGAGAGATAAAGCCTCCTATAAGTTTGTGATTTTCAAAGAGTTTTCTTTGACTTGCTATCCCGATTCCAATCCTGAGGAGATAAAGAGTTAATTTTCTTTTTCTTTTTGTTGTTTTTCGCCTACCCTAACCTTTTAAGAAAAAAATATAAATAAGCAAAAATAAGATAAATAAATAAATTGAGAGACAAGAATAAAGATTTAGAGGGCCGGAAACAAAAAATTTAAGAAACCTGAAGTCTTCATTGGAAAATAGCGATACAAACAACACTATAGTGACCAAATCGCAGTCTTCTCTAAGAGATATATCATGTTGTTGTAAATAAAGCAATATGTATATAAATTTTAAAATAACATGTGAATGGGATGGGTTAACAAAGATTGACTTACGGATTTATTTTGTCGGTTTGTATGACTTCATAGTGTTTTCCGTTTAGGGTTTCATGCAAGCAAACTCTTTTTCTCTGCTCTGAAAAATGGCTATTTTTATTGCGAAAAAAAAAAGATATTTTATGTCCAAAACTTAAAATATATAACTGATTTCTTTTAAGGTTTTTTTTTATTAATTTGCCTCTTTAATTATTTATTTGTGCGTTTTAACAGGGAGTGCTGACTGAAGATGCTTCAACAAAAACGATGAGTTACACGTGGAAAAAAGGGATCCAAGAAAGGGTAGAGATGGAGAAGTCCTTGATGGGAATGTACGGTCGTGATTGGATGATGATGGTTGATGTGGCTCCACGTTCTCTGCAGCCATGTTGCTCAAAACCTCCACTCAGAACCCTTGAACTTTTCCCAATCACAGCAACTAATCTGAAAGAAGAATGCAACTCGTCCAAACAAAATTAATCTCTCTTTATTTTAATAAGTAAAAAAAGAAAAAGAAAAAACCATATGCATTTCTTTCTCTTTCTAGGGTTTTAATTAATTAGCAACAGTTTAAAGCATGTCTGTGGCCTGAGTGCTTGTAGCTTTTTTGTTTGTTTGTCTCTGATTACTGTTATGAATGTGTCTAAGACTGCCCTGCTGAGAAAGATCTAAATTGTCTAGTGAGTAATGGCACTGTTCTCTTATGACTACTACTGCTTATTAATTAATTTGCAATTTTGTATTGTCTATTTTCATTTTTTAGAATTCTTCAAAACGGTCGTTCTTTTTTTTTTCAGCACTGATTTTCATTTTTTTGTCCTTTAAATATTCGTCTCTTTTCTCTAACAGTAATAAGGACCATACATATAAAGCTGCTGCATGTGTGGTACAAATTAAGTAATTAACTCAGTACATGCATTGTCACGTAGACATCAACTTTTTATTCAACCTACAAGACAGGACAAGAAGAGTCAATGCTACTATTTAAAACACTATTTTAAAGCAAGCATTAAATCTCGAACCTTGAAATCCAAACAGGAAACAATCAAACAAGAAACGCTAACTAGAAAGATACTCATGTTTTCTAAGAAAGTAAATAATTGAAGTCTTGGATTTTATTAAGAGACAAAAGGAAATACGAAACCGTAAAAAGGCTATGCTAAAAGCCTAAAATGAAGAAGCTATTATCTTGAGCCATCTCTAATGGCCGTCAAATATTATTATTTGTCTCCATGGAATAATTTCGCATTGATTGTGGTAATGTAGAAAGTAAATATATCAATTTAATGGACTATCCCTGTAAGAACCAAGGAGCTTTTGGGCTTTTTCCCCTCTTTTAACATCGATTTCAGTTATGCTGAATTGATAGTGTATATATGTCCATTAACCTAACTTATGTTTAAAAATTAGTTTAAAAGTTGAGGGTAACTTTATTTTATACACATAATTTGATAACTGATCTCAAGTGATATGGGATAGTTTTCCTATCATTATTTGTCACATGTAAGTTGTCTATCACATGAAAAAGTATAGTATGAGTCCATTCATAAATTAGTGCGGCTCTTATACTTTATAACATTTTAAATGACTAACCTATACTAAAAAACTAACTCATAAGTTGAGGTTGGTAAAGAATGTATACTCACTATTACTATATTTGGTGCTGGTGATGATATGATTTTGAATGATGCAAGTGTTCAGAGGGTATCCAGGAGCTCTACTATTTTTTATTTGCAGTAGATGATATTCGCACAATGGTTATGGGTTTCAATTCACACTCTGTTGAGATTCCTTCTCATTTTGATGAGGATGTTAGTTTTGAAGGGAATGATATGCTGATGAATACTTTTTATCTAACCTTGAGGCTATTGGGGGGTGCGGTTTTAGCCCCAACTTTAGTGCTGCTGGCCCGCACACCTGTAATTCAAAGAAGCGGTTCAAATTAGTCACCGTACGCAAGTATCATAAACAGCACTATGGGCGTTAGCTTACTTTCATATGGTTTCTTTTGTTAGGCTTTGCCTATGGTATTCTCTTGTTTATTCTTTATTTCTTTTATTTGCTTTTACTATTTTTCTTTGTTGGCTTTTTTTTAATAGATTGGAGGTTTTGTTCTATGTCCCCTCCAAATGTTTTATTTTCATTTTTAATTTTAATTTACAGATAAAGGAGTCCTGCCCAACCTCTCCATCCTATGGTCATTTAACTAAAAAAAGAAAAAAGGAGCCCTAGATCTAAAAATATATATTAAAGCTAAAGGAAAAGCCTTTATTTGAGGCCCAAAAAAAAAAACTACTACTATACCTACATGTAATTAAAATTTCATAAAAATTTTAATATCATAATAAAAAACCTAAAAAGGAAGAAATGCCAATGACTTTAGTTGGTAAAATCTCTTAAATGAAAATAAGAGGTTTGCATTTTGAACCCTATGCACATGAGTGGGAAGAAAATAATTGCTAATGCTATTAGGATACAACTTTAAAAAAAAAAGAATTCAAATTAAAAAAAAAATCAATCATCTTCTCCTTTTGAGTCATCTATGGTTTTTCACAACAAAAGGATCAAATGTATAAGATTTCATATGTTCAAGTATAAAATTACTTCAATTTCTTTCACATACCCGAATATTTTTTAAAAATCATTTTAATAGTTTTGTGAATGTTAGGTCATTTTCTTTCAAATACTTGGAACTAGTTCTGCTTCATTTTAAGTCAAGATAGTCAAACAATATCATGATTACAAAATTAATTTAAGAGGTTTTGATAGACCATAAAAAATAATATACCTACATGTAATTAAAATTTCATAAAAATTTTAATATCATAATAAAAAACCTAAAAAGGAAGAAATGCCAATGACTTTAGTTGGTAAAATCTCTTAAATGAAAATAAGAGGTTTGCATTTTGAACCCTATGCACATGTGTGGGAAGAAAATAATTGCTAATGCTATTAGGATACAACTTAAAAAAAAAAAAAGAATTCAAATTAAAAAAAAAATCAATCATCTTCTCCTTTTGAGTCATCTATGGTTTTTCACAACAAAAGGATCAAATGTATAAGATTTCATATGTTCAAGTATAAAATTACTTCAATTTCTTTCACATACCCGAATATTTTTTAAAAATCATTTTAATAGTTTTGTGAATGTTAGGTCATTTTCTTTCAAATACTTGGAACTAGTTCTGCTTCATTTTAAGTCAAGATAGTCAAACAATATCATGATTACAAAATTAATTTAAGAGGTTTTGATAGACCATAAAAAATAATATACTGAAATGTAACTAAAAAAAGCAGAATTACTTATAATATTAACTTGAGAGTCTGTATGAAGAAAAGAAAAATAATCAAAATAAGCTAAAGAACGAAGATAATAGTTAGCCTAATCAATATCACTCAACAAACATATATCATGGACACGCCAACTCAAGATCAGCACTCAACAAAAACAGTGGACGCCTCATAATAATACTTTCGTTTGGACAAGCAAATTTTATCATTTTCTTGGCAACTTCATTAACATGACTCGACAAGTTAAAGGCACAAGTGAAACCAATGGTAGTTATTACTGTAAAGGACACACAAGATGCCATTAATTAATCGACCAACATTATAGATCATAAATAACTCTTCATGATAATGGAGATACACAGACACGTCGGTACGCACACGCACACACAGATATGGGTCATTCTATATAAGGAGCTAAATTAATTACTTTCATTTGAAACCGCTACAAGGAATAAATGTGAAACTCCATAGTAATAAATGGGCATATTTAATTAATATGGCAATCACTTTGCGTCGTCCAGTCACATTCTTTTACAATGAATCAAGAAAAAAGATTTCATGGTCTAATAAAATTAAACAATTTGGAGCATATATATATATATATATGGCCGTTATTTAATTTTTGTGCTACACAATTGAGATTTTGTGCCATAGAGTTTTTTCTGTGGTGTGGGGAAGATACGTTGTCATCTGCCTATGTCATATACACTGCATTTGTAAGGCCATTTAACATTCTTGTTGGCAATAAATATTCATGGTCAGTTATTTAATTTCCGACTTTATACTAGACGTCATAGAGCACCCAAACACAGAATGAGAGTCGTATTAATAATGCCTCATAAATATGCATGTATACGTTATATTTCGTCATTTCTATTAGAATAATATATACTGATGAGGCGATGGCCGCAGCGCAATTATACCTTGCCACTAATAGAGTAGACATAATAACCAAACGAGTCCCACAACAAGAAAGATGAGAGCCGAAAGTCAAAGAGGTAACTTTTCGGGGCTATATCTAAAACAAAGTGCGTAAAACGAGGGGTAAAATGTCAAATAGTTAAAGTTATAGCGACTAAACCGCGAGATAACTTATAGTTTGGGTCTTTTTTTTCCTTGAATGATTCCTTTCTTCCTTTTTTTTTTAAGGGAACTTATCAACCATAGATTTTTAAATAACACCCGTATTAAATGTATATGAACATTTTTTAAGTGTATCACTCGTATACTCTAAGTTGACAAAACATTTCTACTGTCCACCAATCCGTTAACTTCCGTTTGCAAGCGCTGACGTCATAAGGGTAATTTAGTCTTTTAAGATTGATGAAACTTAGAATTAAAATAACATGTCCTATTTACTTAGTAAAAACTGACGTGTCATATGATATATTGATAAAAATGACATGTCATCCCATTTATCGGATAATTGTTAATAATTATTAAAAAAAACTATTTTACAACCGAATCTACTCCTCTAAAATTGAACTTAAATTTTTGAAAATCTACTCCTTCAATCTCCAATTGGAAATTTTTATGGTATAATATGTATAATTGTAAATAATATGTTGTTAATAATTTTTTATGGTATAATATGAATTTTTTATGGATAATTGTTAATAATATGTACCATTAATAATTTATTTTTTTAATAAAAAATGTATTGTTAATAACAAAATAAAAAAAATGTGTATTGAAAATTTACATTAATTTTTAGAGTAAATTTATATTTTTACCTCATTTTGAGTTTCAAGGGCAAAATAGTCAATTTGCCACAATTCTATTAATTTTCTAATGGAAGTTAACGGATTGATGGATGGCAAAAGTATTTTGTCAACTTAGGATATACGAGTGATACACTTGAAAAGTATTCACACACGTTTGATACGGGTGTCATTTAAGGATATATAGTTGATAATTTCCTTTTTTTAATTAAACCATCTGATATCCGAAAATTACATTGGGCTCTGACTAATATAGATTCGAGTCAGGTATGATCATTAGTGTGGCAAATCTCTCCTACCAAGTATTTAACGTAGGTGCATTCTCAAATCTTGAACCGAGAACTTTAATTAAGGTAGAACAATCTCATATCAATTGATCTACGCGCTTATTGATTAAATGATTCCTTTTTTCTTTTATGGTACATTTTCTTTTCTCTTTTCTGAGTGGTAAAATATTTGATGCATGCATTCGTACGTGGAAAAGAACTTTGGATATAAAGCCCATCAACTTTGGCTGTCTCAAGCTTGAAGAAGCTTCTTGCCTCAGTATGTTAATATTTGAAAAGTGTAAACTTTCCCTATAGTCTCAAGCTAAGGTTAGCATTAATTTTCATTTCGTTATTTTATTTTTGAAAATGACCAGTCTTTGCTTTTGTTAGTGTTAAAAAAATTAACTTTCTTGTCCTAAAAAAATAACAAGTAGCAGGGGGATTTTTCAGGTTATTTTTTAAATTATGAAGACTACCAAAGAATTGATGCTTATTATTAATTCTAGAGATTAAAAGAAAATTTACCATATTCATAAATGAGACAATTGAATGAAAATTTGAGTGGGATCCTTTTTTGACATTGATGTAATCGAACTCTTTTAATTTGGATTTCGTATATTAACGATCACATAACTTTATAGTAAGGCTTGTTTGTTGGATTTTTATATCCGGAGAAAATTGCGTGGATTGAGGTTTCCCTTACTTCTCATCCATGTGACCTATCGATCTGAGAATGGATAAAAAAAAATTCCCTTCATCTGACTCTAAAATGACAGTCTGATGGAAACAAATTGATTTGCTTATATCGCCAAACATGGTAATACGGTTTCACACACGCTCAATCTCCGTCGAAAGCCAAATAACAGCGAACCTTTGATACAATCTATTTCAGAATGCAATTTAAAGACCAAATTAAGCATTCATAAAATATCACAAGTTGCTTTTAATTTGAAATTAAGAACTAATTTGTTAAATATCTTAAATCTGAAGTATTATTAATTTTAGAAATGTTTTTAATTTTTTTATAAGTTATGTTTGATTTTCTGGGATTTATATTAAAATGGAAAAAAATAAGCTTTAACGACTTTAACTGAATAAGAAAATGTCTGATTGAGAAGTAGATATTACATCCCAAAATTATCTCTATTAAATATACTTATTTCCAAAACTATCTCTTTTTTTTTTTTATCATTTTGACTCATAAGAACATAAATACCAAATAATCACTTTTAATTTTTTTATTTATAAAATTTATAAGATGCTACTTATATTTAGATATTAAAAAAAATAAACATGTTATTCAGATATTTTTATTTGGACCCATTTAAATTTTAGACAAATTTAGACCTATTTAGATTTTTTTTAAATAGATAAATGATATCTAAGTTTGTTTTGATTTGTAGTTAATTGTTATATCAAAATAGGCAAAGATATTCTTGTACTTGAATTTAGTTTGCACATTTTGTATGACTTGTGATTGATAATTAATAAATTTAAAAAATTATCCAAAATCATTTTGACATTACTTTCATATTTGTTGGATGTAATTTTTCAGAAGAAAATTAATATTTTAGTATAAAATAACTTAAAAATCATAGAAAATCAACAAAAACAAGTAAAAATTAATCAAGTATACTTTAGTAGAAAATTGACATATAATGGGGTTCTTCAAAGTATTTTTTAAGATATAGAAATTAATTTGGACATGAATTATACTGACCTCCATTTTTATTTATTTTTTATTTTGCACTTTAGCTAATTGAAAAGTATGGTAGCGGCTCAAAACCAAAATCACATGGGAAGAGATGACTAGCTTGGAACTTGGAAGCATGTCAAAATCAATACTGGTTTGGGAATTACCATGCATAAATATACCAAACATATATATAAGATTTAAGATTTGGAATTTAAAAAAAAAAAAAACCAAAACAATGTTTGCCTTAGAAAGAAAGGAGGTCAATTAAGTTGATTACCTTGTTCCTCACTCTATGGTTGTTTCTAACAACTTGTTATCTTCAAGTTGCAAGCTTATCAATCTAGTCTGGCATCAGTTTTCTTGAATCAGTTTCTTGCCTGCATTCGCCGCAAGCAGGCATTATGAGTTTGATGCATATATGTGACATTTAATTGTCATAAGTTATAATGTATAAAATATTCTATAAAAATCGTATTATATAGAGACAGAAGCCGGCCCCGGGGCCGCCGACAAGAGCATTTTATCAGTGAAAAGGCAATTTTCAGGGCCTCGCATTGTAGCAAGAGAGGATTAAAGTTGTTAATCATATCTAGAACAATATCTCCATCAATTGGTAACTAGCATTTGAGATTCTAATATAATATATGTTTGCTTTTATGTAAATGCGATCTTATAGTAGCAATTGCTTGAAACAGGTATGGAATTAGACAGCTCCGAAGTGGATGGGCTGATGGACCGGCATGTATAACCCTATGCCCAATCCAAAGTCAAACAGAGCAGAGAGGCAGACTCTCTATGGTCCTCTCCATTATTTGTTTTATAAATAAAATGCATTTAAACCATAAAAGAAAAGAGATACAATAATTTTGAAGGATATGAACTCATCCACACAATAATCTCACATCTTTTTAAAGCTAATTTAGTTAAAAAATAGGAAATGACATTACAAGATCTAGGTTCTGAATTTCAATAATTACCCAAAAGATCTCACATATGCTACCTTGTTTGTTGTTTACAAGATTGACCACCTCTTGAGAGTCTGGTTCAACAATCAAACATCTTGCGCCTGTTTTTTCAGCAATCTGAATTCCCCACTCCATGGCTTCGGCCTCCACAAAAGCTACATCTCCATTAAACTTTGAGAGTTTAATTGCACCTGCAGACACATTTCCAGCTTCATCTCTAATGATAGCTCCCAGTCTTGAGATTTGTTTCTCTGAATTGGTGGCTACATCTACATTAAGCTTAAAATAGCCTCTTGTAGGGGAACTCCATGTCCTTTGGATATGGTCCTCTCCTTAATTATTCTCCTAAAGCCAGGCAATTCCCATTATGTTTGGTAAACTTAATTTGACCATAAATGATATTTGTATGTATAACTTGTTTCACTTATAATTTTACCCTTTTCTGGTTTTGTTTCTTTGTAATACAAAGTAGAGGATATGCAATTGCCTTGCATAATTGCAGGAGAATGCTACAACGCAGATCCTGAGGCTATCATTAGCCAGGCCCTTCAAACAGGTGGCGGCCCAAATGTTTCTGATGCAAATACCACTAATGGGCTTCCGGGCCGTTGTATAAATTGCTCTGCTTGCCTAGGGGTATTTGATGTTTGCCCAAAATATGAAACTATGAACGTTATTTGATTTCTTATATAATTTCGTAAAAACTGGAAGGCTGGAAAGACTTACCTTCTCAGATTAATCAATGCTGCCCTCAGTGATGAGCTCTTCTTCAGCATATCTACCTAATCGCACGCTCACAGAGTCACAGTCATTGAAGTCGATGCTGTTCATGTGAAACCTTTCGAAACTAAAACTCTACTCATTTCCCCTGGACAGACAACAAAAGTTCTTCTCAAAACTAAATGCCCCATTTTTCACGACAGCCAGACCTTATGTGACAGGCCAGGGCACTTCTGACAATTCAACCGTTGCCGGCGTCTAAGAATATGAATATATGAGAATCCTCCTAATTATTACCCATCATTCAAGCGTCTCAATTGAAAGACTTCAACTCTATAACTAGAAACCAATTCTACCCGCTCGCAATGACACTTCATTTGCTACAAGTTTTACAAACAAACTTGAAACCTTGGCAATTAGTCATGTCCCTGTCAATGCGCCCAAAACTTTGACATGCAATTCTTCACCATGTCAGGCCTCGGAACAAGCCCGCGCCAGAGTAACCAACCTTCCAAGGTCCCAATGGAACTATGTTTCAAGTTTCGGCCAAACACGGCTCTGCTCCAAGCCAACTTTTCTGGCCGATCAAATAGCGCTTACACACCTAAATTTCCTACAAGTCCGTTAGTTCCATTTAATCACACCGGCACCCCACAAAATAACACAAAGATGAGTAATGGAACAAAGCTTGTGGTGCTTCCATTTACGTAACACTAATTTGGAGCTAATATTTAGAATAGAAGCATTCTTAGAGCCGAAAGCCACCCTCTTCAATTGCATGGCTTCAATTTCTTCGTCGTCGATCAAGGTTCTGGAAATTTTGATCCCAATAAGCACCCTTCAAAATTCAACCTTTTTGATCCTATTGAAAGAAACACCGAGTGGTGTGCCCTAGGGGCTAGGCAGCACTTCGGTTTCTGGCCCACAATCCAGGTGAGTATAGACTATTATTAACAAATACGTGATTACGATGAATTAATGGTGATGATATGATAATGATTCTTTTTTGTTCTTTTCTTTTTTTTGGGGTTCTACTGATTGTGTATTTGATGATTAGTGGTATGTATGGTTCATGTACTGCCACCTGCGAGTACACACAAGCTGGGGATTGAAGATGGCATGGATTAATTGTATTGTATTTGATGGAAAGCTTCAAAATCAAAAGCTGCTTCCTCCGCCAGCAGATCTTCCCAAATGTTAACAATTATAATATGACTGCTTTCAGACTTGTCTCACTTTTTAGCACTGGCTTATTTCTGTATTTGAAGCTGAGCTGTTTATAGGGAAAATATTTTTTTTTCCGGTTTGCACATTCAATTAATATTCCCCAATTAACTTATTCAATTCATATTACACATTTAATTTTCTTTTTTTTTTTAATAATCGATTGATTTTAATATTGATCAATAGTGGATTGAGTCCCTTTTTTCTTTTTTCTTTTTTTGTTATCGATATAAAAAACAAACCATTTCCGTAGATGTTTACGTTAAAAGGCTCTGTCACATACACCCTTTGCAAATCGTGTCACCTTTTGCTTCTTCAAAAGTTGAAGTTTCTGTTTGAATGGTGTCTGTGGAAATGCCGCAAAGTTGAAGCTTGAGGCTATTTACAATTAGGATTGGCCAAGGCAATTGCGGGAGCGAGCGGAATTAAAAAAAGCGTATATTAACAACAATAATAATGTGTTTAGGAGGATGATTGGTATGACTGCGGAATGAATTGTGATTTTTTTTTTTAAGAACCTGTGCCACGTCCAGCAAAAATGTACAGATTGAGATTTAATTTTATATAAATTGTTACCCAAGAATCCTGGTGCAATTGGTATGTTTTTATAAACTACTAGAAATATTAAATGAAATTAACAATAACAATAATAATCTTTCCTTGGTTAAGAAAAAGTTGTCTTTCTTTCCCAGTTTCCCCTTATTGATAAGGAAAAGATTTAAGAGGAATAATATTACTACTTACGCCGCCTTGCCCTTCTTCTCCTTGTTGAATTCTGATAAATCTTCACCAATCTGATAAATAGCCTCAAGTTTCAACTTTTCTGCAATCCCACTACACACCACTGAAACACTAACTTCACTTTCTCTGTTTTGTTGTTGATTTTTTTGATTTGCTTCTTCTCAAATACCCATCTGTGAGAAACCCCAAAGGCAAACCACAATGTCTTGGATAACTCTCACAGTTCCTGAGCTCCAAGAAAAATATACTGTCTCACTCTGTCATCTCCAACAGTTTCACTATATTGATCGTGAAGCATACGCCAAGTTAGTGTTTCAACTGGCTCTTGATTCTCACTTGTCCAAGAGAATTGTAGCCTTTTGGAATTGGCTTGAAACCGAAGGCTTTACAAATTTTGTCCACGAATCACTAAAACTAACGGACTCACTCCGAGGGCTCTACGGATTAGCTCTTGAGTCTGCATTGTGCCTTGTTTGTTCAGACCAAGAATCTTTTACATGTCGTGATAATAATCTTCCACTAATGAGTCAAGTTTGTGGCAGAGAGCTCTCTTTAGAATTTGTTTTTCAGAACAACGAGAATGCCAAAGCATACGTAACAAAATTTGTAAGAGATGTGTGTGACAGAGCTTTTATTGACTACGACTTGGTCCTCAGAAATAATTTGAATAATCATCAAGTTCAGGTTTTGGAGCCTGCTGTTCAATTACTTCAACCTCAAGTTAATAATCTTAGGCAACAAGATAGCGGTAGCCATTTGGCAAGTGAAGAAGCTAATGATGCTGATACTGATCGGACTTTGTTTGCCACATTCTCTAAAGGTCACCCCATTACAAGAGCAGAACTTTTTGAATTCTTTACTAGGTACATATTACAATCTCTTGTTCTTTTCTTGATTACATTAATGAATGCAAATACTCGCACAAAGAGAACAAGTACTGTGACTTTGTTAACTTGTTTTTCTTGGTTTTGATCGAATGCAGGAGATATGGAGAGGGTTGCGTAGAGGATGTAAAGATGGGTAATTGCCGTGATCAGTCTCTCTATGCTCGTGTGATCGTCCGCTCACCTGCATTCATAACTTTAATTCTTGGAGAGAATGAACTAATGCAGTTCAATATTCATGGCAAAGATGTAAGAGTGAGACGATTCGTCCCAAAACGTGCATCGGTAGCAGCAGCTTCAGTTTCAGCAAATTAAAAAACTAGGATAGTTCTAAAATTAGGAAGTTCCACTTTCAGAACTGGAAGCTATATGTTTCCTATATTTTAAATCAAACCTTGTACCTTCATTGCCTTATTGAAGTTGAATATAGTCACTTGCTGTTATTGTATGAATATCCCTTTTTACTTTCCATGTGTACGTTTAATCAAACACCTAGAAAGAATCAAAGAATACTGGAATTTAATTACTTGGAAGAATTTCACAACAAAATCGAACAGAAACTGAATATCTGAATATTGGTATCTTTCCGGCTCTTTGATTACTTTTTTTATAAAGATTCATTACCAAAAGCCAAATCTCTCTAAGTTTACTCATCAAGATTCAAGAATGACAACCGAGAAACCCCAACAAAATGTTAACACCATTTAAAGTGTCAAAGTTGGCGTTGGCTGCCTCATCTAGAAGAGTTTGGCATGGCTGCATCTTGGTTGCATCTAGAAGAGTTTGGCATGGCTGCATCTTGGCACTTGGTTTGGAATTCTAGATGCCGTAAGTTTGAGGTTTTTTGGCCACTTGTTTTCTTGACTTTTGAGGCAAAGCTTTGCCTATAAATACAAGCTCTCACCTAGAGCTAATTAATTCCAATCTTGAGAGATCAATTAAGGGAGTTGAGAGAGAATTTAAGAGCTTGAATTTATAAGCTCTTATTTTAGTGATTTGAGAGTTTGGGTGTATTGGGGTTTTGGGAAGTGAGCTAAAATACTACAATACTTGTAACTCATTTTCACTAGTAAAATATTTCCTTCTGTCTTCGCCCGTGGATGTAGGCTAAAAGCCGAATCACGTAATTTTCCGGTGTCCTCTAATGTGCTTATTTTTTCTATTTTATTTCCAATTTTATTTTAGCTGCGGTCCTGCTGCACCCACCAATTTCACTAACAGTGGTATCAGAGCTATTGGTTGTATTTTTTTGGAGTCAGGAACTGTTCACGTATACGGCGTACGGTACTATTCACGTATACGGCGTACGGTACTATTCACGTATACGGCGTACGATACTATTCACGTATACGGCATACGGTACTATTCATATATACGGTGTACGGCACTATTCACGTATACGGGGTACGACACTATTCACGTATACGGTACTATTCACGTGAAACGGTGGAAGCGATCTAAGAATTTTACGGTGCAAAGCAGGGAATAGTGGTGTGAGTAAAGCAACTGTGTGATTCTGTACATGTCTAGGAAAGTTCTGTCAAAAAGGCGATAAGAGCTTAAGGAGTCTGGGTTTTAAGTGGGACCATTGTGACCCCTCCAGTCTTTCCTGGGAACTTTCCTGGTGTGCATTCTCACACATACTCACAACTATTCAAGGTGGTATACTAGCTTGTGTGCAGTATTTATCAACAAAATGGCAGCAAAGTATGAAATTGAGAAATTTAACAGAAATAATTTTTCGTTGTGGAAAATGAAGATGAAAGCTGTATTGAGGAAAAATAATTGCTTGGCAGCAATTGGAGAAAGGCCCATGGAGATAACTGATGACAAGTGGAACGAGGTAGACGGCAACGCCATTTCTGATCTACACTTGGCACTTGCAGATGGAGTATTATCTAGTGTGGCAGAGAAAAATACGGCGAAGGAAATATGGGATACTCTCACAAAATTGTATGAGGCCAAGTCACTACACAATAAAATTTTCTTAAAGAGAAAACTCTATACTCTTCGAATGGCGGAATCTACAATGGTGACCGACCACATCAACACATTGAAGACTCTATTTTCACAACTCACAACGTTGGGTCATAATATAGAAGAAAATGAACGTGCAGAGCTTCTACTTCAAAGTCTACCAGATTCGTATGATCAACTCATCATCAACCTGACGAACAATAATCCAGTGGAGGGTCTAGTTTTCGACGATGTTGCGGCCTCTGTATTAAATGAGGAGAGCAGGCGGAAAACCAAGGAAAACAGACAAGCAAGTTCGCAGCAAGCAGAAGCGCTATCGGTGACGAGAGGGAGATCAACGGAACGTGGTCCCAGTGGGAGTCAAAATCAGGGTAGATCAAAATCCAGAAGTAAGAAGAATGTTAAATGCTACAAATGTGGCAAGAAAGGGCACGTCAAGAAAGATTGTTGGAGTAACCAGAAGAGAAGAGAGGGTAAAGAACCTGAGTCATCAAATGCTCAGGGGTGTGTAGCAAGTACCTCAGATGATGGCGAAATTCTCTACAGTGAGGCAACAACTGTTTCAGAAGGCAGAAAACGACTTTCTGATGTCTGGCTTATAGACTCGGGAGCTACCTGGCATATGACCTCTCGGAGAGAATGGTTCCACACATATGAACCTATCTCAGGAGGATCTGTATATATGGGAAATGATCATGCCTTGGAGATCGCTGGTATTGGTACTATCAAAATAAAAATGTTTGATGGTACAATTCGCACAATTGGAGAGGTACGACATGTCAATGGTCTGAAGAAAAATCTATTATCTTTGGGACAAATGGATAGTCATGGGTACAAAACTCATGTGGAGAATGGAATTATGAAGATCGTTAAAGGCGCGCTTGTATTGATGAAGGCAGAAAAGATCGGTGCTAATTTATTCATGCTTAAAGGAGAAACACTACAGGAGGCTGATGCGTGGTTCGCGTCAAATGGAGAAGAATCAACGATGATGTGGCATCTCAAACTTGGCCACATGTCAGAACAAGGCTTGAAGATTCTCTCTGAGCGAAAATTACTTCCAGGGCTCAAATCGGTAAGTTTACCATTTTGCGAGCATTGTGTTACAAGTAAGCAGCATAGATTAAAATTTAGTAGATCTATTGCTAGAAGTAAATGCATTCTAGACTTGATTCATTCTGATGTTTGGGAATCACCGGATATATCCGTGGGAGGTGCAAAGTACATGGTGACTTTCATTGATGATTATTCCAGAAGATGTTGGGTGTATCCAATTAAGAAAAAGTCAGATGTATTTCCTGTGTTTAAAGAATACAAAGCGTGGGTGGAACTTGAATCTGGTAAAAAGATCAAGTGCTTGAGGACAGATAATGGTGGAGAATATACAGACGGCGAATTTCTTGCTTTCTGTAAGCAAGAAGGTATTCAGAGGCAGTTCACGGTGGCATACACTCCTCAACAAAATGGAGTGGCAGAGCGGATGAACAGAACTCTTACAGAAAGAATAAGAGCTATGTTGAGGACTGCTGGTCTACCCAATTCATTCTGGGCAGAAGCAGCCAAAACTGCCTGTTATATAGTAAATCGGTCGCCATCTACAGCTATTGGGTTGAAAACGGCGATGGAGATGTGGACTGGAAAGCCAGCTGATTATTCCTATCTACATGCATTTGGATGTCCTGTGTACGTGATGTACAATGCCCAAGAAAGAACAAAGCTGGATGCAAAATCTAGAAGATGTATCTTCTTGGGGTATGCTGATGGAATAAAGGGGTATCGTCTGTGGGACCCCACTGCCCATAAGATCGTCATCAGTAGAGATGTTATTTTTGTAGAAGATCAACTGCAAAGAAAAGATGGAGATGATGGCACTGTAAAAGAAAAGTCAGAGACTGTGCCAGTATATGTTGAAAATAATCCAGAAGATTCAGATTCTTCTGAAGCAGCACCAGAGCATGAGGAACAAGAACCAGTCGAGTCTGAGGCTCCAGAAGTTCGTCGGTCAACTCGTGAGAGACGACCGCCAGTGTGGCACTCGGAGTATGTCATAGAGATCAACGTTGCATACTGTCTTCTAACAGAGGATGGAGGGCCTTCAACTTTCCATGAAGCTTTAAACAGCTCAGATGTTGTTTTGTGGATGACAGCAATGCATGAAGAAATTGAAGCTCTACACAAGAATAAGACATGGGAACTTGTACCACTACCACACGGAAGAAAAACCATTGGAAACAAATGGGTCTACAAGATCAAACGTGATGGCAA
This sequence comes from Citrus trifoliata, assembly GCA_018350135.1. Classification (NCBI taxonomy): domain Eukaryota; kingdom Viridiplantae; phylum Streptophyta; class Magnoliopsida; order Sapindales; family Rutaceae; genus Citrus; species Citrus trifoliata. The sequence continues at coordinate 7,739,969 of CM031391.1, read as the reverse complement.
TGACCAAGTGGAGCGGTATCATGCGAGATTGGTGGTGAAAGGATATGCTCAGAAAGAAGGTATTGATTTCAACGAGATATTTTCGCCGGTGGTTCGACTCACAACAATCAGAGTAGTCTTGGCGATGTGTGCTACATTTGACTTACATCTTGAGCAGTTGGATGTAAAAACTGCATTTCTTCATGGAGAACTTGAAGAAGAAATATATATGCTCCAACCAGAAGGTTTTGCAGAAACAGGAAAGGAGAACTTGGTTTGCAGGTTGAACAAATCTCTATACGGTCTAAAACAGGCGCCGAGGTGTTGGTATAAGAGATTTGATTCCTTCATCATGAGCCTTGGATACAACAGACTCAGTTCAGACCATTGTGCATATTACAAGAGGTTTGAAGATAATGATTTCATTATTTTGCTGTTGTATGTGGATGACATGTTGGTAGCAGGTCCCAACAAAGATCGAATCCAAGAATTGAAGGCACAGTTGGCTAGGGAGTTTGAAATGAAGGATTTGGGACCAGCAAACAAGATTCTAGGGATGCAAATACACCGAGACAGAAATGACAGGAAAATTTGGCTTTCACAGAAGAATTACTTGAAGAAAATTTTGCGGCGCTTCAACATGCAAGATTGTAAGTCAATTTCTACCCCACTTCCTGTTAATTTCAAATTATCCTCAAGTATGTGTCCTAGCAATGAAGTGGAGAGGAAGGAGATGTCTCGAGTACCGTATGCATTAGCAGTGGGAAGTTTAATGTTCGCTATGATATGTACAAGACCGGACATTGCACAAGCAGTGGGAGCAGTTAGTCGATACATGGCGAATCCTGGTGGAGAGCATTGGATAGCTGTGAAGAGAGTTCTGAGATACATCAGAGGAACCTTAGATGTTGCATTATGTTATGGAGGATCAGAGTTTACTGTCAGGGGCTATGTGGATTCAGATTTTGCAGGAGATCTTGATAAGAGAAAATCCACTACTGGTTATGTGTTTACACTTGCGGGAGCAGCTGTAAGTTGGGTTTCTAAACTGCAGACCGTTGTGGCTTTATCTACAACAGAAGCAGAATACATGGCAGCTACACAAGCTTGCAAGGAAGCTATTTGGATACAAAGGTTATTGGAAGAGCTCGGGCACGGACAAGAGAAAATTTCTGTATTTTGTGACAGTCAGAGTGCCTTGCACATTGCAAGGAATCCAGCCTTTCATTCCAGGACAAAACACATAGGAGTTCAGTATCACTTCGTTCGTGAAGTAGTGGAAGATGGAAGTGTGGATTTGCAGAAAATCCATACCAACGAGAACCTAGCAGATGTTTTGACCAAGCCGATAAATACTGATAAGTTTGTCTGGAGTAGATCCTCTTGTGGCCTAGCAGAAACGTAGGCAACATGTTTATGGCGAAGTAGAAAGGATGGTGTGGAGATTGATTGCTTTTCAAACAAATCTCCAAGTGGGAGAATGTCAAAGTTGGCGTTGGCTGCCTCATCTAGAAGAGTTTGGCATGGCTGCATCTTGGTTGCATCTAGAAGAGTTTGGCATGGCTGCATCTTGGCACTTGGTTTGGAATTCTAGATGCCGTAAGTTTGAGGTTTTTTGGCCACTTGTTTTCTTGACTTTTGAGGCAAAGCTTTGCCTATAAATACAAGCTCTCACCTAGAGCTAATTAATTCCAATCTTGAGAGATCAATTAAGGGAGTTGAGAGAGAATTTAAGAGCTTGAATTTATAAGCTCTTATTTTAGTGATTTGAGAGTTTGGGTGTATTGGGGTTTTGAGAAGTGAGCTAAAATACTACAATACTTGTAACTCCTTTTCACTAGTAAAATATTTCCTTCTGTCTTCGCCCGTGGATGTAGGCTAAAAGCCGAACCACGTAATTTTTCGGTGTCCTCTAGTGTGCTTATTTTTTCTATTTTATTTCCAATTTTATTTTAGCTGCGGTCCTACTGCACCCACCAATTTCACTAACATAAAGAACTTGCTTTTAGATTTTGATGCTGGGATAATGGCTTTTGCTAGGATTACTCTCCAACAACAAGAAGCTTTTCACACGAATTAATGAAAAGCTCATGATCGATTGATGATCAAGCTGGGTTTTGAGCCTGAAAGTTGTGGCCTTCTGGCATTGGCTTGAAAGACAAGCTCAACAGGAATTTTTCCCACAAAAAACCAACATTGAATCATCAGATTTCTCACTGCTTAGCAGTTGAGACTAGAGCGTGCCTCAAAACTTGAAATGATATGGTTACAGTAGTATGGCCATGGAGTAATAGGACTCAATCTTTTGTGCCTGCTTGTCAACTTCAAGAACTTGGCCGTGTGATGGAAGACGATTCATTTTTCTACCTGTTTTGGGATTGTAACATGATTGTGGATAAGTCTGCTTTGTAGTCATTGGAGAAGAGATACTTGTATCATGGGGAATACAGAGATGTTTTTCAGATGTATGTTACACTTACCAAGATAAGAGTAGCAATTATAGATCAAATGCTTCTCCTTCCTACATCAGTAGTGCTTGCGATTCTGTTTCTCTCAAATAAAACCGCATCCGCATTGTTGCTTTTGGCTAGTTTGAATAAAGAAGCACAAATTATAAAAATACCTGAAGCTTTTGTTCGGTGGTGTTCATTTGCATAACCAACAAAATTTTAGATGCATACATTGCATGGTAATAAGAATAGCATCAGCGGTTGAATAAATTTTGAAGCTATGGATTCAAACACAGCAGGTTTGACTTTACTGTTCTAGGAGAGTTTTGCTCACATCAAGCGTTTTAGACAGGAAAGAAACATCTTTATCAAAAGGGTAAAAAAAAAAAAAATAAGAAAGAAATCTTTCAAACTTTTTCCAGAAAAATAGAGAGGACATGTCACCTATTATAAAATGATCCAACGATATATCCTAAAATGTACGTGTACGATATGTCATTTTTTAAAAAATAAAATTATTATTTTTGTATTTTTGAAAATTAAATTTTAAATTGAACTTGTAAGAAAAAAAATCTTATTTTGAAAAAAATTTCAAACAAAATTCACGTAAGTCAAAAAATTGTATTATTATCATATAAATAACTTTTATTTATCTTTTTCCCGAAATTTTTTTACATTTTTTTTAGTAATAGATATAAATCAAGAAATAATACCTACACATATATGTGACTTATGCAAAATCCGAGTATTTTTGTAAGCAATTAAATATAAGTTAGATTAGGTAAGATAGAACGTTAAATATATCAAACTAATTAATGGTCATAGACATGGTTTCCCGTCTCTACTCTCGGGCTATGCATGAGCTTGCTCTTAACATTTACCTGAGGTGGCGCGGAAAGAGACAAAGAGGTTGGTTCAATTCTTACAAATGGATAAAATATATGAACATGAAAATGACATTCTGATTGTTCCAAACAAAATCCCTTATCTCTTGTTAATATGAGATTCCTTGATGGAAAAGCTCGGTTATTAGTTGATTTGTGTACGCCCATTGAGTTTTCTCTAATATTCACCAATGACTTAATGTTCTTTGATAAACACAAATAAATACACGCATGCCACATCTAAATTTCTTACAATAACCGTATGTACAATTCAACTTGATGTTTAATTGGATCTTCAAAGTCACATTTGATTTCAACTGTTCACCAATATTTAAGTGAGCTATGTCCCTATCAATTTTAAACCGCAGTTGTGGTAAAGAAAAGCCTTCTAAAATTTTTCCCCCTCTTCCTACGGGTTTTTAGCATAGAAATCGGTAAATCAACATTTTTGGGGAACCACATGAGCATCTATTGATTTATAAATCTGTAAATAATCAAAGTTTTCGACTTAAAAGGAAAGAAGGTCAGAGAATTGATTGCCTTTGACCCCACTCTGAAGTTGTTCCAACAACTAGTTCTTCTCAATTGAGCTGTTCTTGTTTTCTCTTCTCTCAAACTACAAATTTCCACCACCTAATCATACCGCATGCCCCCTCCATCTACTGCATATATACACACACACACGCGACCGTATAAGCTTCAATGAATACATACTCAACAAGTAGTTCCGTCTTCAGCAATCACACTCTCTTAACCAGAAATGGGTGCTTCTCTTATACAGTCACTGTCACCAGGTCTTAAAGGAGTCCTTTGCTCATTTATCGCCCTGTGTCTGCTTGCTGAGCCTGCATTCGGCATCACTAGGCACTACGAATTTGATGTATGTTTAATTTGGTTCTGACGACTAATTTTCATGCTAGTGTTCATCATTTTTAACTTACGTACTGTCAATGAATTTTTTAGATAAAATTGCAAAATTGTGACACGCCTGTGCCACACGAAGAGCATTGTATCAGTAAATGGGAAGTTTCCAGGGCCTCGCATTGTAGCAAGGGAGGGTGACCAGTTGTTAATCATGTTCAGAACAATATCTCCATCCATTGGTAAAATCATGCCCTGAAGAAATAATGATTTAGTTTTATTCTTAGTTAAACAGCATCATAGAATTGCAAAATTATGATTCTTTTGGGAACAGGCATGGCATTCGACGGCTTCGAAGTGGATGGGCGGATGAAAGGGCTTACATAACACAATGCCCCATTCAAACAGGGCAGAGCTGCGTTTACAACTTCACCATTGTTGGCCGAAGAGGCAAACTCTGGTGGCATGCACACGTATCGTGGCTGCGATCAACACTCTGCCATCATCATTCTTCCCAAGCGTGACACCGCTAACCATTTGCTGAGCCTTACAAGGAAGTCCCCTCATCTTTGGTAAATTTTAACCATAGATGACATGCCTACCTCTTTGGGAGTGTTAGTTTGCTTACGTAACAATATTACTCAAGCTGCAGGAGAGTGATTCAACGCAGGTCCTAAGGCTATCATCAACCAGGCCCTGCAAACAGGTGGCGGCCCAAATGCATCTGATGCATTTACATCAATGGACTTCCAGGGCCATTGTATAACTGCTCTGCCAAAGGTGTGAAACAGTGGATATAGGCATTGGTAACGTTTTCTTATTAGGTGTTTTTTGTTTTTCGGAAACGAAAAATACAAAATATGTTTGGTTAAGTTATTTTCTGATATACAGTATAAAAAATTTGAAAAACAAAAAAATTTCATTTTTTAACTTTTGTAAAAAAAAACTCTATTGGTATTTTTGAGTTTTTAGAGAATAATATAAAAAAATTAAGGTAAAAAGTTGTTCCGGATCCACCAGTGTTATTTTATTAAATTATTATTTTATATTCAATTCCACTTCCACCTTATTTTTTTTTCTTTTCAAAATTGACCACTTTTACGATTACACCACTTTTACAAATTACACCTTATCTTCTTCTTCTTCTACTTCTTCTTCTTTATACTATTGAATAGGGCCTTCTTCTTCTTCTACATTGTACCAAGCAACAAGATCTAGGTACTTTTTTTATAAAAAAAAAATTGTGGTTTTGTTTGTTGTGCATTAAAATGTTGTATGATTTTTTATTATATCATATATAAGATGAAGAACTCTTTTTTTTGTTGTTGTAATTTTTACCTCGTAAGAATGAATAACGGTGACTTTATTTTAAATTATTTTATTTAAGTTTATATGTGCTTATGTATTTTTTACATTTTAAGCATGTACAACTTTTTGTTTTTTAGTCTTTTTTTTATGATGATGCTTAGTTGGATTTACTGGTTACGGTTTTATCTTATGCTTATTTGATGTTAAGTAGTTTTCTTGAATTACTCGAATCTTTTTTATAATATGACAGATTGTTCAAAGAGTTTCAAGTATAAGATATGGTATTCGAAGAAAAGAATGAAGGAAGAGCATTGGTGGACATAATTTTATCTAATCAAGAGTACATTGGGAAAATAAATGCCAGTAGAGATATAATTATAAGAGCATTGTGGCATGACTGTACATGAGATAATGTGTATGTCAATTTTTATTTGTTATATATTTGAGTTTCTAACCCTATTATTATTATTATTAAAAATATCATATAGCTTTTTTTTTTTGGTTTATTTGTAGGTGACCCTAATTGACAATGGTGTTTTCAAATGCAATTTTTATCTGATGTTTTCATAAATTGGTGTTGCCGGACACATTCAAGCTAAAGGTGAAGCTTGGAAAAACTTACCTTCTCCGAATAATCAATTCTACACTCAATGATGAACTCTTCGTCAGCATAGCAAACCATACCCTTAAAGTTGTTGAAGCTGATGTTGTTTACGTTAAACCTTTTGAAACTGAAACACTACTCATTGCCCCTGGATAGACAACAAATGTTCTTCTAAAAACAAAACCTCACTACAGTTCTCATGAAAGCTAGACTTTATGTAACTGGCCAGGGCACTTTCGACAGCTCGACCGTTGCTGGTATTTTAGAGTATGAAAGACCACCCAATTTCCATCATTCAAGCAACTCTATTAAAAAATTTCCCCTCTTCAAACCAATTCTACCTGCTCTCAAAGACATTTCCTTTGCTACAGGCTTTACAAGTAAGCTTCGTAGCTCAGCAAGCACACAGTTTCCTGCCAATGTGCCCCAGAATGTTGATAGGCGATTTTTCTTTACGGTTGGCCTAGGAACAAGCCCATGCCAGAGTAACCAAACCTGCCAACGTCCCAATGGAATCATGTTTCAAGCATCAGTCAATAACATATCATTTGTAATGTCAACCACTGTGCTACTCCAAGCTCACTTTATTGGAAAATCAAATGGTGTTTACACCCCTGATTTTCCTACTAGTCCATTGATTCCATTTAATTATACGGGCAATCCACCCAATAACACAATGGTAAGCAATGGAACAAGGTTAGTGGTGCTTACTTTTAACACTAACGTGGAGCTAATAATGCAGGATACAAGCATTCTTGGAGCTGAAAGTCACCCTCTTCACTTGCATGGCTTCAATTTCTTCGTTGTCGGCCAAGGTTTTGGAAATTTCGATCCAAATATGGACCCTGCAAAATTGAACCTTGTCGATCCTGTTGAAAGGAACACAGTTGGTATTCCCTCGGGTGGTGAGGTAGCAATTGGATTCCTTACCAATAATCCAGGTAAATGAGATAAAACAATAGGCATCATAATATGAATATTATTTAAATGCCATTTAATCATAATTATATAAATTTCTTTGCAGGTGTATGGTTTATGCATTGCCTCTCTGAAGTGCACACAAGCTGGGGTCTGAAGATGGTTTGGGTTGTTTTAGATGGAAAGAATCCGAATTAGAAGCTACCCCCTCCACCAACGGATCTTCCTAAATGCTGACAACATTTTACTCCATGGATTCGTTTTTCTTTCTTAATTGATTCAATTATTTGGCTGCATCAAATTATTTGTGCTTTAATTTCTTGATCCCTGCGGATTCTGAGAAAATAGTAGATTTTTTTTTGCCATGTATTCTTCAATAATATTATACAATACGGAATTTTTATTCTTCTAGACGAAGTGTATGCCTTTAAATAATCATGTTCACTAAGTAAGCTCTGATACTTGACAAAAACAAACATAAGGCTCAAGATTCATTTTGATGAACTAAGTTGAAATGAAAAACTTTCATTGATATATTAAAGAAATAAGTTAAAGATGATAAATACGATGCCAAAATGTCCATCGGCAAAACAAACCCTCACTATATGTCTGTAAATCTTTAAACCAGCGGTAATAAGGTCACATGTGGTTGTGCGCGGAATGCGGAATCAAGCGCACTAAATAATTACAGAAAAATAAAGGACACAATTATTTAACGTGGTTCGGTAATTAAACTTACATCCACAGAGACAAAAAAGAATAATTGTTTATTTAACAATTAATAGAGTACAAATATTTGAGTAACAAAATCTCACTTTCCCAATTGCTCACACCCAGTACACCCAGTACTCTCACACACATTCTTCAATTGATCAGACTCTCAGAACTCTCAAAAGCTTAGAAACTTATAAGCTTAATAAATTTTTGGGATGATTATAATGAAAAAAGTGTCATCTATTTATAGGCAAAACAATGGCACTATTGCACCATCCGCTTTGCAATTTGTCAATTCTCCTATTTGTCAATTTGACAAATTTTGCTAACCTTTTTCATTTTTATTCATTTGGTGTAGGATTGTCAAAAGTCAAATATTCTACAGCTTGCAATTTTGAATTTAAAAGCCACTTTATTAACTTCTCTACAAATCTCCACCTCTGCGAAGATTTGGCTAAATTTGAGCCGACTACCAACTAATCATCATCCCCAAAGTGGCTGCATCTCTGTGACTGCATCTCTGTGACTGCCTACGTACCCATAATCTGGAATCAAGCCAACCGTAGTTCAAAATTCTCCAAACTTAACACATTCGAAGAATTTGAATTAGTTTCAAGCAATGTTGAAACTTAACTCCAGAAACTACCTTCGTCAACATATCTGATGAGTTATCTTTGATATCAATCTTTCTCAATAACACAACACCGCTCTCGATAATCTCTCTCACATAATGATATTTCACATCTACGTGTTTTGTCCGAACGTGATATATTTGATTTTTCGCAAGGAATATCGCACTTTAATTATCACAGAAGACCGCAATGTTCTCTTGGATTACTCCCAAATCACCTAACAAGCCTTTCAACCAGATAGCTTCTGTAGTGGACAGAGCAATTGTCGATTGTATAATTGACCTCCAGCTAACCGGACCTCTACTCAATATGAATACGTAGCCCGTTGTTTGCTTATCTAGATTTTTTACGAAATCAGAATCATAATACCCAACACATTGTTGACCACAATCCTTCTTGAACAACAACCCAATATCAAATATCCCATACAGATATCGGAGAATCCACTTCATCGCAAGCCAGTGATTTTTACCCAGATTGTGCATGTCTCTACTAACCATGCTCATTGCTTGAAATATATCGGGCCTTGTGCATACCATAGCATACATAAAACTATCCACAACACTAGCATATAGAACACGAACCATGTAATCGCACTCTTCTTGAGATGTAGGATATGAAGAAGAGTTTAATTTGAAATGCGGAGTTAGAGGTGTACTTACCGATTTAGTTTTGTCATCCATACCGAATCTCTCTAGCACTTTCTTCAAATAAGACTTTTAAGTCAACCATACGTTCACATTCTTCTTGTCTCTACAAATCTACATCTCAACTATTCTCTGTGTATCACCTAAGTCTTTCATCTCGAACTCAAAAGACAGCTGCTTTTTTAATCTTTTGATCTCATCTCTATTCTTCGAAGCTATAATCATATCGTCGACATAGAGTAACAAATAGATTAAAGCTCCATTTAATAGTCTTCTAAAGTAAACACAATGATTGTATTCACTTTTGGTGAATTTCTGTCCTTTTATAAATTAATCAAATCTTTTGTACCACTGCCTTGGCGATTACTTCAGTTCGTACAAAGATTTAATTAACCTACACACATTATTCTCATTTCCAGCAACTTTGAAACCATAAGGTTGAGTCATATAGATTTCTTCCTCCAAATCTCCATGTAAGAATGCCGTTTTAACATCCAATTGAGCCAATTCTATCTCATATTCTGTAACTAAGGTAAGTAGGATACGAATGGAAGTATGTTTTACAACTGGAGATAAAACTTCATTGTAGTCAATATCTTCCTTCTGAGCAAAATCTTTTGCCACGAGTCTTACCTTGTATCGAGGAGTTGATTGATTCGGAGATCCTTACTTCTTAGTGCAGACCCATTTATTTCCAATAGCCATTTTTTCCTTTGGCAACTCCACAAGTTCTCAAGTCTAGTTTTGATGGAGAGATCACATTTCTTCCTCCATGGCTAACTTTCATTGATCACTTTCACTACTACGTAATGTTTCACCGAAAGTGTTGGAGATGTCATCATCAATAACCGGAAATGCATAAGTTACCATCATATCTTTAGTAAGCCATTCAGATTTCTTTATCTCTCTTCTTGGCCTTCTTGTTGCTATAAAATTATCATTATCTACATCATCAATTGTTTCTTCATTTTGTGGGACATCAAAAGAAATAACATGTTCTTTAACTCTATGTGTCACCTTCATAGTTGAACCATTCTCTAATGTATAACTAACTAGTATATATGGAGTTGCATCAAACTCTACCTACTGTAATACTTCTTTGGTCTTGTTCTTCACATGTTGAGTACTTAAAACTTTCATTATTGAAATTTCATCAAACGTGACATCTCTGTTACACACAAACTTTTTATCTTTGAGATCCCAAAGCTTGAAGCTCTTTACTCCATCTTTCAATCCCACATATATAGCTTTTCTAGCACGAGAATCCAATTTATCATCTTTGACATGATAATAAGCTGGACACCCGAATATACGAAGGGAATTATAGTCTTGTGCATGCTTTCCATACCACATTTCCATTAGGAATTTTACTTCCAATTGCAGTAGAAGGCAACCGGTTTATTAATTGATTTGTGTAACTCACAAGCTTAGCCCAAAACTTTTTATCTAAATTAGCATTAAATAACATATATCGTACATTCTCTAGTAAAGTATGATTCATACGCTCACTCACACCGTTCTGTTGCGAAGTATATCTCACCGTGAAATGTTTTTTAATACCCTCGTTTTGGCATACTTGCAAAAATGGATCAAAAGTATATTCACCCTCATTATTAGATTGTACTTTGATATTTCTACTAGTTTGAGTCTCCACCAATTTTTTTCATTTCACAAAAATCTCTAGAACCTCATTCTTTGCTCGCATGGTGTACACCTACACACGTCTAGAGAAATCATAAACAAAAGTAACAAAATAATGGCTTCCACCAATTGATGCAGTTTTAGTTAGTCCCCATACATCACTATGAATATATTCAAGGATCTCATGAGTATCGTGATTAGCTGTACCAAATTTAACCATTATTTTCTTGCCTACTACACAATGCTCACATAAATTTAATTTACAGGTTTTTGTAACTTTTAAAAGTATGTGCTTCATCATAGTTTGCAAAGATTTCTCTTCAGCATGTCCCAGTTGTACATGTCATAGCTTGGTAGTGTCACTGTGCGCCTCAGCAACATTTGCTTCATCAGTTGTATTTCCCTTCAAATAGTACAGATTGTGACGCCGAACCCCTTATAGAATCACCATAGCCCCATATATAAATTTCATTGTGTCATCTTCAAAGGTAACCTTATAGCTTTTAGCTTCCAAAGCACCTACAAAAATTATATTTTTCTTTAAAGCTGGAACAAAGCTAATCTCTTTGAGTTCTCTAATTATTCCATAAAACATTTTGAGCCAAATTGGTCATATCCACATTATGCAACAAGGTTGATCATTCCCCATTATAATTGCACCGGATTTCAAATTACGAAAATCTATAAATTATTCCTTAATAGGACACAAATGGTAGGTTGCTCCAGTATCAAGTATTCACTCGCTTGAACTAGCCACGTATACTGCAAGAGTAATACTTAGTGAATAGTCAGAGTTCTCATCTTTCGTGTCATGTTTGCCGCTGCTGGTTTTTTCTCATTACTCTTTTGAGCCTTTAGACAATCTTTCCTACAATGACCATTTTTATGACAAAATGCACACTCGTCTCGAGCTATATTTTTTCTTCTCGATTTGGATCGAGAATTCTTTCCACCACGCTTTTTCTTTTTCTTCATCGACCAATCTTTACTCACCAAAACTTCAGGCGATACTCGTTTAGAATTTTCATCATTATTCCGAATCTTTAAGTTAGTCAATATTGTGCAAACATCTTTGAAGACGATAATACTTTTTCTGTATATCAAGATAGTCATAAAATGACTATATTCCTCTGATAGTGAGTGTAACAAAATCATAACCTTGACTTCATCCTTATTATCTTCATCAAGATTCTTCAAATCAGTAAGTAATTTTTTAAATCTTGAGACATGATCGTACATTGACACCTCAAGTTTCATTCGAAAGATATATACTTGGCTTATTGCATGAATGCGATTGTCAAGACTTTTCAGCAAGTATTTCTCCTCCAATGTACGCCACAAAGTCATCGCACACTCATCATCTTTCACCAAATATTTCACTTTCTTGGTCAAATAAGATCTGATCTGACCACATGCTTTCTCGTTCATACGATCCCAAATTTCTTCATCATACAAATGTCTTTTATTTTTCAGAACAACATCAAGATTGATTTGAATAAGGGTATCCATAACTTCACGCCTTCACATGCCGAAGTTGATTTTCTCATCAAAATTTTCAACATCGATCTTCTGGCCTCATATAACAGGTGTTGAATAGCGATTTGACAAATCTCGCATCCCACCTGAAGTGTCTCCTGAAATAGTCTCGATAGATCTCTCTTAATTCTGAAAGTTTCACCTTCTACTATTTTCTCAACTAACTATTTCCACTTGAAAAACAGTCTCTATGATGTTAATTTCGTGTGAATAAATACACCAGAAAAGTTCTCAAGAGACTGGACAGGAACTCGGTCCCACTTAAAAAACCAGAATCTTTAGACTCTTATCACATTGTTGACAAAACTTTCCTAGACATGCAAAAATACACACTACTTACAATAGATTGTCTCCAAAGTACAAATGGTTGTCTCCACCGTATTCGTGAACAGTATCGTATGCGTAAACAATATCATATACGTGAACAGTACAGTATCCCCCAAGTACGAACCGTCGGCTCTGATACCACTTGTTGTATGCGGAATACGAAATCAAGCGCACCAAATAATTACATAAAAATAAATGACACAATTATTTAACATAGTTTGGTAATTAAACCTACATCTACGGAAGTAAGAAAAAATAATTGTTTATTTAATACTTAATAGAGTATAAATATTTGAGTAGCGAAATCTCACTTTTTCAGAACCTAAATACACTCAATACTCTCACACACACTCTTTAATTGTTCACACTCTCAAAACTCTCAAAAACTTATAAACTTATAAACTTAATAAATTTTTAGGATGATTATAATGAAAGAAGTGTCATCTATTTATAAGCAAAACAATGACACTATTGCACCATCCGCTTTGCAATTTGTCAATTTTTCTATCTTTCAATTTGACAAATTTTACTAACCCTTTTCATTTTTCTTTATTTGGTACAGGATTGTCAAAAGTCACATATTCTATGGCTTGCAATTTTGAATGTGCAAGCCACTTTATTGACTTCTCTACGCATGTTTTATTACGATGAGACAGATTCCAAATTTCTTTGAAGATTCAATTTGATGAACTAAAGTGGAATGAAAAACTTTCACTGATTTATTAAAGAAATAAGTTAAAGATGATAGATACGATGCCAAAATGTACATCGGCAAAACAAACCCTCACTATGTAAATGTCTGTGAATCTAACCCAGCTGCAACAGGGTCGTAGGTGTTATTACGATGAGACAGATTCCAAATTTCTCGGACATAACGACATGGATAAAAAAATGAAATTGCCGAAAGCTTGGCACGAAGAATAAGGCTGACAAAACCTCTAGGTAGTTTCTCCTTGGCCGTCCGAGCAGCTAGGCAACATATTTATCTTGATCTGCTAAGCATAATTTCTAAAGCCTTTGATCGTGATACGTGTGTCATTGATGGTGGCAGTCACGAAGATCTAAGAAACTTGAAATGCTTCGCCATAATGAAAGTAACCACATTCCTTCAACATGACAGCTAGCCTTAAAATAATCGACAGAAAATATCTGCCTGAAATCAGGGCGAAAAGGCTTTAGTTCTCTGTTTTTCAGGCAGCTTGGATATGAGTTCCGATCAATGAGTCATTCAATATTAGGATCAATCAGAGTTCATAATCCATTGGGGAAAACGAACTTAAACTATGATATGGCATTGTTGAATTAATTCTACAAGCATCTGGCCCACTTAACAATGAAAATAATGAGCCTACACGTGGATGCAGGCTAATGCTAGCAAACAAAGTTACTGTCTAATATAAAATATTCTACATCTTCCAATGCATCTTAGAAATCTTAGAACTTGGTCTTGACTCTGCATGAATAGAAAGGCTGAGATTCCTCTTCTAACAAAACGAGACGCCCAAGAGAGGGGGAAAAAAAAAGAAGAAAAAAAATATCTTGTAGACAACAAATATCTGACCACCAACCACTTCCATAAATTCCTTCTCCGACAACATAGCTTCTGCCCAACTTCCGACGGCCATGACATTCTATAAGCTCTCTCTACATCTTCTTCTAACCATTCTCTATGTGATGCTTTCATCAACCCTAGCAGCCCCAGGAAACTCAAAGCTTTTTAGAGAATACATAGGAGCTGAAGACAAGGGAGTCACATTTTCAGACATACCCACCCACTCTGAAGTTGAAGTTCACTTCATTCTCTCTTTTGCTATAGACTACACTTCATCATTCTATCCCTCACCAACCAATGGAGCCTTCAGAGTGTACTGGAACGAACAAAACCTCACCCCTTCTCATGTAAAATCCATCAAAGCTCAGCGTTCAAATATCAAGGTAGCTATGAGTCTTGGAGGTGATACAATAAAAGACCAAAATGTGTACTTCAGCCCTGAATCAATCAACTCCTGGGTTAGAAATGCTTTTCATTCAATAACAGAGATAGCAAGATTGTATGATTTAGATGGAATTGATATTGATTATGAGCACTTCAAGACAGATCCTAATACGTTTGCTGAGTGCATTGGGAAGCTTCTGTTTTACCTTAAACAACACGGAGTAGTGAAGTTTGCATCCATCGCACCATATGATGACGATTCTGTGCAATCACATTACTTGGCTCTGTGGAGAAAGTATGGGCATCTCATAGACTACGTAAATTTCCAGTTCTATGCCTATAAAAATGGCACAACTATTTCTGAGTTTATGAATTATTTTGATGCCCAGAGCTCAAATTATAGAGGAGGGAAGGTCCTAGTGAGTTTCGGTACTGATGGAAGTGGGGGTTTGTCTCCTCAAAATGGATTCTTTGAGGCCTGCAGCAAGCTTAAAAGGCAGCATAAGCTTCACGGCATATTTATTTGGTCAGCAGATGACTCCAGGAAGGATGGCTTTCGTTATGAGAAGGAATCACAAAACTTTTTGGCTACTCTCTGATTATGCAGTTTGAAGCTCTTTAATAGATGTTAAAATAAAACAAAAGGGATTAACACCTAGATAATGCATAATTCTATTATTACTATTATTATTTTGTATTTCAGCTCAAAAGTAAAAACAAATAAATCTGCTAGTAGTTAGCATCATAATTTGTAAATAGTATCTTCCTATATCAAAATGCTTAAGCTCAACTGTCCAACATGTTTTTCCTGATTTAAATGGACAAGAACAAGTAGTTGCTGGTATTTTCACAAAACTCATACAGCTCTAAACCTTTTTATGATTCAGAGTTCACCTGGAACAACCAATGCAATCTGTGCAATCATTAAATAATCTGCTTACGCCTAACCAACAAAATAGCTATGGGAAAGATCAAAACCTCACCTGGCGATGTGGTATGCCATCTTGCACCAGGTCAAAATATTAAAACCTGGAAGGCATGGAAAAGCCGAAAATTGCAATAGAGTATGTCAGAAGAAAAAATACCTCCACTTGATGCTTGAGATAAAACAGCTTGCAAACAAATCGTAATTATCAAAAGCTGTTGTCCCTTTTTGAAGTCAAATTCTAGAGATTTTGTTGAGGCCATATTCAGAATTGATACCATGAAGATATAGATATCCAGGAAAATGCAAGCAAGCATTAAAATTTTAAATGCAGAGAAAAACAACAATTGCTATACCTGTGCCAGCAATGTAACTACTGCAAAATTTTCATCTGTATAAAACTTAACATAGAAGGATTTGAAGTCTTAACTGTTTAGAACAGACACTAATTTTCCTTGAAATTGGACATGGTATACTACTGGAAGGAACTAAGTTACAGTTTAGGTCTGCACTAATTACAGCTTCAGACTTTTACCTAAGCAAAAGAATACAAGTTTAAAACCATTCCTCATTCTACTGAGATACAAACATAGTCCTTTCAAATACAACTATATAAGTATTGAGTTGCATGTTGTCGCTTATGTTCATAATATATTCAGTTGGATTGTTGTGTTCAATATGAGCATCGATTTAGTGTACTCTAACTTCCCAGGTACTCAGAAGATGCCAAATCATGATCCAGGCCTACAATATATAAATTCCTTAGCTGAGGGTTTTGGTTCTTCTAGTGATGCTTCCAGGTGTTCAGGAGTTGCAGACTCCATGTAGTCCTTTGTATATTCATAGTAGAGCTTTTTGGACAAAAGCAATCAACGATTTAAGAAGCTTGCTTATCAATTAAATCCTGAATTGGAAACTGTAATCCCACCAAACAAACCAAAGATACTGCAATTACTAAACAGCAACAAAAGGGGCATTTAGCAACTGAAAGGCTTTTAGAACTTAGCACTGAACCAAAGCATTTTCCATTAAATGATCAACGCACAAGGCTGGGGGGGATCTCACACCAAGTATACATGTGAAGCATTCGACAGGCTGTAACCAGATTAGTGAGTGACAAACACAACTTTAAGCCAAGGGACCTTTCGCTGCAACAATATCATAAGGATGTTATAAACTTAAAATGATTATCAGCTATCAGAACTTACATTCACATCCTAGAGAATAATGCAACACTCGGTTTCAAGAGAAAATGCAAAAATAGTGCATATAGAATTCCCTATTGCATACACATTTTTTGTTCCAAATCCCAGCCTGGATCAAACAATTGCAGAACAACAGCTAACGCGTTAAGTAACAACGGTGGGTTCCTATTGTTGTTCTATCAAGCATATTTCATCAGCTGAAAGCACAGCATGCTAACTTCAGTGGCAACATAAGTGAAGAAGCATCACCTTTGTATTAATTAATTTAAAACTTCTACAACGTTTCAATTTTAAATAGCACATAACAATTTGCAGTAACACATAAAGAGGTCATATTTAAAAATATAACTTAACATAAGATTAACCATTGGTAGACCACATTGCAATACAATGATTATGATTAAACTCTACCAAATGATCATATCCTCTTCAGCATTACAATGCAAGACTAAAGTCCCAAAAAATTGCCTGCACACCCACAAATCTCAAAATTTCATCAATCTCCATGTGACTACATAAGAACTCACCTCAAGACAATTTAACTAAATCTCTCCTTCAATTTTCCGTTTCTTCTTCTTCTTACTCTGAAATTCCTCCAAATCCATTTCCCTTCCCTCCTCAATCTCTTCATTCTTCCTCTTCTTCTTCTTCTTCTTCCCCCCCTCCTCCTCCTCCTCCTCCTTGACTATAATTCCGCCACCGTTTTCCTTCATCTCACCAACTTCATAACCACTTGTTTCCCTCTTTTTCTTATGCTTCTTTCTCACATTTTCCATTCCCATATCTCCATCTTTCTCAATTTTTATTCTATTTTTTTGCTCCTCCAAATATCCAATTTTACCTACATTTTGCCCCTTAATTTTCTTGTGCTTTTTTCTATCATCATCTTCCATCCCCACATTCCCATCTTTCTCAATTTTCACTTTACTCTTAACTTCCTTCAAAATTCCAACTTCACCCCTCTTCTTTTCGTGCTTACTCTTCCCAGTTTCTACACCCAAATCACTCTCTTCAATTTTTATTCTCACTTTATCCTCAACAGTTTCCCCTTCATTTTCCACAGTATCATCAACCCACCCCCTCTGCTCCTCCTTTTTCTTCTTCTTCTTCTTCTTATGATTCTTTCTCTCACTCTCCTCTCCATCGGAACGATTAGATATAAAACTTTGGGTCGGTTCTCCATCTTCAGTCATAATCTTTGACTTTGTGATTTTGTGCTTTCTATGTGATTTGAGTTCCTTGTGAAGCTGATTCAACTCATTAAATGAAGCGGAGGCGCGTCTAAGGTAAGCACAAACGGCCTGTGACGCGCTGGTGTCGGCGTACACGAACTTGGAGAGGATCTTCGCCGCTTTGGAGATCGATATGGGACTCGTCGAGAGTACTTGGCCTCTAACGGACTTCATCTGTTTCCTTATTAGGGTTTTTTATGATCTAGGCTAGATGTTTAGGGTTCTTGTCTGAGGAGAGAGAGAAATCAATTAGGGTTTTAGGAAATTGGAGGAGATGATGGACCAAGCAATTCGGTGAAAGAAATTAAATGGAAGAATATTCATTATAGGCACCTCGCGTAAGTTCTGATTACACCGATCCTTTTTAATGTGATTTGGGTACATTAATAACTTAAAACGGTGCATTTAGAATTACCCCGAAAAGAATCAGAAGAATAGCCATCCATTGCCTAACCGGTTGGACCCGATCCATAAATCGGTCTGCGCAATTGGTGATAATGTTACTGTCAACATCCTCACGACATACTGTTTGCACCCCTTGCAACGATTAAGGTACAACTTTTTATTGCACGGGGATATGTATAGAATGATGGTGTTTTCAGATAAAGATAGTGCAAAAATTAACACAAATATTATATGAGATAAGAACAAATTTATCTCGTAGTGAATTGTTTTTTTTTTTTTTGTTCTATAGTGATAATATGCTAATTTTTGTACTAGTTTTTGTGCGCTTATCACTATTGTATATTATAATCCCACGTGAAATTGATAAATTGAAGTTGTATTTACAAAAAGTAATACTATTCACAAAGTTGGGATGCATATTTTTTATATTCCAATTAATGATATTCCTTACTTACATGAGCAACGATAAAACTAAAGAAACTCACCATCGCCCGACCATTATGAACCCACTTTTTTAATGTTCATTAAAGAACAGTTTGACACATTATTTTATTATTATCCTCATTAATCTCGAGTCCATTCGATATACAAAGTATATTACTTTTTGCAATGCTCAAATACTTTTGTTTAGATATTGTCTTTGATTAGGTAAATTTTAAATTATCCCCATAAAATTATAATTTTGAAAGCACCCTCAAATTATTATACATTTAATTTATTTTTGTTCAATAGATAAGAGATAAATGGGACGGGTTAATGAAAATTTTCTTATTTAAAAAATAAGAAGTAAATTGAGATTTATAATAGTTTGAGGGTGTTTTGAAAATTGTTATTTCACAATATAGTAATTCAAAATAAATCATGTTTGGTTACATCAATAAATCTATTTAACTGCAATTAAATAATGGGTCACTGTACAATGTTGTCATTTTTTTTACAACATCAATAATATAAGAAATATGTGCCATTAAATAAAATCAATGGTACACATTGTTTATATTGATAAGAAATTTTAATTATTTAAAAATATTATAACTAGTTAAAAAGGTAATTTTAAATTTATAAAGAAAATAAAATGGAGATATGACGAATTACAATCTCTCTCTTTATCTCACTAAATTCGTTATTAGGTCTTTATCTCTCACGTTTTTAACAAGTCAATAAATTAATAAAACAATTTCAAATAGAAATAACAAGAGTCCCTACAAGTTAATTATAAAATCAAATTGGGGTTATGCACATATATGTATAACAGCATTGTCCAATGCCCAACATTTAAGTCGGAACAATAAGAAGATTGGTTTCTCATATCAATGTTATGGCATCACAAAATTACTAAGCATTACGAGATTTCTAGGGCTTAGAGAACGATTAATATTGGAGAGGCGAATAGATTAAAGCAGCAACCGTAGATTAAACTGGGATTTTCTTCCTACATTTATCCGCAATCTTGATGACTACCTGTCGTCTTTTAATTAATCAATTAATTATTTATCATTACAGTTAATGGAATCGCCGAGATTAAAACTCCCAAGGTTTGAGGGTACACATACAGTATTGTAGAAGACTTAAATTATAAGTAGGAATCCTCGTCAACATTTACCTGTTAACCTAATGGTCCTGCTTCCATACCGAAACTACTCTTTTCTCAGAGAGCTCGAGTTCGACTTGCGCTATTGGTTTCTTTTTCCCCTTTTGTGGCCGTGCC
Source organism: Citrus trifoliata (assembly GCA_018350135.1). Lineage (NCBI taxonomy): Eukaryota > Viridiplantae > Streptophyta > Magnoliopsida > Sapindales > Rutaceae > Citrus > Citrus trifoliata. The sequence continues at coordinate 7,720,057 of CM031391.1, read as the reverse complement.
GCCCAAGCAAACTCGTAACTAGATTGTCACTTCTCCCCCGCCTAAAACCCTCTCCCCTCCAAAAACACACCCAAAACTCTTCAACCTCTCACAGAACCCTCAATTCATTTTCCAACAGTAATTACCAATAGCAGTACGTTTCTATGCTGTTTTCGGCAATTTCGTTAAACACTCAGCTTATTAATTCAAGCTCTTCTCCATTTGCAGCGGCGATTGGTCAGAAATGACGCAGCAGCTGCAGCAGAAATCACAGAGCATAGCTTTTACGAAGCAGCCCTACATCGAAGATGTGGGGCCACGAAAAATGTGAGACGAGACTATAACCATCAAGTGTAAAATTTTTAGTTTAGTTTTCTTTCTAATTTGTTGGAATTATCCTCTTATTATTTTTAATTTTTCAGTGAAAGCATTCAGTTCTCAATGATGTCGGATTCGGAGATCATGAAAGCGGCTGAAGTACAAGTGTACAAAGGCCAATACTACAGTTCCAATCGAGTGCCAATTGAAGGCGGTTTATTGGATCCTCGTATGGTATGCGTTTATACGTGAGCATTTTGATTAATTGCTTAAATTGAATGACAGTTACTCAGTTTGATTAATTGAATGCATAAAAGCTAGTGCTCTCGCCTACTGGGGATGTTGAAGACAAATACTATGAGACTGTAGGGGGAGGTATTTGACAAATTTGAGAGAAGCTTATAAGGATTTTCAAAATTAGAGGAAGGATTCTAACAAAGTCTGAAGCTTAGTGTTGCTGTACTTGTAGTTTAGAGGATGCTGAGAAAATTTAAGCTTGATTGGTGACTGTTTTCATATTCATCTCCTGAAGATTGCTTCAAGTAATTTATTGGACATTTTTGGAAAAATTATGGTTATTTAATGTTTCAAAAAGTAAGTCTGTTATCTACTTGTTCACAGCAACCTAATATTGCTTAAGAAATGATGTAACACCTTACTGAAGATTGATAACTTATGTTTTCTTTCTTCCCGTGTTGACTAATTTTTAAATTGACTTTACTATTATGAAATTTGTGTTTTGGTGAGCCATCTAGTACAATGGCTATACTGTTATGATGGTTTATTTGCAATGTGTTTTGCTTTTGCTTTTTCTGTTTATTATTTCTTCTTTTTTACGGAAAAGATAATATATTTTATAATGGCTCTTTTTTCATGGATTTCAGGGTCCTGCAAATAAAAGCTGTACATGTGCAACATGCCATGGAGGTTTCAGCAATTGCCCAGGGCATTATGGATACTTGACTCTTGCCCTCCCTGTTTATAATGTTGGATATTTGAGTACAATCTTGGACATTTTGAAGTGCATATGTAAGGTAGTAGAATGATATAATTCATTTGTCTGTAATTCAGCTTCCATTAATGATATAGATGCTAGTAATTTTCGGCAACGTACTGGATGGGTGGCTTTTGGTAAAATTATGGCTCAATTGTATGGATGCATTTCATTTGGGCTAGGTTGAGGTGGGTTGAGCCTACGTGTCTATTAGAGATCTTAGCCCTATTTAACTAGAACTCATGGTGATCCCACTTTAAGATGAATCTTTCTCTGCTTGTCCTACTACTATCACTATTTTGTCTTGTTTGGTTGTAGTTTTTTCTAAGCTTGTTTATTTTCCTTTCAGATTTTTGTGGCACATTTTCTGCACTGCGCATAGCAGTTTATCCCTGCACGTCCCTGAAAATAAACATGCACAGAGATAATAAAAATATGTAGAAGCAAAATATCAGCACTAGGACCAATCAGAAAGCATCATGATTATAGGGTCTGCGGTACATTTGGGTGCTGCCTGTAGAGGGCAACTGAAAGGACAGATGTTAAATGATATTTGTATAGAGATCCACATCTGGAAATAAGTTGTTACTTGATACATTTTTCTTTTGAGCTCTGCCTTTGAAAGGAGTTAGGGTCCTGATGTTGCATGGATTTTTGAAGCACAAATCCTCATTTGTTTGTTTGTTTGTTATTTTTTTTAATTGGTTAAATTGGTTCTTATTGCTTATGCATTCTTTACAGTATTGTTCTCGTTTACTTCTGGAGGAGAAATTATGTAAAGACTATTTAAAGAAAATGAGAAACCCGAAGATGGAGGCTCTGCGGAAGACTGACTTGATGAAAAGTATAGTGAAGAAGTGCAGTACCATGGCAAGTAAAGCTGTGAAATGTCCAAGATGTGGATATATAAATGGTTTGGCTTTTACCTTTACCATTGACTTAATTTTTTCTAAGGATGTGAACTTTTTGTTGTCAAAGCAAAATTTTTCAAGAGAATCAACTGCAGGAAAAGTTAGCTTGATCTCTTTAATGCAGATTTTTCTATACCACTAGGTTGGATTTTGTTGACAAACCTTCATAGTATTCCATGTGGTATATCTGTGAAGCTGGTTCTTGGGAATCTGTACATTTGATTTTTCCAACCCTATTTTATTAATTTTCATCTTTAGTCGTGGATCTGGACTATGAGAAACAGTATATAAGCTCATTTCTTTTCTTAGACTCTAGGCTACAGTACTTTTTTATAAGATAGTACTCTGGTATGCCCTCAACTCTTTGGTATCCTCATAGACAACTCTAGCATCCCTAATTTATGCATCTGTTTTTCTGCATCTGCATATTATCCATGTTATATTCTTTCATTTATTCTAAAATGTAATTTAGGACAGGGACAGATGCAGCCGGCACCTCAAAGAATATATCTCTAAAATTTCTTCCTCCCTTGCATTGAAGGAGGTGCAGCTGAGGATGAAGTCGGTCTTAGGTTTAAATAATATACCTTAGAAAAAATATGCCTTCTAGTAATGCATATTTTGATTTGTAATTCTTTCAGGTATGGTGAAGAAGGCTGTGGCTGTACTGGGCATTATTCATGATCGATCAAAAGTGGCTGAGAGTCTACAAGAATTTGCTTCTGCAATTACTCACACAAAAGAATCTAAGGCAGCTGTTAATGTGGCTACTTATATCCTTAACCCCGTTAATGTGCTTTTCCTATTTAAAAGGATGACTGATACGGTATGTTTCCGCTAATTTGTTTTCTAACTTGAAGTCTTCCAAAGTTAATGCATAAATGAGTTATGGACATGCTTGATGTTTAAGGAATTGTGTATTATCCTTCTATGACTTTCTGCTTACAAAATTTCCTTTTATCTTTCTGTTCAGGACTGCGAAGTGCTTTATCTTTCTGAGAGACCAGAGAAACTCATTATAACAAATATTGCTGTTCCACCAATAGCTATTCGACCATCTGTTATTATGGACGGTTCGCAGAGGTTCTAATGGCATCTCTCAGTTTGCTTTATTTATTACTCTTTTTCCCCCCTTTTTCTTTGTTTATTGGACGTTATATGTTTACCATGTCATTTTACTGATCTGTTGGTATTATGTTTCAAATCTGCTCCTTATTGCAGCAATGAAAATGACATTACAGAGAGGTTGAAACGAATTATTCAAACAAATGCCAGCCTCCAACAGGAGTTAGTAGAAGCGAATTCTGCCTTCAAAAGTTTGGTATAATTTACTATAAATTGATCATTTAGTTTTTTACAAAGGTTGTAATGATTATTGTTTTGGGAGATGGTAATTTAATTCCATTTTCAGGATTATAAATTATGTAGTTTTTCATTTTCTTTAATCCCAATCCTAACTGAAGATTGTCTGAGCTTATGGTAATTTGGCTGCTTGAATATATCAATATATACTTTTTGACACCCCAATTTGTGATGATCCATTTATATGTGATTAATTCTTATGATTTTTGCTTTCTTAATTTTATTTTGACATCTACATCTATTCTATGCTGTGTCTTACCAACTTTTCTCCTATTTTGTTTATCTTCTTCCTTGTGTCGAATTCTCTGCCCACTGAAACATGTTGCCATATGTCTCATTGAAATTCATTTTTGCTTCATTTATATTTTTTTTATTTTCCTTTCCCTTATAAAACGTGTAAGGAAAAATGTATTGTTTGTAAAATCATTTATGGTTGAGTTGCTTGATGGAACACTTGGCAATCCAGTAGTTATAGCGAGAGAGGGTCTTGGCTAGTATATATTCCCTTTGAACTCCTTAAAGTGTGGACATGTTTTGGGGTGCGAATGTTAAAGGCAAAACCATTAGGACTGAGTGTCCAAAGTGGACATTAGTACATTGGACTGGGGTGTCACTTTGTTGGTTCACAATTGTGTTGATGCCATTTTAATTTTTTTTAAGTGTTACTGTTTTGTATGAGCTTTGATTGATTTTGGGAGGATACCTGGTCCACTACTCAAGTATAATATGTCCATTATTTAGTACTATAAATGCTCATAGTTTTCCTATAAAAAAGGGTCATTTTCTCGATTATAGTTATAATTGGTTGAATTAGTATAATTATCTTATGTGGTATTTTGGGCTCTATAGTACTTCCATATTATTAAAACTCGCTTGACTGGAATAGCTGGACTTAATGGGCTTACCCCCGTTCCTTTCTCTCTCCCCCCGTTTATCCTCGTTCCCCACTATTCTTACAATAAAATTTTGGTCAGGCTGGTTGGGAGACACTTCAAGTTGAGGTTGCCCAGTATATAAATAGTGATGTTCGCGGTGTACCATTCTCCATGCAAGTTGCCAGGCCGTTGAGTGGCTTTGTTCAGCGCCTCAAAGGGAAGCAGGGACGCTTCCGTGGGAACTTGTCTGGGAAGCGTGTTGAGTATACTGGCAGGACTGTCATATCTCCTGACCCTAATCTAAAAATTACTGAGGTCAGGCATTTTATCATAAGTTGAAGTACTTCTTAGCTCCTCTTATGTGCCTTCCATTAACTTGTCATCTAATGGATTTATGGGGTCTAGGTGGCAATACCCATCCGAATGGCACGGATTTTAACTTATCCAGAGCGTGTTTCTGATCACAATATAGAAAAGTTGAGGCAATGTATCCAGAATGGTCCTGATAAATACCCTGGAGCAAGGATGATCAGATATCCTGATGGTACAGCCAGGCAAGATTCACAACTCGTCGTCACCCTCAGATAGCAAATGCTTCATTTGTTATTATGCAATGTTTATTGTTTTTTGTTGCAGGGTGTTGTATGGTAAATTCAGAAATCAACTTGCCGTTGAATTGAAATCTGGCTGTATAGTTGATCGTCATTTGGAAGATGGGGATGTTGTTCTGTTCAATCGACAACCAAGCTTGCATCGGATGTCTATCATGTGCCATAGGGTGATCAACATTAATTCCAGACATTTTAATTTGTTTCCAAGGTTTATTTGTAGGTATTCAATTTATTTTTTCGTAATTGTTTATACATGCAGGCGAGAATAATGCCTTGGAGAACTTTGAGATTCAATGAATCTGTTTGCAACCCATATAATGCTGATTTTGATGGTGATGAGATGAACATGCATGTCCCACAAACAGAAGAAGCTCGAACAGAAGCCCTTTTGTTGATGGGGGTAAGTTCCTTTACGTCTCAATATTGCATGTATTTGTGCCTGTGTACACCTGTTATATTTCTGCATCAATTTTTTTTTTGGTTCATTTTCAGTCTTAATTTATACAATATTCTGTACAATAGTGTCGCCATCACTGCTGGCACCTTGCAGTTCCGTATCTATAAGATATAAAACTTAGTGGATATATTCAGTTTTAATCTGGAATGTAATTTAATCTAATTCTACTTGGATTTGGACTACAAAGTCACAATTTATAGTGAAATTAATGGACTTTGACTGTCCTAAGCTATTTTTTGGCAACTGCAAACTCTTTCAATTTGGAAATTTCCCCAATATCCCTGACTTCCGAAAAATATAGGATACTCAGAATACAACGAAACCAGTAACTCTCATATGCAAAAAACCTAGAATTAGACTTTATGTCAACTGTACTATATCACCCTTTGGGAGACTTCTATCTGATAATATTGTGAGATGTACTACAATCTCATTGAACAAGTTATTTTGTTGTAAAACTATGATTTTCTCTTCATTTGGTTAATAATTTCCAACTATTATTGTTAATCATTAGTTTTATTTGTGAGAGATAGCAAATAGCTGTCTTTCATTCTTAAGCATTCTCTCAATGAGGCTTTTTTTTTTGTTTATTAATTATTTGCTTCTTTTTAGTTTATATTGCATGTAACCACTAACCATAGGAGATTTTGTGTGTTCCTCAGGTGCAAAATAATTTATGCACACCAAAAAATGGAGAAATTTTGGTTGCTTCTACTCAAGATTTTCTTACATCTTCTTTTCTCATAACACGGAAGGACACTTTTTACGATCGTGCAGCTTTTTCTCTAATGTGTTGTTATATGGGCAATGGAATGGATCGTGTTGATTTGCCAACACCTGCAATACTTAAGGTGAGATATGAAAGCTTGAATGCTACAATACACATTTTTTGATCTCATGGTTTATTGTATGGTTACCTCTCATTGCATCTTCTAGCTGGGTTCAGATATTTTTTGTTATTTTTCACCTTTCATGAGTCACTGAGTGCTACATTTGTAGTGTGAGCAAACTACATTCCACAGGAAGAGTTGATACCAATTTCTAATTCATCATGTTTAGCTCCATATTGTAGCATACTCTATGAGTAATTTGCGGTTTAATTATTAGTTACTTTTCAGTTATCTGAGTATGGCTCGATGGTAGATCAAAAAATTGAAGGGTTGATGTGGAGAGTTATCTGTGTTAGTTCTCTTAATCTGGATTATAATATCAGAAATGGCTTTTGCTTTATGTTTGAGGTTTAAATGGGAAGTTGCTGAATGCTGCTGAGTATATTCTTGCGGCAGATAAAAGATGAATTTTATCTTGATGATTAGGAATTTGGCAGAAGAGTAGACCGAAGATGTGGGTAATGCTGAACAAAAATATATGTCATTTGAGTTTATATGCTTCATAAGTATGTGTCACTGAACTAGATTTGGAAGTTCAGATTCTTTATTTTGATAGAGGAGTATTTTTATATTGATATGCTGTTTATAATTTAGAAATTTGATTGGATAATAGCATATGTTCTTTGGATCTTATGTCAAAAGATTGTAATAAAATCCGCTAGTTATTTATTTTGTAGTCCTGCTGACTGCTTCTTATCTTTAATTTGAGCACTATTATGTGATGCAGCCGGTAGAGCTTTGGACTGGGAAACAATTATTTAGTGTGTTAATTCGTCCACATGCGAATATGAGAGTCTACGTCAATTTAACTGTGAAGGAGAAGACCTACTCGAACAAGTTAATTAGAACTGAAGGAGATGAAGAAATTCGAATAGAAACCATGTGCCCTAATGATGGGTTTGTTTATTTTCGGAATAGTGAGCTTATTTCTGGGCAACTTGGGAAGGCAACTTTAGGTGAGTTATTGCTGTCATCAATATGTTATCTTTATGGTTCAGGCTTCAGGGGCATTGATCTACAATATTAAGAAAATAGTCATATTGCTAGTGTGGGTTCAGTGGTAGAGCCCAAAAGTTGGAAAAATTCTTTAAATAAGCTGAAGCAAATGTGACATGGTGCTCCCGTTATTTACTGACAGGAAGTAGTTATTTCAAAAAATATTATCTGCTGGTATCCTGCATGTTATTAAGTTTCCTCCTTTTGCTGTCATACTTGTTGGGAAGAGGATTCACAGCTTTTTGGATTTGCTTTCTTTAATAGTATGGAGTAGTACATTCACAAAAGCATTCATGGTGATAGAACCTTCTTCCTAAAATATAGAGCAACTTTTGTTTTCTTTTCCAATTTCCTCATGTTAATCTATAGTATTTCAAAATTTTATCTGTTTGCCTTGCCTGTTTAATACTATCTCTAAATTCTACTTTTATACTGGGCTTATTAGAGTCTGTGGAGTTTGTCCTGATGGTTTTTTCTATTATTATTATTATTATTATTCTTGGCCTTTTCCCCATGAGATTGCATGTTCTTACATTAGGAAATTACTCCAGGAAATGGCAACAAAGATGGACTTTACTCTGTTCTTCTTAGGGATTATGGAGCACATGCCACTTCAGGTTGCATGAATAGACTAGCCAAATTGAGGTAGCTTTCTACTGAATTTTTTTGGACAAAAATTCATTTTATTATTTATTTATTTGGTGTTATTGGATTTGAATTATATTTGTTGGTGCATTTACTTTGTTCCTTTTAATTGCTTTGATGCCCTTGTTTTTTCTTGTTTGTATGGGGGTCTCACTTGGCTTTCTGTGCAAGTGCGGACATATGATCTTCTTGGTGGAATTTTGATTTGATGAATTGTGTTGCGCAGTCAAAATATCATTTTTATTGCTGTACTGATAATAACTTTTCTACCATTCACAGCCTGATTTATTATGCTATCACCTAATCCTTGCATTTATTTGATGATTTGGTGTTTAAGATTGATTCTTCAATTTTCAGACAAATAAGTCTCTCCATATTTGCATGCATGCAGTGCTCGATGGATTGGGAATCATGGCTTCTCAATTGGGATTGATGATGTCCAACCAAAAAAAGAATTGAGTGATAAGAAAGGGAAATTGATTTCAGAAAATTATGAAGTTTGTAATGTAAAGATAAAAGAGTACAATGAAGGAAAGCTACAGCTTAAACCTGGTTGTGATGCTGCTCAAACACTAGAAGCTGTGATAACTGACATATTAAATAGGATTCGAGAAGATGCTGGAAAGGTGAACATGATTTCGCTTAGTAGCAAAGCTTGACACTGGATTGCTTCCCTTCAATTATTTGGATTCTGGAGACGTTGGCTGAAAACATTGATGTTTCTTCTTGAAAACTAGTGATACTGAAAGTTTATTTTACTTTATCTTTTCCCGAGTGTTGAAAGTTAATTTCTTTACTAGTGGCCTTTCTCCCTTTGTTGGTGCATTGAACATTTTCTGATGAGTGATGACTATTCAATTTGCTGTTAATAGGCATGCATGGGGAGCTTACCTTGGAGAAACAGTCCATTGATCATGTCACAATGTGGTTCCAAAGGATCTCCCATCAATATTAGTCAGATGGTTGCATGTGTTGGACAGCAGTCTGTTGGGGGTCGTCGAGCTCCTAATGGATTCATAGATCGAAGCCTTCCTCATTTCCCTAGAAAAGCAAAAGAACCTGCTGTATGTGCAACTTCGTTTCTGCACTCTTTAGCATTTGATTCTTTTTCATTATGATGCAAGAACTTGATCTTTTGTAGGCATCATGCATCTTCTACTAAAGATAGCATATGGTGACATTGTTAGTCTCTGGCAATGAAGCTCGTCATGGTTAGTCTAGATAATAAAAGTTCTAAACTGATGCACATATATTGCCTATAAGATGTTGAGAAACTATCTTAAAGTTATATTGTTAGACCATCTTAAGACCATCTGTTTGGTAAGATGGAATTGGTGTGATCAATTGCCTATCCTTTGGGAATAATCCCATGAAAAATCCTAATAATACTAAAACCACCCTTTTTTCTTTTTGTAAAGCACTATCAGTTTACACTGGTGATAGATAATAAGAATTCTAGACTGATGACGGATTTTCTAATACTTATGAATATTTGAAGGCGACAAAACAAAAAAAATAAAAACAAAAACATAAACTCGTCCACTTTACGGTATGAAGTTTTTAGAAATGTTGCCTGAAAAATTTCAAATTTCTGAGGCATTGAAGGGATATTTGTGCTTCTTATCTTTACGCAGGCTAAAGGTTTTGTTGCCAATTCATTCTATAGCGGGCTGTCTGCTACTGAGTTTTTCTTCCATACAATGGGTGGACGAGAAGGTCTCGTGGATACGGCGGTACTGAATCTCTTTCCTCATTTTGTTTCATAGCCAATTTAAACTGAGTTTAGTCATTACATCAGTTTCTCTGTACTCCACTGCCTGTCTGTTGTTCCATTGTCTAATCAAATGTTTTTCATGTATCCCACATATTACAACTACATTCTTACTCTCCCAACATTTGGTCATATATATTAGTTGACTTTTGATGCATGGCCAACTTGTAGCAAGTTGTCTACAGTTTGGTAGCTGATCCAACTAAATTTGTTGTATAATCCATTGGTTACTGAAATCTGGTTCTGTCTTGAACGAAGTTCACTTTGTTAATAGGTCTCCGACTAAGGACTTATATTTGACAAATGATGCCATGAATTGGGATTGATCCAACTAAATTTGTTGTATAATCCATTGGTTGCTGAAATCTGGTTCTGTCTTGAACGAATTTCACTTTGTTAATAGGTCTCCGACTAAGGACTTATATTTGACAAATGATGCCATGAATTGGGATTTTGTTATCTTCTTCGAAGAAGACAGAAAAAGGTTGAGAAAAGTAGTTTTTATTTTAATGATGTCATCCAATGGTTGCTGATTGACATTTACAGACATCAAATGCTCTTTAATGGATATGGTGATCAACATATTTTTCTTTGAAGTTATACCTTTTTTTTTTTTCCTTTTAAAGTGAGAAAAGACATGTCCGTGAATTAGTATATCCTACTGTTGTGTTGTTTGATTCTAGCCATGGCTTATCTTGTGCTAATTATTTGTGCAGTAGTTTCTATGTTTGGTCCCAAGAGATAGTGCTTTATTTTGCATTAAAGTTATATTTGAACTTGGAGCATGATCATTATTCTATCACAATGATTAGGTTCAGGCGTTCAACTTTTGCCATTGAGTAGATTGGATAATTATACATACTATTAATAATTACAGTGAACTGCTGCAGGTGAAAACAGCTGACACTGGATACATGTCTCGTAGACTGATTAAAGCATTGGAGGACTTATCGATTCAGTATGATAACTCTGTACGGAATGCAGGTGGATGTATAGTTCAATTTCTTTATGGAGACGATGGTATGGATCCTGCAAATATGGAAGGAAAAAGTGGAGAGCCTTTGAATTTTGACAGATTGTTAATGAAAGTCAAGGTTGGAAACTCTGCCTCAGTCATTTCTTTCTGTCTCTGAGAATAATGCATCATTGGTTGGTAAACTTGAACTTGATAAAGTGTATTTCCTCATGTCCTGTTTAGGCTACTTGTCCTCCTGCAGGACAGAGATACCTATCTCCTCAACAAGTCTCTGAGATAGTAGAAAAGCAGTTAGCAGCATATGGTAAAGAGAGTTGTTCTGAAGCCTTCTTAAATTCTCTGAGAAAATTCTTTGAAGGTCAGCAGGATAAATTAGACAAGAAGATTAAATTTGTTGAAGATATTGGCTGGGATGATAAATCTCAGATTCTAGAGGAAGTTACCCACAAAACATCTGGTATCACTGAAAAGCAGCTGGAGGTAATTGCTGTATATTCTTTGCATTTTCTTCTGACAAAAACGTAGCTCAATTATTTATCATTTTCCCTTGTGTCTCCGTCAATGCTTTTTTAGTGAAACAGGAGTTTCAAAAATTAAGTTGACTGTGTAAGTCAGAGGGATCTGAAGTACCACTAACACTCCCATCATTGCCACCTGTACCATGCCATTAATACCATGTTATCGTTGTTAACACAGTCTTGTCAAACACAACTACTATGCCATCATGTCGCCACCATGAATTCAAGGCTCTTACTACAGCCTATACATCGTTGTTCTTTCTCTTACCTCTGCTGCTAGTATCCTTGAAGAATGAAGGCATATAAAACATAGTTGTTTTTATTTACTGATAGAACAGAAACAATGGTTTGTTATTGCTCGCCATCACCGACCTTCTGACCCCCTAACATGAATAACATTATAACAAGAATAGATATATCTTTCCGCTCATAACAAACACCAGAACTTAAAATTAAAATTAATCATATGCATTTTAATTGTTTTTTATGCCGCTTTAACACTGGGCCTCATAAGGTAACTTATTTAACAGTTACTTTCCTACATGTGCAAAATTGTTGTTCATCATTGAAAGTGATGAATGGATGCATGATATATGACATTGGCCTCGACATGGCTAATTATTATTATTATTATTATTTGGTTTTGACAGTGGCTTCAACATGGCTAAGTATCAACATTATTGTTATTATTATTTTTTTTTGGGGGGTTTTCCAGAACTATTGTTTCTTGCCATGCTATTTGTTTGTATTGTATCATTACTCTGGATGGAAATATAAGTTATTGGATATGTCTTGTTTTTCACTAATTTATTATGATTTGGGTGGAATAAGTACTCTTTCATTAACTCTTCTAGGTTTTCATCCAAACATGCTTCTCTCGTTATCGTGTGAAAAGAGTCGAAGCTGGAACTGCAATTGGAGCAATTGGAGCTCAAAGTATTGGTGAGCCAGGGACACAGATGACGTTAAAAACCTTTCACTTTGCTGGAGTTGCAAGCATGAGTATCCTTGTTCAGGCATTTGTTTTGAATGATCATTGATAAATTATCTCACGTAATTTTATGTCTCAGTCATTTGCCTAATTAAGAATAAAATGTGTTTCGGTATGTTCCCTAACTCTGTGTTTTAGATATAACGCAAGGAGTTCCCCGAATCAAAGAAATTATTAATGGAGCTAAAAGGATTAGCACGCCTATAATTACTGCAGAACTTGAGTGTAGTGACAATGAGAATGCTGCACGGGTGGTAAAAGGTCGAATTGAGAAAACTCTTTTAGGGCAGGTATATAATCTCACACCAATATCAGTTAGGTTGATGTTATCGCATTTATTACTTCATGATCTTTGGTTTTTGCATAACATCAGTCTGTTTAGTCCATCTCTTTCTTGTCTCTTAGAGCTAGAGGGTCTATTAAACATTATTTCTGGACCTAGTAACTAGAGTGTTCTTTTCGTAATTAAATTTTCCGTTTCCATTTTTTATATTCTTGATGTAATGTGTGGATTGATCTGATCACAAGATTCCTCTTTCATTGCAGGTAGCTAAGAGTATTAAGATTGTAATGACTTCAAGATTAGCATCAATAGTTATCGCACTTGACATGGAAACAATTCAAGATGCACATTTGTGTATCAATGCCGATATTGTGAAAGAATCAATTGTACAAACTCCAAAGATCAAACTTAAGCAGCAGGTAGAAATCTTCATTGGTGCTATACCTCGTGTTCTTACTTCTTTGTGTTATTGACATCTCTTATTATGGTCATGTAATCTGCAGCATATCAAGGTTTTGGATTTCAGAAAGTTGGAAATTTTTCCTCCAGTTGACAAAAGTAAAATTCATTTTGAACTCTATTCTCTGAAAAATGTGCTTCCAATGGTTATAGTGAAGGTCAGACTTTATGACATTTCAGTAATATTTGATTCTTGATAATGCTGCATGGTCATCTGTTCTTGGTGCTCTTGAGAGAATACACGATCTTACTCTGTTGTCTTTGTATCAAAGGGCATAAAAACTGTTGAACGTGTTGTTATTGCTGAGAAAGAAAAGGAGAAAAAGAAAGTGAAAGAAAATGGAGAGAAGAAAAAGTACCGACTGTTGGTAGAAGGGTTAGTTCTTTTGTCATTTAACTAGACTCCGCTTTGTCTACTCCATTTGAGCAACATTTTAGATAAAATTTACCTGTTTTCTTCAGTTTTTAATTTCTTCTCTGTGAAAATCATGGTGATGTTTTTATTTATCTTCAATTTTTTTTTCCATTATATGGACAATAAAATATGATTGTTTTGAAGAGTGCCTGAATGGACGACCGAAAAATTAAAAAACGTAGAATTTTATTATCAATATATTTATAATTTGCTTCAATAATCAATAAGGTCTAAAACATCTGATCTTCAAAACCCTGATAATTTATAGTTGTTGTATAAGAGATTTGGGAGATTTAATATGATCTGTGATTCTTTATTCATAAACTCGTTGTAGATTAACTCTGTAGTAAAGTAATCCCCATCATGTGCATATTCAAATTGTGATAAGCAGTTCCAAGCTTTTCACTAGTATTAAAAGATTTAAACTTTTGTTCTTCTGTAATACTAATAGTGATTATGGAAAGTTTGGAATTAGTGGTGTTAATGCTTTGCATTTCCATATTTGTTTTGTGAAATATATGATGTTTCTCTATTCTCTACCATTTTTTCCAATTTTCTTCATTGTCTTGTGCATATTTTAGCACGGGCCTTCAAGCAGTTATGGGCGCTGAAGGAATTGATGGATGTAAAACAAAGAGTAATCACATATTTGAAGTGCAGCAGACTCTGGGAATTGAAGCTGCAAGAATATGCATAATTGATGAGATAAATGAAACCATGAAAGCTCATGGCATGAGCATAGACAAACGCCATATGATGCTTTTAGCAGATCTGATGACATTTAGGGTGAGTATGTTGCCCAAACTGAAACCAGCAATTTGGAGTATGCTTTTGTGTTTAAGCGTGCAGCTTTTCGAAGCATGCATAATAAAATGTGATTGATTATTTTTACCAGGGTGAAGTCCTTGGAATCACGAGATTTGGAATTCAAAAAATGGACAAAAGTGTATTGATGCTGGCTTCATTTGAGAAGACTGCAGATCACCTTTTCAATGCTTCTGTAAATGGGAGGGATGATAGAATTGAGGGAGTAAGTGAATGTATCATTATGGGCATTCCAATGCCTTTAGGTACTGGTATACTGAAAGTCAGACAAAGGTAAGCAAATGTTTATATATTTAATGTCTATATGCTTCCAATATGCTGCATTTTTGTAAGATACAAATTGCTTTTGTATCTTCTGAGAATTGCGGTTAGAGATCTTTGGTTTTATTTTCAAGTTTCTTAAGCTTCAAATATGTTAAGTGTGTCATTCCTGCACTAAAATAAATTAACAAGTACTGGTTGGCAGTTTATAAGCAAATGTTATTTCATACAGTTGGGGCTCATTGTGTTCTCCTATTGACAGAGATGCTGCGCCTCCAATGCTGAAATATGGGGCCCCAGATCCAATCATGTCATGACTTCATCTAATTTTCACAACTATGAAGCAGAAGTTGCAGAGGATCAGAGTCACCAGACTGCGTTACGGTTACTGTGCTGAAGGTTGCAAGATGTTGCATAGGAGCTACCAACACCTTTATATGACAGATCAGCCAACGACAACCAATGTTCCAATAATTACGCGCTGTGTTCAGTTGTTTGACGATTGAGTTGCAGTTTCTTTCATTCTGTGGGAGGTGCCTGCTCCTCCATCACGCATCCAATGCCGACGAAATGACCGCTGTTGAGTAGATCATTAAATTGATGATGTAAATGTTTTTCTTTTTGTTTTCCTATTTTATTTTGGGGGCCAAGTCTTTTTAGCTTTTCATTTTTGTGAATTTGACGGTTTCGATTTCTTTTTTAGCTATGGCAAAATCTATCCTCTCTCTTTTGTGTGAGAGCTACAACTAGGTTTTGTTGGATTAAATTTGTGGATAAAAAACATAGCAATTCCCTTTTGAATTA
Source organism: Citrus trifoliata (assembly GCA_018350135.1). NCBI lineage: Eukaryota > Viridiplantae > Streptophyta > Magnoliopsida > Sapindales > Rutaceae > Citrus > Citrus trifoliata. Next base: position 7,704,716 of record CM031391.1, on the reverse strand, counting down.
TGTCCCACCTAGAGTGATTATCGGTAATATATCTCAAGGATAAAAAAAATATTAATTTTCTTCCTAAATCTTCTTTAGTTTCAACAGGTAAAAGGATGAAGTTATATTTGTATATTTTTATAACCGTCAACTGACATATTCTATCTTTTGTAGGTTAATTTTCACTCATACCCAAAAGTTTTAACAAATTGAGACATCCGTATTTCAATAAACTTGACTTTGCACTCGAATTTCTATTGTTTTTTATTTTTACTAATTTACATTTTACATATAGATGGGTTATATTAGCCATCATTTTTATTTTGTCGATTAAAACCCTATATCCCCAAATTTAATTTTCACTAAAAATTTCCAATTCCCAAACAACAATTTTTTTTTTCCATTTTAAGCTCAATTGTTGTTTAATCTACCCACCAGAATCCCCGTAATCAGGCAACCGTAACCCGATCATCAACGACATTTGACCAAACCAACAGTGCCCATACGTCGGCGAAGTTATCCATGCTTGCCGCTGCTGTGAAGCAACGGTTGAGAAGAAGACAAGAAACGAAGAGTAGAAGACGGAAGAAAGAAGAAGTTTAAATAAATAAATAAATAAAGGAGAAGAAGAAGAAGAAAAGGAGGAGAAGAAGACAAGAAAAAAAGACAAAAAGAAATTGAACTATTGGAGTAAAAATTAGATTTTTTTTAATTCAGGATAAATTATAGTGTATAGCATTGCTCGTAATTTGTTAGAAAAACCCAAATGAAAGAACAATTTTTTTTGGCCCAATAAGGACCTTTAAAATTTATTCTGTAAAAATAATTAATTTTGAATAGAATCATTTAATTATTTGTTAAATTTTATTTTTAAGAATGTATTGAATTTTAAGATTAGTCATTTATATTCAATAAATCTTATTAGGTAAAAGGATAATGAATCTCCTAACATTCGAAAAAAAGAGATAAAATTTTTTAACGTTTCAAAAAAGACATATAACCTCATTTTTATGAATAAATTATGTTTGTTTTAATAGTAAATTTATTTTTAATTTATAATTATTATTATTATATCCCTATAATAATATAAATTAAGACATTGACTTAAGACATGTCATGTGTATAATAAATCAACAATTTTTTATTTAAAACTTAAAATTAAGATATAATTACCTTTTGCCCAAATTATTCATTATTCTTTGAGTGAATTTTAATTTTATCCATTATTTATCATTTTTTATTTGGAATGGTATATTGATAATTTATAGTGGATAACTTGGGCAAAAGGTAATTATATCTCAATTTTAAATTTTAAATAAAAATGTATTCATTTCATTATACATGTAATCGATGACATGTCTTAGGTTAATATATTGATTTATTTATTATAAGGACATAAAAGTAATTATAAATTGAAAATCAATTTATTATTAAAACAAATTGAATTTACTAACAAAAATGAGGGTTATATGTATTTTTTAAAACAATAAGGGTTTCATGTCTCTTTTCCCAAATGTTAGGGGGTTCGCAGTCATTTTTCCGTCTTATTATTAAACTGCGATAAGAATGCAAATGACTCGAATGGACATAATGTTGAACAAAAATTTATTTACACATTTATATACATGTATATATAATATTTTTAATTGTATATTAATAATAATTGATAAATAAAATAAATTTTTATTTTATCAATTTTATTTTTCTGTTGTCTCAATATAATTGGTAGTAGTAATAATCTCTTTAAATTTAATAATTATTTTCTGATTGAATAAAGATAATTTTAGATTTTTATAAATATGTAAGGGTATATATGGAATTAAATTAAGTGTAAAATTAATTCTCAAAATCAAGGTATATATAGAATTAATTTAAGTATAAAATTAATTCTCAAAATCAATTTTTAAAAAACTATTCTTTCTTTATTTTTCAAAATCTACTGTAAAATAAGATAATTTTGTCAAAAGTAATTTTTTTTTAAATTTACTAAATATAAAAAATAACTTTTAAATTTTTTAAATCACTTTTAAGTTTCTCAAAAACAATTTCAAACGTACCTTAAAATGTCAGTTTGGTAATGTTGTAGGTTTTAAAATAATTATTGTTAGATATGTTGTAAAAATAATCAGTAGCGAAGAGAACCACTAAAATATTTGGTATATTTTATTTTTGAAAGCATCATGAGTTTTTAATGTAGTTGTATGTGTCTGGTAAATATTACTATTAAATTGTTGTAAGCATATACACTACTGAATTGGGAAATAATATTGAATAAAATTTGTTTAAACACTTATAAACATGTATATAAAATTTTTTTATTGTGTACTCATAATAATTGATAACTAAAATAAATATTTATATTATTAATTTTTTTATTTTGTTATCTCAATAGAATTGGTAATAATAATAATTTCTTTAACGTTAATGAATTTATTTTCTAATGAATAAGGATAATTTTAGATTTTTATAATATATATGAGGATATATATGAAATTATATTAACAATAAAAATGATTTTTAAAATCAGATTTTGAAAAAAATATTCATTCTCTACTTTTTTAAAATATGTTATAAGATAAGATGATTTTGTCAAAAATAATTTCTGAAAAAAATTATGAAATATTGAAATTAACTTTTAACTTTTCTAAAAGTAATTCTAAACATGCCATAAGTCATATCAACTTTGTTTCTAAATGTTATAACTTTTTCAGTTTTAATATTTTAATCATAATTTTTTAAGTTTCTCAAGTTGGTCCATGTGAAAATCAAACTAACATTCTTGAAGCAAATAACACCAGTTAGCTTAGCATATTCTTTTACAGCCAGGGATAGTATCATGCTTTACTAAGTTAACATAGTTTAACTATTAAAATTAACGGCATTCAAAGGATAAATTGATATTTTGATATCCTGGGAATACATTGAGGATAGTTATTTGACGTTTACCATTTGTACTACCGCCCAACTTTAGCTTATTACTATTTTATTCACAATTTTCTCTTGTGCTCTACTCTTTCCTACTGGTGGTATTTCAAATTGGACTCGACAATGGCACATTGCACACTCTCTGAACCAATGTTTCGACCTGAATTAACTGCGAGAAAGTCAGAAAGAGCTTGGAATGTAAAAGAAATTTTCTGGCAGTCAAAACAACATTATATCAACCACTCCCGCTTTATTCATCTTTGTAGTTTTGTCCTTGCGTACATGAATAGACTACGGAATTTTTTACTTTTACGCAGCATCAAATCACTGGGAAGGCGCCGGCCTTATAATATGACAAAATAAATGCAATCGCATGACAACCAAAGATATCTCACAAATATTTTTTCTTCCCCAATGCTTATCATTCGTGTTTGAAACTTGCAAGGCCTCAGCATCTAGAATAGCAATTTTAAGAAAGATCAAAAACCCAAAATTCGAATGGGATTATCAACCAGAAAATTATTGAATGTAGAGCTGACCAATGACAAAAATATCACTTCCTATATTCAGATATGGCTTGAAATTGCTTTAGATTGACCTCCATGCTTACTATTTTTTATAATCGCAAACAGTTATTTGCAAGTGGGAACTATCCTGATCTGCTGAATATTGTCTAATGAAAGCTCTTCTCCACCAAATCTCAAATGCTTTCTGAATATTGGGACAATCACCGCCTTTATTAAGAAATCGGTCAAACCAGTTAAGCAAAATAGCCTGCTGTTGCAGCAACGGCAGAGTAAGAATCGTTTGACTTAGACCATCCTCAACCAACTTCCTATCTACAGATCTACTAGCCCTTCTCATCCATCCAAAATCTTCATATAGAGCTTCCAACCACGTAGATAGCAAAGAAAATCGGGTATCCTTTGGCACCAAGATATGTCCTCTCCCAATCGCAATACATAATTGTGCGGTGATTCTGCTGATCTCATGCCGATACATGGTAGGAATCTTGCAATGGAGAATTGCAAGTTCCTTTTGGTCTGCCCATAGTTTCACAAATTCATCACACATTCTTTTATCAATTAGGATATCTACAAGCCATTGCATATTGTCAGCCTCTCGAGCTATTTCAGCCATTAAAGCCCCTCGATCCCCCTTGCTATCATCAATGCAAGTAGCTTCCGATAAGCAAAGTATAAGAGAACCAAGACATCTATGGCATAGACTATAAAGGGTATCTTTAGAGACATCAAGTCTGTTCTCATAATTAGACGCATCTTCTCTAATTAACCGAGAAATAAGAGTTTTCATTTCTCGACGGCATTTATCATCCTTGGCTTGTAGAACACCACTCAGCAGTTTCAAGAAGATGTCATCAGCCCGCCTAGAAGTAGATGGTTCAGATGTTACTCTCTGTAAAACTTCAGTCGCTGAGTCAACTAGTTTGAGTTCACCCAGAAGAGACATGACTTTCTCCTCCTGATCCCCAGACCATGGAACGGCTTCCAGATACTCCAAGCATGACTGAATCCCCAAATCAAACATGATAGCTGCAGACACCTAAAATGAAGCACCAGTAATACCGAATTTCATTCCACAGAAATGAAAGCGGGAAAAGGAATATTCTTGTCTCGCATATGAAAGATAAAAGGATGATTTGAGCAACAACTTTTCTGCTGCTAATTTCTTCTGTGTGTAGACAATAAATGTAAGTTTGAACAGTAGATGCCAGACACAACAATGATTATGTTTAGTAATAAAACAGACAATACTAATTCATTGATTTATCATTTTAGTGGTCAAGCCAACTAAGTCTCCATTTCATTTAGCTTTTTGGCAGCTCAAGACTATACACTTTTGTAGCTAGGCTTGGCAGCATCGACAATTATTTTCCACAACTGTTTACTGGAAAATAATCTCGAAGAAAGATGAAAAACGGCTTTTACTTTACTACTAGTGTTGTTTACCAATCACTCTTAAACTTTCCCTGAACAGCTAGAACTTCCATTCCAAAGCAGCCATTGGTTAAAGCCACACACACCACAGTATCAAACAGAGCTACGTCAAGAACTGGAACTAAAAATGACTCAGTCGAATCAATTTGTACTTTTTTGTAACAAATATGACCAGCAACAGAAATCTATGCGCCAATTGAAAGAAACAGTAGTACAACTTCAATTGTCAAACTTAACAAAACACAATGCAATTCCTATATATTGAAAATATCAAATTATCTACTGCTATCAAATCAATGAATTCATGCCCGAAAGTAAAAAAAAAAAAGAATATGACCAAAAAAAAAAAAGATATGGTTATACCTTAAGCAAAGCCAAGACCTTGTCAAGATCCTCTCCAAGCAATCTCCTCTTCAAGTCGTCACAATACATCAACACCACAGTCTCCACATAAACCTCCACATCATCACACTCACTTATCTCCACCACATGCAACATCTCTCTATTTTCTTTATCTCTTATCGCCAATTTCTCAGCAAAAAATCGGCTCTTCTCAGCCAGAACATTCTTGTGCACGTCCATGCAAACTCTGAACCCATCTTTACCAACCACCGTGAGCCTCACATTACCAGGTCCCAGCGCAAGATAGCTGAAAGAATCTCTAATGTTAGGGTTCTTGAATTCTGATAAGAGCTTAAAGATTCTTGATTGTGACTTGATGGGCTTGTTGGTGGCGGTAGTCTCCTGGAGTTGCTCTTGTGACATCATTTCGAATAGGGTTGGGTGGTGAGTCGACCGAGTTGACTCACTGATTTGGGGTTGTTGTTGTTGCTGTGGAGGTGAGGATGAAGGTGAGTAGAGTCTTGAGAGTGTTTCTGTAGCAGCAGCAGCGGTTCTTGACGGTGAAAATGAGAGAGCTGGGTCTGATAAAAACCCTTGTTTTATCATTGCTGATACTTCTCTCGTCGCCATTGAATTGAATCTTTACAGAGAAAAGGTGAGGTTTATTTTATTTTATTTTGGAAGATAAATTTTCTGGGAGAGTTTGGATTTTTTAATAGGAAAAGGATGAAATTATTTTATTGGAAGCAGAGAGATGATTTTCCGGGAAAGTGGAGGAAGAAAAAGACAAGAGTGGGAATCTTAAGACGAGTGTCTAGCGTGAAGTATGGGATGATCGGCTAAGTGATTAAGTGAACAGTGAAGTGTAGCAGTAAAGTGAAAGCGGTGACTATCATTACAATAAAGTTCAATTAACCTAAAAAGACGGTTCCTTTTATAAAGAAAAGAGAGAGTTATTATTGCGTGCACGTGCTTTATTCACAGGACTAAATCTCAATTGCATTACAAAATAAGCCGATGGGAGGCATTCGTAATTTTGAGAAATTTATCAGATAATAGATCAGGTTTTTTTTTAAAAATAGACACGTAATCTTTTTATTGTTTGGTGTTGCAGCATTTTGTTTCATTTTTTGACAATAAACTCTGATAGCAAAAAAAAAAAAAAAAAAAAATGACAAGACAGTCGACCACTCCTTTGCCTGTTGATTGACCTGCTTGTTTAATTCTTGACCAAGTCTCTTCGTCTCTGCATTTTTCTTTGAAGCATATTTTTTAGCCCGGTTTCAGCCGTACTAAATCATTGTAATATCAGTGTTGTTTTTTTTTTCCCCCAAAAGTTTGAACAGTTAAATGGAATAGTTCCTAGCTATAAACATGTTGGTGACTTGCTGTTTGTGCAGAAGCTGCTTTCAGACACACAACATTAATAGTTTCTTTAAAAATTTCACGGCAAGAAATTTAACTCTCACCCACAAATATGGCAGCATTCTCATGTTCATTGATAGACAAGTTCATCCCACGAGGGAAAGAAACTTGTCATGTGGACTGGGCTTGTCTGGATTTCCTTCGAGGACCTCTTATTGTCATTGTCAATTTGTCACAATGCCTGTCGACAAACGGTATGCCCATTGAGAGAAATGAAGGTGACTACATTTAATGGGGAAAGAGATGTGTCCACATAATTGTGTGACCATGAATGTAATGTAATAATTTAGTGAGGAGAGAACAGGAAAAATTATGATATAATTTGATCAAAAGCATCAAGTTATATTAGTTTATATTTACTTATTCTGTGGAATAGGAAAATTTCCCATTTTCGCGTAGTGTTAACAGGGGTGTTTAATTGAGTAAAATGAGGTATGAAAGAAAGAGATAGAAAATGAATTAATTAACTAGTTAATTAATAAAATACAAAACTTACAAAGTACCGAGCAAAACAGATACAAACGATGCATACAAATAATATATTACATACACAAGGCATCAACAAAATTCTCAGTTTCTTTCTACAAGCTACAGCAGCCTCCAAGATTATCTATCGACAACAATGCCGAAGTGAAAGCACAAGCAGAATCAATGAAACTGTTATTACTCGGCAAGTTGAGCTCCCTTTCCATAGCCTCTACTAAATGGGATGCACGTACCAACACAAATTTGCAGCAGACACTTCAAATAAAATTACAAAGAATTAGACTCCTCAGAAAACGTTTTGTTGCAGATCTTGCATTTCTGGATCCACAACTTTATACTCCTTCTCAGTATCGGTAGCTAAGAGAGGGGCATCAAGCTCAGGAGGGTTCTGCACATAAGTTACAAATTAAAATTTCAGAATTTTTGGCATTAAAGCAAAAATAGTTGTACATTCCAATTGCATTAGAAGGAATTCGAGGTTTTAGTACCATGCAACGAACTAGTGCCCAATTGACACCTTTGAAAAATGGATGCTTCTTTATTTCATTTGCTCCTTCATGCGAACCTAATCTGCTCTTTGGATCTCTATGCAACAGGCGGTACATTAGCTGCTTTGCATGAAGACTTGTCTGCATATATAGCAAAATTTAATGGTAATGCTAGGCTCTAAAAATTCCTTAAGCTCCATGTTTAGTTTAAGTTGAGGATCTTACCGGTGTACTTGACGGAAATTTGAGGTCTTTGTGGAGAATATTTGCAAATGTTTTTTGTCTTGTCTTGCCCCTGAATGGTGTGTATCCATAAAGCATTTCATACAGAAGAATTCCTGAAAATTTATTAGAAGAAGGAAATATTTAGATGATATTAGACAAGTTACATAAGAATGAAAATGAAAACTTTCTTCTTAAGAAAAGATTTGCTTCATTTCTGAAAAGAATATGAAATAATTACCAAGAGCCCACCAGTCCACTGCACTTGTATGGCCTGCACCGGCTATAATTTCCTGCAAAGAACGGGAAACGGTTGAAATTCGATAAAACTTCTTGGAAACTAATATTAAGTAGTTATATAACGAGTCATTCGAGTGTATGCAAAGTCACTAACCGGAGCTATATATTCTTCTGTGCCAACAAAAGAATTTGATGCTCGCATTGGTTCAGCCATGAAGACTGGATTCTGTTGGCCTTTGTGGCGCCTTTTCTTTTCATTTGTAGTCGGAAGCAACAGCTGCAAAGAGCAGAACAAACATACCAGGTTCCCGTTAACATAAAACTCTGGAGCAGAGCCAAAATACATAAAATAAAAAACGTTGAATAGTAACTAATAATATAGCTGAAAAACCTGTGGTTTGCAAGATGTTAAACATGATAAATCAAAATCGGTCAAGGACACGTGTCCATTCTCCTGGAGTAAAACGTTTTCTGGCTTTAAGTCCCTGTATATGATCCCTGTAATTAAAATAAGCAATGCATTAACAAATAAGCAGCACTGTGAATGGTTAGATCCATTTCTGAGATATAATTCAGCAGCTGTGGATCTTGCAAACAGGGAATAATCATATCCTAGAGCCAGTCAAGCTATGATCATTTCATTTTACGGATTAGTTAGCAACTTTACAAAGTCCGTTTGAATCATTGTACCAGAAAAAATTTCAGAGACATTTTACCTTGGCAGTGAAGATACTCCAATGCCACAACTACTTCTGCTGCATAGAATCTACAACCATAAAAAATGTTATGTCAGTTAAGATATAAAGAGCAGGAAACACTGTGAGCCTTGCAAGTAATTAGGCTTCAGCCTGTACTACCCAAAATTATAGAATAAAAAGTAGAATGAAGAAGCAAACAGCAGTTTGTGTACGGTAACACAAACATGTTGTTAAGCAGGGTTAAGGTAGCGTTTTTAACTTGGCATTTTCGCCATGAACTAAAGGGCATGATTAAATAAAAGCCTTAACGTATTCTTCGTTTTTAGTTATGATGAAATATTACATGACAAGAATTACCTGACAGCATCTTCCTTCAGGACTTTTGTCGGTTGTCTGTCCAAAAGCAGGAAAAGCTCCCCACCTGGGCAGTAATCCGTTATCAAACAAATATGTGTTTTGGTCTGCAAGGCATTCAAATATCAGAATTCCAATCTACTCATATGGAGTATGCATCTGACTATTTAGTGACTTAGCTAATATAGTCATAAAATGTCCTACGATTATCATGTATTGTCAATTTCTTAACATTTTAAGATTCCTGAGATTCATATCTAGTTTTGCTAACCTGAAAGGAAGCATATAATGCAGGAACAAATGGGTGGTCTAGCATATCAAGAATTTCTCTCTCTGCACAAGCCCTGTGCACCTGTAGCAGAGTAGTAATCATGGTAAACGTACGTCACGAGAGCGACAGAAGTATATGAGCTAAAATATTCAAAGTAATTACGCATCTTAAGAATGCTGAGGAAGCTAGAAAAGCTGAGTAAATTTGAATACCTTATTGCGGTTGAGCATAACACCCTTGTCCATGGCTTTCATGGCAAAGTACTGCCCGGATCCGCACAATTCAACCAAATGCACACTGCCATGCCCATCAATAACTCAAATAAATTAATTAACTCGACCCAGGGGAATATGATGACCTCAGAATATGAATACCTAAAATTGAGATGATAGCAGGGAAAAAAGAGAAAATCAAAACAAACCTGCCAGTGTCGCCGGATCCCAAAGGCTTAATCGGCCTAAAATGTTGTAGGTTTATCTGTTCGCCGCTATCTAGAATCTGCAACATCATGTGATTTTTCCATATGTTACAGAGGCATGATGAAACTAATACCATTCAACACCAAGCATATATAATTCTTCCCTGCTGTGTTCATAAATTACCTTTTGAATAGCTTTCCAAGAGGGGCTGTCCTTTCTATGTGGCTTCGGATGAACCACCTTTGAATGATTTGCCCACAAATCTTCCGGTGTCTACGGGCAGTTAGTAATTAACTTGTTATCACAAATCCACGATTGTAACCCAAAAAGCTTTTCATAAACAGTGAAAGAAACTAGGCTAAGTAATTTACCAAATTGGCGTCTGGAAGTTCTTTCACAGCTTCATTGACATTTTCGGCTGTTTGTTTCACCTGATGATATTTATGCATCAAGCTAATTGTTACAAACAAACTTATGTACACTCAGTACTCATAAAGCCAAAAGTGTAATGCAAAAAAAAAAAAATGCAACAGAAAAAAAAATCTGACATATAAATGAAGCAAATGAAGGGATCAGAGACCAGTTTTTCACTCTGTTTAGCAGTAGCCTCTGGAATACTGTTGCGTAGTGGCTCAACGTGCTCGCTACCATCTAATTGTACTCCAATGAAATACTGCACTTCTCCCTGTTCATCATCAACCCAAGTAAAATGTTACCAAAAACTTTAATTTAAATATTCCTTTCTGTTAAGAGACTAAAAGAGTCACAAAGGTAGCTGGCTGTGTTATCTTAGAATTGCACCTTTTGGTCACGCATAGGCTGCAAATGGAACAGATTCCAGAACTTCTTGCCTGGAATTGGATAATTAAATTAACAATAAGTTGAAATGAGATGGCTCATACACATCTGTTCTGAATGTACAACTAACCAATGGAATCATGACAAGTGACAGAAATGCATCAGTAGTAAAAATACATTACCGCTTTTTGTGTAGTTAATGAGCTGCACAGTTACATCAGTCTGATTGTCAATTGCCGCCCTTATCTTCCTCACAGTAGCAGGATCAGTTTCAGGGCCTTGAAGAAACCTATAACATTTGAAACAATCCCATTTATATCATTCAACTGAATCACTTATAGCCTGCTTCCAAATTCTGTTGCCAGAGGAAAGCAGAGTGTGACTTCATTTGGGTAAGTTTTGTAATTTGTCATGTTTATCTCGTGTATCAAAAGAGCATTATATAATTACGTAATTAAACTTTTCACTAACTAAACAGATTACGATTATTAATAGAGTAATTTAAAGGTCTCGTTTGGATAAGCGACTCTTTAAATAATGTGATGAAGAAAATTGAAGGTGACAATTAAGTCACAGATCCCCAAACATTGTAAACAAAAAAGTGTCTTGTTCGAGGAAACCTAGGTGGGCTGGTGCATGCAGCGTCCCTTGCATGAACGGGCACGGGGCCACGTGCCCTCTCATCTTGTCTCCTCCGGCCCCGGCCAATAGACACACGTATAACAATACACATGAAACATGTTGCTTTATTATTCAGTGCAATTCGCTTGCGGTGCATTCGGTACTTGTTATGTCCAGTGAATTAAGTTTCTTCTTTCTTGTCAAGTACTTCATGAAGCATTCTGAATCTTTCTTTTGATTTTTTTGAAAACTTCGTTTTCAATAATGCCAAAAAACTATCAGCATTATTATAAGTCGAAAATATGAATTTTAATGTGCCTTGTTCAAATTCAAATACCTGCAATTTCTCCCCAAGATTTCTTCACGGCTGTACTCTGTCAGCTCCAAGAAGCTATCAGATGCAAAAATCTGAAATTCAAAAATTTACAAATATGAAACAGTTTTGAAGTTCAAATATGAAACATTGAAACATTATCTCACTTTGTTGAGATTTATGGTAATTACAGTGACTTCAACTTATAATATGGAAATTAAGAGAGTATTTTAGAAAAATTAATTCTAGTTTTTCTCGTCTTGCATCTAGGGAGATTATATTATTGGAATTGTGTACTTAATTTTAAAAAAGATAACTATTAAAATATTTGGTAAATACTAACTTTAACCTCACTAGATTTAATTGTTTTATATCGTAACATCCACCGAATCAAAATCTTATATTGTCATTGCTCACATATATAATATATACATTTGACATCTACTACTTGAGAGATTTTGGAGTATCAAAATCTTATATTGTCATTGCTCACATATATAATATATACATTTGACATCTACTACTTGAGAGATTTTGGAGTATCAAAATCTTATATTGTCATTGCTCACATATATAATATATACATTTGACATCTACTACTTGAGAGATTTTGGAGTATCTTTATTGTACAATACCAACTTAATGTTTGTATGACGTGTGTATTTATTAAATATAACGAGTAATTATATAATAATTTTTTAAAATAAATATTCACATATCATTCATGCATTAAGTGGATCTACTATAAAAGACGTACTCTCAAATCTTTCTAAAATCCTTCACACTTCTTTTTATCCTGAAGTGTAAGCCAAGACACGTTAAGCTCAAACATATCAATTTGCATGCTTACATGATCAAAACAAAATATGAAAAGAGTTTTTGAGGAAACTTACAATGGGATTATCAGGCAGTCTTGGATCAGTAATGACAAAGTTTTTCTCAATACGTTCGAGAGTAGTAGCCAAATCAATACCCTTTCTCATTTCCTTTTGCCTCACTTTGTCATCAACACTATCTGGTCTCTCATCATCACTCTCACAATCGTCATCACCTTCCATAATTATTTCATTTTCAAAGCTATCGTGATCATCCGTAGATTGACTCTTCCTGCCAATAAGCCTGGACCATGCACCCCAAAGAAAAAACAAAGCATCGTATACATTACTCATAAATACTCGTGAAATAAGCAACATTGTTAATTTTTCATAAGCCAAGCCGATGCTTTTATAGTGAATATATGGGCGGTAAGATTTTTCCATTATACCCCATAAAAGAACGACGGCCGGATTTTTGTTTTTTCTTTTCGGGGACTTCACTGATACGCTGCATGGAAGTTCTACGGCCGCCACCATGCGAATTGCGTCGAGGAGGAGGGACATTTTCAGATTTTCTCCTTCCCAGAGCTCCTGCTCTTTCTTCTTCAACACCACCTTCTGATTTTCTTATGATGGGAGGACGATTTGTTGATTCGCTGACTGACCGAGGTTTCTTCATTGCTTGTACTAGTTCGGTCACTGAACTTGTAGCCATCTCCTTCTGCCGAGCTGCCCAAATTAAATAATTATACATTGCTCAAAAACAAGAGTAACAATTACTACTTCAGTTACCACATATATATGTTGTAATAACAACGTCAACTGTTCAGGCAATTGTAAAACAACAAATAATAATAACAATAATTAATAGATAAATAAATACATAAAACCTTACCATCATAGGTTCAAAAATTAAAATGGCTTTCTTCTTCCTCATTTGTGTACAGATTATCTCATGGATTAATTGTAGGTTCTTCATCAATGTTACTAGCTTCACATGTTTGATCAAAATAGATTTACTATCGTATTAGGTTGTTAGTTTTTTAATTCATAAATAAATTGGAGACGTTGTTCAAAACTCAATCAATCTAATATTGATCAGATTGTAGAATTTTTATGTCGATCGAGTTAATTATAGTTCCTTTTTTTTCCCTAAGCATAATAATATAATTGGAAGGTGATTAATCCTCTTTCCACCCTATATGTGTGATCTACACCTAGATATCTCTTATATCATCCAAGCTATTTAATTTACCAACTGAACCAGCAGTTAGCAGTCACAAGTTGTAGTATAATGTACAAATTAAATTAATTGGCTTTTCTAGAAAAGGGTTTTGTTACGTGGTTTAATTAGACCAAATTAAATTTTTAGCACATAAATTTTATCCAATTTATATAATACTTTAAAACATAAAGTAGAGTTATTTTATTTTTTTGGGGAAAAGATATGTAGATACCATCGTATCGAATCAACGACTCGGGCAATCCATTAGGACGCAACATCTTATCCTTGGCCCCCTCAGTATGCTTGCTCACCTCCACCTGCATTCTGCCACATCAGCAGCAAACAGCAAATTAAGAAACTTTAAAATGTGTATGGAGTAAACACTTCTCGAATATTAGAGAAGGTAAAATTTGGTTAGCGTTGTTTAAGAATTAATGTAAATTCGGCTCAGTAATTGTCTGATTGTAAATATCAGTTGTAAATCTCATATAATATGAGTTGTAATCTGAGCATTAATATCATATAATTAAAAAAAAAACTTCAAAATGTGACATATTACGAATCCGCACGGCTGGTGGCTCCACCCATCCCATCACCGTCCACTTACAGTCAGACAGTATAAAACATTTCATCAATGACCATCATGCTCCTTCATGGCAGAGCTAGCTAGGCCCACACTCCATCACCGCAAGAATTGAATCTTTAGCTAGTGACGACGGATCTTATTGTGGGCATCCATCCCCACACAGGCCACACTAGCGAAAAAGGGTTTCAATAATTTGAAGAAAAACCATTTTCTTACGCTCGGTTTGCTAGCTTATCATTCAATTTCTATTATGTGGGACATGGACACAATGGTGGTGTTTAGAACCCTATGAAATATAATGAATTAAACCATTTAAATTACATTCATATGGGCAAAAACAAAAGTTCTTGAGCTCCATTAGCTTCTATCATGCAACAAATCGCACTAAAGTTTCTGCTGGAATTTCCAAATTTTTCTTGACACGTCTCATTTCCTAAGTTTTTCAAAATTCGAAACTCTAAATTGTTAAGTTAGAAACGTAACAGAACATTCGAGATATGTATTAAAACTCAGAAAATGTAACAAAAAAATTTAATGCAGTAAGTGATCGAAAATACCATAGAGTGACTAATTGTATAAATCAAGTCTAACTTAGACACTTTCTTTTTATTGAGTCATTTTTCTAGTGCACGTGTAACATTTTTAAAAGTATTCAGATGTCCATCATGATTAGAACTTTTATTTTTATGTTAAGTTTTAAATTACTTTAATTTATAATTTGTTTCAGGTTTATATTTTTTGATTAATTGAAAAATTGGAATGAAAAAAAACAAAACAAAAAACTGACCCAATAAATTTGAGGACTTTTCCTTCATCATCCTTTATTGGTGCAATGGTAAGAAGGTTCCAAAACGAAGTCCCATCTTTCTTATAATTCAGCAACCTCCCACAGTAACTCTGCCCATTTTGTAAAGCCTCTCTAATTTTGGCCACATCTCCCGGGTCAGTACCCGCCCCCTGCAAAAACCGACTTGACCCGAGACAAACGTAAAATGTCAGTATTACCCTCAAGACAGTTATTACAGTTAAATACATTAATGTAAAAAGGGCAGTCTAAATTAGTACCAATTCCTGCCTACGACCTCCTTGGAGGTATAACCCGTCATCTTAAAGAACCCGGCACTCGCATACATAATCGGGTAATCGGGTTTGGTAGCATCCGACACCACGAACGTTTGCTGAAAAGTTGATAATGCATCTTTTACGATATCAGATACTCTAGGGAGTCCTTTTTCTTTGCCTCCCTCATCAGACATTTCACCGGAGCTCCGAAATGAGTTATTCGAACTTCTTCGTGAAGTACCGGGTTTTCCATTCGGATCGTCCCCACCGGAGGTCCGAGCCACAACCCCTTGCGGTTTCCCAGTTTCGGTATCCGTTTTCAAAACCAGGCCCCATTCTGCTGCCCGTTGAGCCGCCGCACCAGCTTCACCCGATAATTGCTTAGTGACCGCTGATTTTTCTTGATCATTGGTAATTTTTTGGATCAATGGTGGTAGTGATGGCTTCTGTGGAGCAGGGTCCTTGAGGGCCATCCATGAAGTTATTTCTTCGGCCCCTCTCGATTTGGAGTTGACCTTGGCGTGTTCGGGTTCCGGGCTCTCTCGTTGCTCCATCCAAGTCTGCCATGTGGGTTGTGGGCGAAACACAGGGTTGGTGGGTCGGGTTGAGAAAGTTGATGGGTTAAAAACTTCGAGGGACCCACGAGAGTCTCTCGATAAAGGTGACTCGCACGCCTTAGATGATTGCTTGGGTGATTTTTCTGATTGATCCATTTCTCTGCAATA
Organism: Citrus trifoliata; assembly: GCA_018350135.1. Lineage (NCBI taxonomy): Eukaryota > Viridiplantae > Streptophyta > Magnoliopsida > Sapindales > Rutaceae > Citrus > Citrus trifoliata. Next base: position 7,688,764 of record CM031391.1, on the reverse strand, counting down.
GCCATTAACAAGAAATTAAAACAAATAGTCGTTCACATATTTCCTGATTAATCAGTTTTGTAAATTTTCTATATAAATGATGCGGCACAGTGTTGATGATGAACTGGACAAGAGAACCGGCGGGCCGATTGTTTTCGAAAATGAAAATGAAATATGCAAGCACTGTGAAGGGTGTTTGGGTCAATCCATTGTGATTTACACTACTAGATTCTGTCAGTAAAGGATTGGTGGCTAGCTAGAAAGTAGAAACTCAGAGCACCTCATATTTTTTAAGGGCAATTTGGTCACTCAAATGGGCACCAATTCGGAGGACTGAGAATGTCTTCTGTGCACGGAGAAAACAGTAAAAAGAGTTCTCAAGCTAACAAATTTGTAGGTCGCTAGCAGATTAAATACAGACAGCTGCCCGTAACAGCTAATGCTGCTGTGATGATGATGGTGATAGAAAATTGAATACAAAAAACTTATCAATAGAAGAATTTAATGAGAAATTAAAAAAAAAAAAAAAAGAACCATCAAAACGAGTTGTAAACTTCAGCTTTCACTCTAAACTCAAAAGCTCTCTTAACCTCATTCCTGTAGACATCTACATGTAAAGGCGGCGCCCTAGCCCTAAATCTACAACTTTTATGTTATGCCCCCCACAAGTTTGTTGGTTCTTCATTATAGCCCCTGTCAGACCAAAAATATTTGTCCTGCGACCATTTATGTACATGACTTCCCATATAGCTAACGCAAGAAGAAAATTGTTTTGCAGATAATAAGAGGAAAGCATATATAGTACCTGATAATTGAAGCTGAGACCGGTAGCTGATTCAAATCTTTGTTTTAGGGTTGGGTTTTTGAGCAAAACGAGCTGCTGAAAGCACTTTTGACAAAGTAAATATATATGTAGAGGACTCAAGTTACTGAAGGCGACGAGAAGATAATAATGTAAAAGAAAGAGGCTTTATAATGGGAAAAAGATCAAAACAGAAGAAAGAATGATTGTTGAAAAGGTTTTGGCTTCCCATTCCCTGCACACCTGAAACTCACATGGCTATTATTTTGTAAAGCTCGTATCTCCATACTGGGACCAATCATGAAACATTAAAAAATGCTTCCAGAAAACATAATTATTGTCTTTTTTTTGTTTTTTGTTTTTGTGGGTATCAACATAAGATCATTCAACCATACCGATGGATTTCTGCTATACTTTTACAGAGTGGAAATGGGTTGGCAACAAGAAAAGGAGCAAAAACAAAAACGAGAAAAAAAAGGATAATCAGCAGAGGCAGAGGCAGAAGCAAAAGCAGATAGATTTGAAAGAAGGAAAAGATACTGTTGTTAAATTATAGGCACGTTGGAAGTTCCAAGCTGTACCGACCCAAGTCTCGCTGAATAATGCTTCCTGTGACTTCTTGTCCCACTTATGCCAATAAATTTTGGAATGATATCATTTTGAGGTGGCGATACGTCAAACTTACCCTACATGCAAAAAATAATTACAATAACTTCACATTATTTTAAAATCTTTAAATAAAGAAAAAAATTACAAAAAATTAATCATTTAAAACTATTTTATTTTATTTTTTGCGACTAAAATTTTTTTTATTATTATAGTTAACTACTAAATTTCTTTTAACATAATTAATTTAAAAGTCAGTTCTTTATAACATGAGATTTAAACAAATAAAATGTAAATAAAAATGACAAAAAGAAAAATTAAGAAGAGTTTGATTTTCGTTCTGTTCTCAACCTACTTCCAAATTCTTTTATCATTTTTGACTTTTCTTTTTCATCTCACATCAGATGAGATAATATAAATTTGTGTTTATAAGTGTCTTCTTCACAAGATCGATCATGTCAATTTTTCCAAAAAAGGGAAAAACATAAAGGAGATACGATTAAGTCCCATCTTTTAGCTCCATTTTCAAATCTTTATGCTTGTTCTTTTCTTCCTTCTCATCCAGCCATGTTCAAAAAGAGGACTACCAAACAATCATCGCTCTGTCCATATAATCTATTGGTATTACATTATGATATATTAAGATCATTTTAACTAACGCTTCAATGATGAGCTAGTGTGAAACCCTACTATGATGAATGAGACAATTAATAATAAGAGTTTTTTTTTTTTTTAAACACAGTGATAACATGATATTTAAACAAATAAAAGTTTATCGAACACTCCATGTTTTTAACTTCAGGCTTTAAATTTTGAGAGTACTGTCTCCATATAATTCAATTATTGTATAATAACAAAATCTCGAAGACCCCATCGAGGTAGCATATGTATACTTAACATTGATTGGTGATTGGTGTATTGAAGATAAAATGGAATGAGGACACTGTGTAGAAGCTAACCCCACTTGCGGTAGGTCCAAATCCACGTGAACTAACTTTTCAGAAATCGATCTGTTCATTTCTTTTTTCCTTTCTTATCTGTTCACGGCTGGTTTTTATGAGGTCACATCGAACGCTTCTTGTTGCTATATGGTAAAGCAGTGTCTTTTTCATGCAAGTTTTGAGTGCCCACAATTTATCAATGGGGAGCCTGAAATTTGGTCCCGTTTCACTCTTCTGGTGTTTGTTGGCTCAAGACTTTGAAGGCATGGGATTCATGTTCTCCTGTGTAAACAACAAATTGATCTTTCTTTCTTTTTCTTCACAGCCACTCTTTTTTGCCAAAAATATCAATCAGGCAGCAATTCAACAATCCCTAGTCATACAATACTAACATTGGTTGTGCTGTGGGATGTAATTGAGTTCGTTACGTGGTTAGTTATTAAGGTTTAGTTTGCGTAGTATTGGATCGTGCCCAACTCAAAAGAAAATTGTGGATATTAAATAATTAAGGAGATTGTTATCTTACGTTATCATGTAAGATACATAATTCTTTCACAGTCGTTGGATGAAAATCCAACGATTATGGAAATATAAGATTATATATCATCTTATTTACATAACTGTTAGATTTTCATCCAACGTTTATGGAAGAATTATGTATGTTACATGATCATGTAACATAACTAAAATCATTAATTCAGTTAATAAGATTTTTTTATTTTGTACAAGAGATTTAGAATATGAATGGTTTAATAACTGGAAAGGAGTTTAATTTAATACTAATAAATAGAAAATAATATTATGACCATAAACTCTAGAATGAACTTTACTTGTATAAACTGGTGTAATAGTATTAAATTTTACTTGTAATACTATGACTACGAATTCTCAAACAAAATTTTACTCTATCATTAATCTTTTCTTTTAAATTCTTTTCAATTTGCGACAAATTTTGCTTTATTATTACTGCCTATAACGGCAAGTATCTGTATAATACGTGCTGAAAAGAAATTTAAGCAATTTTTAGAAAACTGCAGAAGCACTTAAAATTAAACATACTTATTTGTGGACGAAATTGTGATGTTTTTATGTTTAGTACAAATCAATCTTAAAATATCTAAATTTATAACTCGCTAAATCCAAACTACTCTATGAATCGCAACTAGACATTACTTGTCGTGTTTGTATGCAAGCAAAGTGAAACTCCAATGACATTGAGTTCTTTTCATCAAGAAAATTGCTAATCTGGCCTCATTCATAACCATGAATTGTCAATTCATGCAAGCAGTTGGTTGTCCGAGTTGCTTTCTTTGCTAATCCAAAAAAAAAAGGAGAGATTAGAACAAGAATCAAAGACAGCTAATTTCTCTGAGTTGCTTTCTTTTGCTCTCTCCATTTGTGGACCACTTCCAATTGATATCAACTTGCACGTTTGGGGAACCATTTAATTGAGAGATGGTTCAGGTTCAGCGGTACTTCTCCGACTCGTTCGCTTGCCATTCGCCCCAAATGAGTAATGATGTAGTTAGAAAATTTGCATCCCAAATAATAACATACATGGCGGCTTATTAATAATGACATAAAAGATCAACTAATACCAAACCCATTGCAAATTATTAATTGGTACCGCATTCGCAGCTATATCATAACTCTTGCCCAAATTCATCCCAATTTAATTGGGAACATGTTTTCTGCCTCTGTCGCTAGTTTGACAACTTTGCTTTCGGAAGTTAATTATTCAACGATCATTAATTAGGGTGGAGTATATTTTGGGATATTTTAATTTTTTTTATAAAAAAGTCAAATAATTAAAAGCAGTTTCTTCATTCTAGTCTACTAGTCTACTTCCGTAATACGTGACAAAATAGCAAAAAAAAAAAAAACGTTTTTGAAAATTGAGACGCTTCGGTAGAAAAACGCCTGGAAAGCACAAGATGCCACATTTTCTCCGACTCCGAGTGCTCCATTTTGGGCTTTAAGCCTGCTTGTTTTCCAAGCCCAGCTCCAGCTGTTAACTACTGAGAATCACATACACTTGATAATTGATATTACCGAATACTGGCAGATATTCACTATACAGGAAAGTGAAAATCAGAAAAAAAAAAAAAAAACTTGTGTGTTCTATCCTTTGGACTTTAGGAGGAAGTCTTACATGCTTCCACGGCCCAATAGAACTGCCAAATAAAGTCAAGCACGTTTTGCAAATTTTTTACTCACTTCCATTTAAAAATAATTGTTAGAGCATCTCAAAAAAATTTTATAAATTTTATTTTTTAAATATTTATTTACTTACCTATATAAAAAATAAATGAGTGAAAAAAAATATTATTCTCCAAAAAATTCTTCAAATATAAATGAATTAAAGTATTTTTTTGGAGCTTTGAATGTTGATGTAACTGTTCAAATAAGTAATAAAATCTTATTTGAAAAGTTTTTTGATGGTACTCTTAGTGTTTAAATTATATCTGACAATCATATAGATAATGTGATGCAAATACTCCACTCTTTTAAGATTTTCTCCTGACTTGATTAAAAGAATGATGAAAAATTTTCTGTCGCATTTAAATTATTAAAATCGTTAGTGTGTGGTACATGTCAAGTAGTTAATTAACCCCGAACCAATGTTAGGGAAAGTTCCACAGCTGTACGACTCCGGACTGACAATCGCCCTTTTCTTTTGTAACTACAGTATTCTAAGGTCCTGGTTTATACATTTCTGGCTTTTAATCCGTGACTCTCGTGATACAAAAATACAAAATGATTACAATTTTGTAACAAAAGACACGTCGTTTGTATTATTATAAACGAGGCTACTACATGCCGTGTTATTATCTTATTTTGACCGACAAGTCCGGTCATATATTGATCTTGTAGACGATATATAGGGGTTCGTAGTGCTCACTTTCAACGGCTACTTAATTTCCTTCCCAAATTTAGAAAACTACAAACGGGAAACACCTGCGACAAGAAAATACATCACTGAAACACAGAAAAAGAAAATACATCAGTGCTTGGGAGATTGGAATTCGATGGCTATTGGTGGAAGTGGATAGTTTATGCGAAACCCAATTGATTGCTAGCTCCTTTGTACCCATTAATGAGTATTCTCAACTCATCCTTTTCATTCAGGAGCTCTTGAACCGTGAATGGCGTGTTGACATCAAGCATATCTTTCTTGAAGCGAATTTTGCTGCTAATGCTCTTATTAAATATGCATACTCTCTTCATGTGGATCTTCATATTTTCAGTTCCCCTTCGGCCTCAATCAGTCATGTTTTTCTTCATGATATGTATGGGGTGGCTTATCCCCTTTTGTTTGGCCTTAACTCTCTTTGAGGAGCCGTATGTACCCAAAAAAAAAAAAAAATTCATAAACAGATGAATTCAATCAGGCCATGCGCCATATATCAGCTTTATAAGAAACACTTTGAGATTTGGTTTTGCATCGCCCATTTGCACGCTCTACATCTCTCCAAATCTTCTCTTAAGTAACGACCGCGGCAGCGACTGTTATACTTCTATTCCTCATAGCCAACTGATCAACTCAACTTCCACTTCTTTGAAACTCAAAGGGGAAGAAGAAGAAGATATCACAAGCGTTAATTATATGTTTTATGACACAAAACTCAAAAGCACATTTTCTTTGGGATAGCAGCGTCATCAAGCTTGTGGAATCAGAGAAAAGAGCATGGTGGAGGCCTCAAGAAACAAGAGGACTAGTATGGGTTGACAGAGGAGTTAGGGTTAGAAAATAATGGAAGGTTGCCTGAAATTCAGCTACACAAACAAGCAGGGGAAAGATCTGCATTAAGGATTTCGCGGGTCGTTTCAGAGATGTGAAGGCTCGGATTGGAGGATGTGAGATGGTTTGTAGCCGACGATGATACAATTTTCATAGTGGAGAATTCGGTGAGAGTGCTTGCAAAATATGGTTGTACTCAGTTTTATTATATTGCTTTGGGAGTTCATCTGAGCGCCATAGCGAAAAATCAGAATATAATTTTTTTTTCTTATGCAATGGCATATGGCGGGGTGGATTTGCTGTTACTTATCCGTCGACTATGGAATTGGAGAAGATGCAATACAGATGCATCCAGCGGTTTCTGGCTTTGTACGGCAGTGATGATAGGATTCAAGCTTGCATGTCTGAGCTTGGGGTGCCACTCACTTAAGGAAGTTGGTTTTCATCGGGTTATGGTTTTGATCAGGTTAAACTTCATTAAAAAATGTTTAGGTACAGATTACTCTTGTGTATACCCCCTCCGATCTGGATCGAGAGATGCATGTAACAATAATATTATTGGAAAAGGTGGATACACAAGGAGTATCTAAGACTCTCTCAAAATTTTAATTCGAACTAAAAGAATAGAATTCTTTAGAATAAAGTCCTTAGAACATAAGTTGTATACATAACTAGCCAATTAGATCTATACTTTTGAAACAAAAAATGAAAAGCGGCGACGAGTCTTAAGGCTCATTTGGGTATTTGAGATTGAGTTGTTGTGTCAATTAATACATAGTCTTTTGTGAAGTGGACCTAGTACGACTGATGAGACGCCATTCACCATGATTTTTTATAATTATGTACCAAACACTTAAGCTGTTGTGTGAAAGAAGCAGAAGCTATTATAAACGAGTCCTAAATGACTTGGCTTTAATACTAATGTTCAGCATGCAAATTAAATTGATTTCGGAAGCTAGATGAACTGAAGTGAAAAATTTTTTCTTGTGCTTGTGCAGTATGATGTGTATGGAGAGCTAATAGGGCTTCTAGGAGCACATCCTGTGGCTCCGTTGTTATCAATTCATCATGTAGATGTAGTGTTGCCGATATCTCCAGGCATGAGCAGAGTAAAAGCCCTTCAACACTTGCTTCAATCGGCGAAGCTCGATTCAGCAAGCATAATGCAACAGTCGATCGAATACGTACGACAACGCACGGTCCTGGTCCATTTCGGTCTTATGGGGCTATGTGGTTCAAATCTCAAAAGTGATCTCTCCTAGAGAGCTTGAAGAGACTTCAAGGAGTTTTTTTTTTTTTTTTAATTGGTATAAAAATGATCATTACATTGCATATGCATTCACCAGTAGGCCTGTGGCCAGGCACCCTTATGAGAGACCATTTGCTTTTTATACGAACGTGGTTAGTTTCCATCAAGATACCAATCATAATCAAACAGTAGGCATTCATTCTCCTCGTAAATCTCCCCATCCACATGTACTGTCTGTGGAAAACGGAGTCACCGGAAAGAATTGAGACCATTGTAGGCTCGAAATGTCCAGACCCCTCTCCGATGGCAGAATGTAAGTAATATATATAAATACATGCATGATTTAATTTCTTTTTGTGCATTAAGATTGTACATACATCTGGTGTAGGGAACATTTTTGGCTGATGCTTTTACTAATTTAGATCATGATTTGATTTGTAAGTCGCATAGGAGGGATTGTTGTAGAGTTTTACCATCAAGAAACAGAACAACGATGAGTATAGAGGTGAATAGCAGAATAGGTGCAAAGAATAGTGAGATTACTGAACTGCAGAATCAACAGAACTCATAGGCTTTACATTCGGATCAGATTCTTTACACCGAAGCAAATTCTGAACCCGCATGACGCTGAGTCTACCAAAATTACAGCTTTCTGCAAAACTGATACAAGCACAAAATTGCAGCTAGTGACACTATCTATTACATTATTACTCATCCTATTCATTTATCTGGAGCAAACAAATTGAGATCTTTTCTACAATATTCCCAAGAAAAAAATATATGTTAAACCTTCTAATCATGCAAAACCAACGACTCTTCAATCATTTTTATTCACTGGAAGTGCTTCGGTTCCATTGTTCCTAGTCAGACTCAGAGGACTCGAGTCAATTGGCAAGGTAGCAGATGCCAGGATGGCCAGTTCAACATAAGAATCATTGAGATGATGAATCTCTACAGGATGAATTTCTGCAATTCTGCCATCCTTGATTACCAAACTCACTGCTTTCAGAAAGTAATTAAACAAAACATCTAGTTATGGTACATTCAATAACAAAAATGTAGAATCTTCTGTCAGATAAAGAAATTGCAATCATTGTAAAAGAGGGACATCGGTCTTCTTGTTCATCTACAGATCTAAACAGAGGATTTTCAAGATAAGAACACAAGGAATTGCTTAAAGAAAACGAACATTGATTGCAAGGATGCACAAAAAATCCAAAGTTACCAAAAAAACAAGAATGCCAAATAACAGAAACCAAGCAAATTAATGAAGCAACAAAAAATTCAAGAAAGTAACTAAACAAGCACAAGAATTTCTCAAAATGAGAAGAGGGTTATTGAAATCTTGGCAAGAAATTGAAGTACCTGGATGAGAGAAGTGCCAGAGAATGAAGAAGGAGAGAAATGTGATGACAGGAACAGCATGGATCCACTTGTGTGCAGATGGAGATGATGATCGAGGCTGCGAAACTGGAATCTCGCCCTTGGATCGACACGGGTTGCTGGGACGGCGAAAGATGGGAAGATAAATTGCATTATCCATGTTGCTCGATTTTTCTTGTCAATGAGATTAGAAAGAAACAGAGGATTCATTAGATTTTCTTTCTGGTGTGCTTATTTCTTGTGATGAGTTAATCTTTATATGAGTTTTGTATCTGGCTACAGATTGTTCAGTTAGTCTAGCCTGTCAACGACTTTAGGCGGGAAATGTATCAGGATTGCCACGCGCTACGCACATGATTTTGGCCTTTGATGAGATTTATTATTATTATTATTTTTTTTTTTAATACTATGCAAATGCCGTCAAACTTTCTTATAACAGCTGAAGAGACTTTACCCATAAGATGAATTGATTTTCGCGATATTTTATATTTTAAAATAGGGAATTATTTCTACAACATATTGTCATATGTATATATAATTATCACAAAATTTTAATATATTTTTTGTAACCACCTTTATTTTTAAACTTGTATTAATGAACTACTCTAACGCTAAAAATTAAATAAAGTAATTATTTTACCCCTGAATTAATTAAAAAACTATTTTATCCTATTAAATTTTTAAAAATAAAAAATTATAATTACCATTTAATTCATTGTTAAAATATAATTGATTTTTTAATCATTTTGACTCAAAAAACGTGTAATACTCATTTAAAATTTTTTTCTATTCTTTTTTATCAATCATACAATCACAATTACCAAAATTGTTTAAATTGACTAATAGATGCTTGGATGACACATGTGATGTCTCATTAGTTAGAATACAAACACAAACAAAATATCTTAACTAAGTAATTTAATATTGATCATATAATCACAATTACCAACTTTGAATAATAAAAAAATATAATTATAAAAATTAACATCTAAAATTTTGAGATTTATTTATTTTATTAAATTCAGAGGTATTTTTGTAATTATAATTTTTTATTTTTAAAAAATTTGTAAGATAAAATGGTATTTTAATTCATTTAAATCATTTTATTTAAATTTTTAGTGTCAAAGTGATTGATTGATAAAAATTAAGAAACAATAGTAGTGCAAATAACATGTCAAATTTTTGTGGTAATTAGATGTATATATGACAAAATAAAGGTAATGCAGAGATAATTTTCCTTTAAAATAATTATTATTTGCCTTACATGGATTTGTGTAATATACTTACTTTTTAAAAAAGTTTACTCGAGAGAGTGTGTGTGCGCACGCGCACGTGTGTATGCATTTTCTAGTGAGAATATTCTCATTTTGTCAAAGTGTGTATGTTATTAAAATATAAAGAAACACAAATTTCAATCATTGAAAACTGTATATTTTTTTTGTTAATGATATATTTATTTTAACAAAACGAGGTTGTCTTCACTAAAGAATAACACTCACACATAAACATACATACATACATACATATATGTATGCATTTATTTCTTAAAAGCAAGTAAAATGTTTGTTGCCTAGTTTTCAAGTGGTATATTTCAGTCGACCACTTGAGTTTGAGTTTGAAATAAATTTATTTACATCTTAGCCACCCATAATAATAATAATTAGTATGCCTTTGCCTATAATAATAAGAACTTACTCTTAGTATGCCTTTGATTATAATATCGGTAGGCTGTAATAAACTTTCTAAAAAAATAAATAAATAACTTGGCCAAAGAAAATACAGAGGAGAACGAGCCAACGTAGCTGATTTTTTAGGCTAACAAATGACTTAATTCCGGAAACAAATTTAACCCAAAAATGGTCAAGAAATGGTGATCCCGTGTCCTTTGTCCACGGAGAATAGCCATTATAGTTCCACAAATCAGCTATGGATTGGAGAATTTGGTCACAAGTGCAAGAACATATGCATTTGGCTGAAAACAAAGCAGTACAGCAAAATCAACAAGAAGAAAAACCAATTACTATGAATATTAACGCTCAACTATTATTATCGAAAATTTGGTTTAACATTGAGGGGTCTTATAACCTCAGCTGAAATGTACATTAAAGGAAGAAAAAGAAAAGGGCAAACTTTCTGTATAGTGGCACCGGTTATCTCTTGCTCAATAAAATTTGATAACCAGGCCCTACCTATGTATTAACACCATTGGAAAGGCACTGACCACTTGACTTGACCTCCTCTCTATTGGACCCACTCCTGGCATTTTTTCCGTGATCGTCGGCCTTGTTTACTCCAAGACAAGATGGAGATTTTCGGGAGCTACGGGCAGGAGTGTTTTGGGGATCATACTTTTGGGAAGCAAGGTAATTTAAAGCCACGACGACATCAGTTATAGCTGGCCGCATGTTAGGCTGCTCCTGGACACACATAGCAGCTATGGCAAGAGCTTGGTACAAGCCTCTTACTGGATACTGACCTTGAAGTGAAGGATCAACCATTTGGGAAAAGTTCTTTCGGTCTTTGAACATGGGCCTTGCCTGCAAATAAATTGGATGAAGACAGATTAGCATCTTAATTAATCAAAGATACTTCTTGTGGATTGATGTTATTTTCACAGTGTCTACTTCAATCATCTATAAGCAATGTTGTTTCTAGTGATCAGATGTCAGTGCAACAGGTTCAATATGGTCACAACATTATACCAATCTCAACATTGAAATGAAGAAAAGTGAAAGACACAACAGAACTCAATGCTATAAACAGCAGAAAGAAAGCACATTTGAGATGTTACCAACCATCGCAGCAGAAGTCAAGAGCCGGAAGGGACAGAAAGAGCAATCTTAAGAAGTGCAGATCGCATCATCTAAGCAGTGATGGTAAAAGCAAACGGAGGCTACTTTCTCAGCAACTGTCATCAGGACAAAGTAATTAAAACTGACAGTTTACTTGCCTTACTATTTATTGATCATTACTGTGGAAGATTGAACAGACAACTCCAACTAGATTTGAATCACGGTATTGCAGTTCACCTCCACAAGTAATCACTTGTTTTATTGATAAACTCGAAAAATAGATTTTTTTTTTTTTAATGCTTCCCATGCACAAAAACATTGTGAATTCCTACATTACCTGCTGTGATTACCAAAGTTGAGTTGTAAACAGAGGATTTCAAAATCGGTTTATGCCGTTTGACAGGAAACGCAAAGCAAATGCATATATAATTATTGAATAAACAAAAATTTTGATTGCCTAGTTTCTGCATCACTGACATATGAACAGTTTAAGAACGAGAGCCACTTCAATTGAGCAAATTATGATGAATCTTGCTCAATAAATGGGTTGATCAATTCCAGAAAAACTGCTTCTATGATGAATGGAAAACAAGGTTCAATCAACATTTGGTGTAAGAAAAACAAGGACAACGAAAGGCCAGACTAATCAGACTAATTCAAATAAATACGCAGATATATAAATACGAAAGAGTGCAACGAAATTTTAGCTTACCCAGGCAACCAGATTTAGCTCCTTACGATCTTTTGTTTGATCAATTGCTTTTCTGCCAGTGATGAGCTCCAAAAGAACAACCCCAAAGCTGTAAATATCTGATTTAAAAGTCAGCTGGCCTGTCATTGCGTAATCTGGCGCACAGTAACCATATGTGCCCATAACCCTCGTAGATACATGGGTCTTGTCCCCGCTAGGGCCCATTTTGGCCAAGCCAAAATCAGATAACTTGGGGTGGTATCCTTCTTCAAGCAAAATGTTAGAGCATTTCAGATCACGATATATAACAGGCTGATTCAGTTGTTCGTGCAAGTACTGCAAGCCCCTTGACGCGCCAGCTGCTATTTTCATCCTTGTATTCCAATCAAGGGGTCTTGTATCAGGTCGAAGATCTGTTTAAACATTAATAATAAAAATTATGGTTTAATGAAAGCCATGAGAATATTGGCTGAGCTGACATACAAAGCAAACTGTCAAACTTTTGCATACCATGTAAATGTTTATCCAAAGATCCTAGTGGCATGTACTCATAAACCAATAATCTCTGATCACCCTCAGCACAATAGCCAATCAATTTGACAAGATTAGGGTGGTCAGCAGAGCCCAATGTCATCACTTCAGCAGAAAATTCCCTAACTCCTTGAACTCCACGGTGATCAAGTTGCTTGATTGCGACAACCTACAAATATTACCCCAAAAAAAGAAAGCCTTATACCCAAGTCACTTCAATTCTTCAACACTATCAAATAGGCAAATTGAGATAACTTCACTAATCATAATTCCCAACAAACTATTCAGCATCTTGAGTTAAGCTACTCATTACAATACTTTATCTTGTTATGTACTTTTAACAGTATCAATCAAATGAACTTAGCTAACCTGTTCGATTTTCTCCAGGTATCCCTTGTACACTTTCCCAAAACCTCCTTCACCCAAACAACAGTCAGACCTAAAATTTCCGGTAGCAGCCGCAAGTTCACCAAATGTGAACGGCTTAGCGCTCTTGCCACTGTTATTTGAATCATCTTTCAAATTTAAGTTATTTACATCCATAGATAATTGGCCATCGTTAGAGACCTCCTCTTTCTTTAAGTTGGCATTCGAATCAACTCTTGGTGTATCTAAAATACATGAATCAAAAAACACAAAGATGATGAAAGGGAACAAAGGAAACGACAAAAGATGAGGCACATGTCAAGGCGAAATCCCAAAATTGATTTCCATATGAAAATCATTTTTTTCTACCAAAAAAAAAAACCACCATCAAACAACATACAGAAGGACAGAGTTGAAAGCTCAACTAGGGCTATGAATCATTTGATTGGAATTTACCATCATGCAAAATAAAACAAAACGCGATTAGCAACAAAACATTACCTCCGTAAACCCAATAAATAAATAAACAAACTAAAATTATGAATAGTGGACAAATTAAAATTGCACATTTTATGACATTTTAAAAAATGAAATACAAAGAACCTTTTTTTTTTTTGGGAAGGGGGGGGGGGGGAATGGAAATATCAAAGATGTTTGAATTCCTGGATAACTTATATTTATTAAAAAAGAAAAACCCCTTGATCATTTACTAGAAAATATATTGGCTTAAGAAAGAACATGCATCCGAAAATTTTGATTGAAAGGAAATCAAGATAATCACAGAAAATAGGAGTGAGATATAAGTAAACAAAATGCTTCCAAAACAACCCAAAAATTAATTTTTTTTTATAAAAAGATCATCATTTAACACAATGCGTTTCAATTCTTCAAAACAGAAAGCTTTTGATCAAAGGGGAAACTGTTCAATACCTGCAATGAGTTGTTTTTTGACAGCTTGCTTGTTTAAATTCTTGTTCTTGTTGTCGATTTCTTCATCTAATTTTTTGTTTGATTTTCCACTGCAACGAAAACAACCCATAATACTCAAAAAGGTCCTCTCTTTTTTCTTTTGCTCTTTGGAAATTTTCACTTTTGTTTTCTTCCACTTTCTCAGCTAAACAAACGCATAAACCAGCGCCCCACTTCACAGACAAGCATTAAACACACACCAAAAAAAATCAAAAATCAAAATTTGAGAGAAATTGAGAAAAAAAAAAAACTGAAAAAGAGAGAAGCATTAAAGAGCGAGCGAGCTCGAGCTAGAGTTACACTCTGTTATTGATCAAGCTTTTTTTTTTTTCTTTTACTATGTTTTGTGGGTTAAGTTATGCTATTTCACTCTACTCCTTTTATTTTTGTTTCCAGCCAATGGAAACTTCCACGTCATGAAAACAAGGAATGCTTTATCGATTTGTTGATTCGACGTTTAAATCAGCTACGGAGTAGGTGTAAGTTTAGACAAATGCTGTTTTGTCTTTAGGCGTTTGACACCCGTAATGTGTGTGACGCGGCGAGCGCTGATTGAATCTCGCCCATCCTGCGGGCAAGTGGGGGTTGTAACAGATCTTTGTCTTTTCTAGAAGCAAAATTTGACCTCCTCTCTTTTCCATTTTGTCTTGTATTACCCGCCCGTGAACGCAACGCATGCACAGCGGACGGCATTTACCACCTTCTGAGCTTTAAAGTCAACGCGGTGAAAATCGGGTGGGACCCGCTTTGATTTTTTTTCCCCAACGTGTCGTACGCGCTTTCACATTAATACTGGGAACGGTGATCCACGCGCAGCCAACGCCACCATAAATACGCAATTAAGAGTTAAAATTCCTTCCAATGGCGTGCTGACATTCGTTAGTTCTGAAGAGTATTTTTTGACTCAGCACGCCGTTAATAACGGCCATTAGTTTTTGTACTTTTTTATACTATTGCCTTCTGAATTTGGAAAATTGTCAGGCGATTTAATTCCCCTTAATTTGTGACCACTTCTTTTTTGCACCATCAGTGGAACTTTAATAGCAATTTTATTTTTTATTTAACTTTTCATGAGATTATTTGTTTTGCCACTTTTGCTTATTTGAGAGTATAAAATTACTATTGGAAAGCATTGGAGGTTAAAAAAGAAAACTTAGTAGAAGAAATCATAATTTTATAAAACTTGCCGAGACTACAAATTAAGAATTCCCCAAGCCTAAGGGCTACAGTTGCATAGTAAAAAGTCTAAATATATTTTTTTAATTTCCTTTTTTAAAAAATAATATATTTTCTTATATTAACTTCACATTCGAGATAAATAGTTCATCATCAAAATTTTTTTTTACTTTTTCTCTTTAAATACTTATTTATTTATTTATATGATAAATAAAAGAGTGAAAAAATAAGTATTCTCCCAAAAGACATTTTAAATAAAAATAAGTTTATGTTATTTTAGTCAATTTTTTTCCTCCATCAAAATAAAATAATTATATCACTCCTCTTTAGGCCTTATAAAATTTGATGTGATCCACTAAAATGATACGAACCCATACAATAAAAACGATTGTTGAATCATTTTTTATCGGTTCGGGTAATTAATGGGTCAAGTTATTAAAACCCATTTCATAAAGTATGGGATTTGGTTTTAACCATCAAACTCATTTTAGCCAATTTATTAACACTTAATACCTTTAGTTTAATAACTTTAATAACTTAAGTTATAGATTACTAAAGAAAAAGTAAATTAATTTTTTTAATATTATATGCAAAAAAAAAACTAATATTAAGTTATCACAAACTCTAAACCTAGGTATTTACTGTAAAACTTGAAGTCATCAACTCATCATTGACTAATTGTACAATTTTTCCTCGTAACAAAAATTTAAAATTTATTTCAACAATTTTTTTAAGATTTTAATAGTTGATAATAGTATGGTACCTAGAACTAAGTTATTGATTTTTTTTATACTATATTATTATATCATGTTAAACATTAAAAATATTAAGATTTTCTTTCGTTTGGCATTATATGTTTGAAAGGCTTTTTTTTTTAATTGTTATGTGTTTTAAACTAAAAATATATAATAGTTTATTAAAAGGAGCGGGTTGAGTGGATTGGTTCGAGTACTTGATAATGGTAACGGATAGGTTTATATTTATTTATTTATTTTACCCACAAATTAATGGATGGATTTAGATATATTTAGTTTAACACAAGACAAAACCACTAAAACATGACCTATTGCCAAATGAGATTCAAAGCTTTAAAAAACTCTTTAAATGAGATTATCCCCTCTATGTTTTCAATATCTCTCTCTTCAATATGATTCTTCAAATAAAAAGAATAATCTCATTTAAAGATTTTTTTGAAACTCTTTTTACTTATGTGATTCTTCAAATAATAAGTAAAATAAAGTCTCATTTGAAAGCCTTTAAGTAATGCTATTAGATATTATCTATATCAATCAATTTATGTTTGAGTGTTTAATAGAATTGTACCTAATGCTTAAGTGATGTCGACACCATCTAAGACTATCTCAAATAAATAAAAAATTATAAAGTAAATTTTACATTTTTTTTCATAGAAAGAATAAATACTATAATACAAAGTAATCTTAAATCTCTTAAATCAATTCTGTGATGGTGCAGTCTAGATATTTAATCAGAATATATTAAATTCAATTTCAAATATTTTAGAAAAGATTAAACCTCATAAATTCACACTTATGACTCCAACTCCTCGGTTCCCAAGCTCAACTTCAAGGTATTGCTTTATTAATAACTTGATTAACTGAAAAAAGTCATGTAGGATAAATGGCAATTGAATTAGGGTTTCATCAACACATATAAATCCAAATTTTTCATTGGCCATCACTTGCCCTCTGGTCATTGCAATTACTCCACTTTATCGACTCATTGTTCCACTTTCTCACTTCTATATAAATATAAGTGGATTTGTTCTTTCATCAGCAATTTAAGAAGCTTATTTTCCAGCCAAATCTAACAAAATCTGAGCTTAAGATTCGAGCATATCCATATTCAAATAAAAGTCCGAAGTAGCCAAAAAGTAAAAGACAACATAATGCAAAAATAATAGCCAACAGAGAGACAATTATTATAGTGGGTTTGTTTGATGGATGGCTCCCTTTTTTCGGTAAAGTGATAAATACAGAGAGCAGTATAGAATCACAAAAGCTTATTATTTTATTTACTTGCGTGTTCAAAATTCCATCAAGTCCATTCTAAGGTTTGCAAGGTGGGCGCCCCAAAAACAGTGTTATAATTCAATGATTGATCCAGAAAGTTCCACGATTCCACTTGTGCAGAACGGCAAAACCCAACAGCACATGCAGGTGAATGTCTGAAATTAAAATAAAACCCTAGATGAACACGTGTCAGAAACCCATTTTATTGACTCATTTTGTTAAAAGAATGATAGAGGTAATGAGATGCTGATGCTTTTTGGGATGCCTTTCTTATCAAAGCCTTATGAACAATATTTTTCTTTTTAATTTTCTTCGACAGTTAATAATATTAAAAGGGTTAATTCCATCCTGCCCCCAATTGTTTTAACATATTCCACTGGACACCCAAATGTTTCAACAATACTCAATCCACACCCAAATCTGTTAAGTTGACCATTTATTCTAACGGTCAAAGGGCAAATTTAGAAGTTCATACCCTAAATATTATTTGATAATGATAAATTAAATTTATTTTATAAATTAATTGATGGGATTATTATTAATTATTTTTTATTAAGAAATTTTAATGTAAATATTAATTATTAGATTAACATTTTATCTCATTTAATTATTTTCTAATTCAAGATAAGGGGTATTTCAGACATTTCATTAACTTTCAAATAGTTCCTTTAAAAATAACGGTCAAATGAACGGAATTGGGTGCCCAGTGAAAAATGTTGAAAAGGTTGGGTGCAAGATGAAAAATGTTGAAAGATTTGGGGGTTAGGTGGAAATAACCCATATTAAAATGACAATCCGATAGGCATAGAGATTTTATGTCTTGATGAGACCAAAAAATTAGTGTGCACGTGTCGTCTTATCTGAATATTTTAAAAGAAATCTCAATTAAGCTAGTCGTAGAGAATAAATAATCTTTGAAAATATACTTTCTAGTGATCGAGTTATGAGATTTTGAATTGATTTTTGATGACTAATCGGATCAAATTATATTTTATTATATACATTTAATGAGTGGTGATCTCATGCAATTTAGATTTTAATATGTTCCGTGGGTGCAGAGGACATCCCAAATTCATAACCGAGATTTTTACATACCACATTCTTCATGATCTGAGCATTTGTTCGTGAAATTATTCAACTGTTTTACCCGAAGACAATTCAAATTCATAACTTAGATTTTGACATCAAACTAAATTGAAATGAAATTATAAAAATTGCATTATCCAATTAACGACGAGTCAAATTAAATTAGGGCATACACTTATTTTAAATCGTTATAAAACACATTAAATGGCTGATACTTATATTTGAAAAGAATTGGACAGTTAAGTATAGTGTCATACCACATTATTGGAAGCTAAGCATCAATTTATAATGAAATTAACCAAGTGTGATTGTGATTTTGATTTGTAAGAGAAAAAATTGATAAACGTGACATGATTTTATTATGTTGACCCACGAACATGTTTGACCTAATAATCCAAGATGTAAAATTTTGGTAACTCATACTCAAATAAAAAATTAAGTAAATAAAATAAAAGAACATCAAAAGTAAGATAAAAAATTTAAATGAAATAGATGTATCACGTAATTTACATATTTTCTTCTCTATGGGGGCAAAGATTTATTACAAATGACTGATTGAATTATCATGATTTTATTAAAATTGTCTTATATAAGATTTTCTCTGCCAACATACATAACAATATCATGATATATAAGAGAAAAATTTGATAAACGTGACGTGAATTTATTACATTGATGTGCATATATGTTTGACCCAATCATCCATGTTTACTTTTAAGAGACGTACAATTTTAATAATCCATATAACTAACTCATAAGAAAAATAATGAAAATAAGGAAGAACATCAAAAAGGTGAGATAAAAATTTAAAAGTGAAATAGATGCATCACCTAATTTATGTCCTCTTTTTCTATGTGTGGACAAAGATTCATTACAATTGACAAATCGAATAATTATAATTTTATTAAAAAATATCCAAGATAAATTTTTATCCGCCAGCATGCTGACTGGTAGCTTCCATGAAGCAGCAGTAGGGGGACCTGTTTTGAATATTAATGGGAGTGGTATTTCTTATCTCGCAAGGAACTGTCTTTCAATGTTGGTAGCAGGCTGGCAGAGACGCGGATTGTAGCCATTCGTTGCATGTCAGAAAGATTTATAGCTGCTCATGACATTGCAGTAATGTTTTATTTATTTAGTTAATAATTTTAACTGCCCAAGAAACTCGGTGTGTCGACAAGTCCGCATCCAAATTCCAAACAATCCCTTTTCCGAATAGTTGAAAACTCATTTAACACATTCCCATCCTTATCAGGCAACAGGCAACACCCGGAAGTGCTTTTCATCACTCTTCAGCTTTCGCTAGCTGCCACTCTTGTTTTGGGACTCATGCACATGTACGTACACACGCCTTCATTGAAAGTTCAAGAGCTTGGTTGAACAATCTTGTCAAGATTATATCAATCAATACTACTTTAAGAAAATAATTGTTGTGAAAAGCTGTGTCATGTTGTATCTTTTCTTGCTTAGTCTCAATAGAAAACAAAAGGCACCGACACTCTGGGTATGGGATATAAATCTTTTATTTTCTTTTTTGACTTTTGAGGCCACATGCGCTTGTCTTGGTTGTTGAGGCTTCAATCCAAGCCTCCCAAAATTATTTGAATGATAAGAGCAGAGCAAATGGGGAAGTTGGGCTATACTTGCCCCCACGTTGTCATTGGAAGGGTGGAGGGTTTAAAAGACTCTTTTTCGATCACAAAAGAGAGCAGTTTAAGTCATTATAAGGAACATATGTTCGTATAAATGTTTATTTGTGGGTGTGAAGTAGATCTTACTTGAACTGAGTGTATTGTTTAGTTATGTTGCTGGTTGGATCTCCACCCCAAACCGTACACTCTAATTGCAAGGGAGGGAAGAAAAAAGAAAAAAATAAAATAAAAGAAGAGCAAGAGAAGACACTACTTTAGTATTACTGCTCAGTTGCTCTCATGAAACGAAGTAATTGGTCAATAATGCGGATAAACGGTTTCATGGTTAAGATTTCTTGTTACAGGGTTTGTTTGACGTATGGAATGGTTCTCTGTTGGTACCTAAACACTGAAGCCTAAGTGTTAATTGTCCGTTAGGGCAAGCCTTGTTTTTATCCCAAAAACCAAACAAGATCTGAGAAGCAAAAACACAACGGGAAAAAACTGAAAACTTCTATCAGATCAACTTCAGTAACAAACAAGCAAATAGAAAATTTTAATAGTAAACCAAATAAAAATAACAGAAGAAACAACAGAGATTTATTGTTTACGCTTTTAGAGTTAAATCCATTCAAGAAACTCTTAAGTGAGTTCATAGAAGTTTACAACCATCAAGGCAGAACCATGGTTCCGTAAAATACAGTCTTAAAGTAGCTTGTAAACGTTTCAAATTGATCAAATGCGCCTACAAAATATCTCCAACCCAGTCCCAAATTAAGAATTTAAGACAACCCATTCACACCATGAACAGTTAATGCTAATCTAATGTACACAAATTCACATGATCTATCAGGGACTAATGGTTGATTTTAAAAATCTGCCGCACTGCCACAATGTTATCTTAGATTGTCACTAGAATAGTCTTCAGAGGTATGGCCGTTGCTCGCAGTATCTTTTCCTGAATTGGCATCTGACCTGAAAGAAAATACAATCAAAACATATTTTATAAAAAACAAGGTATGACAACATTAACAAAAGGCATATCAGCATCATACGGTAGTTGTCGAACAAATTGTCCCCTGACACGTGGCCTTTGTTCTGCCAATTTTTTCCGGCTTTGATATCGAACCTGAAAACAGAACAGAAGAAAAGCTAGTTTTGTCAAATAACTATAGTTTAGATATCAAAAGCAAGCATGAAAAAGATGTTTCCCAACAAAATCAAAGTTTTAAATCATCTGTAGGAAAAAGTCTCTTAAGTTCAAAATAATCACAGGGCCGGATTCAACAATACTACTCACAAAAGCATCATATTCCCAAAGGAAGAATATCTATCAGCTTAATGAAAAGTTCATAGTAGGTCTTCTAAAAATAAATCTTAAGATTAGACCACAAGGTGCCAAGGAAATGGAGATCAGAGGTACTAATAACAAAAACTTTTTATAATCCTATATGTGGTGAACACTTGGAGATGTGGCTCACCACTATGAGATGAACTTTGATAATTTCATGTTTTTAATATTCAATATTTTTTCACATTTGGCAACAAATGCTTCAAACATCAGCAGCAAACCTTAAATTTACCATGGCAATTAAAACTACCCAGCAGGACAGAGTCTCTACTTAAACCATCCTTAGCAGCCAAGCAAAAACATAAGCAAAGAAAGAAAGTTACCCTCTTCCCGAAACACCTTTCTTTCCTTTTCTGACGAAATTTAGTCAAGGCAGCTTCTCTCTGAGCAACCCAAACTTCATCTACCGCATTCCCACTGATTCTTTCAGTTATGCCACCAACTCCACTATTTCCTGCTGCCCCATTGTCACTGTCCAAATTTGTTACTCCAGCATTCAAGGCAGTGCTGCTTCCATTTTGTCCATTGCTGCCGTGGTTACTCCCCGAGGCACTCCCATTCACACTATAATTTCCAGCATTACCTTCATTGGTACTCTCAAATACATTTGATGACCCACACTGTGGAGCTGCAGCTACCATATTCTTGAACGAGACATCATCACAGTCCTGTGGTGACTGCTGCATGTTGTGGTCATGCTGATGATAATGACGGTGGTAGTGGTGGTGGTGATTCTCCACTTGAACTGAATGGTGTGACCCTCTCAATTGTGATTGACCTGAGTTAAGTCCCATGTCATCCGTCTTTTCAGGTAAAAGTGGTTGAGATGAACAGATACGGCCATTCACATCATAGTTTCCAGCATCACCATCATTGTTGCTCTCAAAAACATTTGATGACCCACACTGTGGAGCTGCAGCTGCCATAGCCTTGAACGAGAGATCATCATGGTCCTGTGGTGACTGATGGAGCTGCATGCTGTGACCATGCTGATGATAATGATGGTGGCGGTGGTGGTGGTGGTGGTGGTGGTGATTCTCTGCTTGAACTGAATGGTGTGACCCTCTCAATTGTGATTGACATGAGTTAGGTTCCATGTCATCTGTCTTTTCAGGTAACACTTGTTGAGATGAACAACTACGGCTATTCTGCAGAGCTTGGAAAGCAGAAGAGTGAAAAGGTTTGAATGCTGATATTGACTCTGACTTATCGTTTAAAGCTTCGGGCTTGGAGGTAACATATTTAGCAGTGGAGGCCATGTCGTTGTTGTTGCTGCTCCCATTAGACTGCTGATTGAGGGGAGTGCCATTCGAATGAGATGGAAAATTTTGCATTGTTTCTGTCTTCATTGCCACAGAGCTGTTATCTAGAGGAGAACAGCTTCCTACATTCCCAGTGAGACCCTGGATGACAAAGGTACAAATATTAGACTGGAAAGAAAACAAGGGTCTTGCCATTCTGCACTTGTGCTTTTGTCCCATCATTGTTAATATCAGCTGCTTGCCAATAGCTGCAAGCCATTGTATGATGGAGGTGATGCTGGTTTTTATTGGTGAAGAAGCCATATTATGATAAGGTTATGCATTTTTTTCCCCTCAGTGAAGAATATAAGGCACACCCATAATTCATCGGTGTCCTTTTGCCCGAGATTTGTAGTGACTTGACATAATGGCATCAACATTTTAATGGTTGCATAGATATAAGCATAAGTAAATGCAACAACATAAGAGAGCTGTGCCAAAAGTTTTAGGATTCTATAGTCCAAAGGGGTAGATCATTACCTGATTTGCTGAAGACACAGTATTGTATCTGCATATTCAAGTTCCAAAAGAAGGAAAAAAAAAAGAGAAGAAAATAAAAGTTTTAGGCTCATTTTAATTTGCTAAAAACCCTAAAGTTTAGAGCCTTCAAGTTCAAATCATACTTTGAGAATGCAGAAAAATTTGAATGTCTCAACACATTGCAATCTTCATTTGCAGCACTTCGATCATCTTCCACTCCTCGCATCCTTTTCAAAGTTAGTTCCAGGCATGGTGTTTCTTTGACATGTGATATATCGGAAGGGCCACTTGGAGTGTCAAAATCCCTGATTTCAGCATGGGGATTAGCATTATTGGCATTTGCACTTGATGTGCTAGTAGCCTGATCTCTTCGTTTGCCACATATATTTTCATTGTCAACCTC
Source organism: Citrus trifoliata (assembly GCA_018350135.1). Lineage (NCBI taxonomy): Eukaryota > Viridiplantae > Streptophyta > Magnoliopsida > Sapindales > Rutaceae > Citrus > Citrus trifoliata. Next base: position 7,665,255 of record CM031391.1, on the reverse strand, counting down.
CAGTTGCTTATTATCAAATGGCTTACTATCTACTTCCGGCAATTTAATCTTCTTTTTGCTAGTTTGCTGCGTAGATTTCTTCTCATGTTGACAATCACATTTTAAATCTGCATTTTCAGATACTTGCATTTCCAATCCTTTGTGCATTGCAACACCATCTTACACATAAGACGCATTTACAATTACCAGAAAGCATATTATAATAATAATAATTAAAAATAAAAAATAAAAAGATCCAACCAAGGGTACCACAGAGGAGCAAAAACGGATAGATACCAGGTTGTTCATCCTGTTCAAGATCATCTTTTGGTTCATTAAGATGCACCCACCCATTGCTAAATGATTCGGGCTTAGTATGAATCACCTGGGCACAAATGCTATCATCAGCCAATTGATACCGGGGTGATATTGGTTGGGGGCTGTCGACTTCAGCTGCCTTTTTGGTCCATGAACTCTGCAAAATAAATGAATTATCACATCTGACTTCTGTCATCAGTCAAAATTTACGTTCTATTTATGGATAAGGCAGCCACAAAGTCCGAAAAGCATTAAATTTTATGTCTCTGTTCCAGATTTTTCTTGATTTAGGTCATCTCAATTAACATTTTATTTTCATAAATTATCCTTGAATACAGTTGCCTATAAATTGATAATAAGAAACCTTTGCTTAGAGACATATCATAGCATGTAATTTTGTTGATGATGTCGAGTATTAAGGAAATTCAGCAGAAACAGAGAAAGTGGCTCTAGAAATTCAAGGGGAACTTCTCTCACCAATGAACAGAAAGCTGTGATATTACTTATGCATTCTACCCCTTTTTCTGGCTAAGTAATTGATATTATGCATATTTTCCATTAAAACACACTTTTAATAACCATTCAAAAGTTATATAATTGCATACACCAAATGGATTCAAGCTACATAACATTCAAAGACCCATATAAAATCACCTGAGTGCCACTCCCATTGTCACTTCCATCTCGAATACTCAGACCATTACTCCCATTCTCAAGCTCATCACCACTGCTGCTATCATTTTCAGAGTTGTCGTTACTTTTTGACTTTGCCGATTTTTTAGTCTGTGTTCCACTTTCACTACCACTGCCACTGCCACTCGACTGTGAAAGGTTAAAAATTAGTCCAAAAAGAAGAAGGAAATTCTAACATTCATTGTCCTTCAATCAACTGAAAGGTGACACTGATCAAGGGTAAGATACATGAGTCCATGAAATTAAACTTCCTTAAACCAGAAAACTTTGCAATTGGAATCTATATGTATATTAGGAAATGAACCTTACAAGCAAAATATGGTGCATTAATACTTCCAAGTTAAGGAATAACTTAACTTCCAAGTAACCTACAGACTTGACCAACAGTATCTGATTGAAAACCTGGGTTCATAACATGTAATTACACATCTAAAGCAGAAATTCAGAGGAACTCACACTGTGGCATCTCCTCCAAACATGCTGCCAGAGATTTTTAAGTTCATTCTTCCTTATCGGTTTCACTAAAAAATCGACCGCCCCTTTTGATAAACACTTAAAGACTATGCCCATAGAATCTTTAGGTGACATCACTGCAAACACATCTTATCAGATATCAAGGTAACTAAATGCATCAAGCTTGCAATATTCATAGGAAAATAGACCTTGCATTTCATGAATATCAACAAGGAAAGGAGTAGTGAATGATACTTACTTATCACTGGAATGTTTTTTAGAGTTTTATGCGTCATAATTTTGCATAAAAGACCAATTCCTGATACAACAGGCATGTCTACCTCCGTTAGAACAATATCAATATGATTAGTAAGATCTTCAAGAATCTTCCATGCATGAAGGCTGTTTGCAACAGCAGTAACTGCAAGACCAGATCAAAATATAAGTTTTCACGAATAAACAGAGATAAGGAAAAGTTGTCTGATGCAGCTCAATCCATGTTGACCTAAGGTCGCACTTCAGATGAGGATACAAGTCAACAACTTTGATTTCGCTATCTATTTACTACAGACTTAGATTCTGAGGAATTAAGTGAAGTATCTGGAAAAGGAATGATCATAATTTCATATTATTCAATAATTAATATCCCTACCAAACAAGATCATCTATGGAAGAAGACATCCATCACATGTGTATCCATGCTTTAAGTGATATGATTAGAAGGTAAAATATGAGAAAGCGTTGCTCCTCCCTAGTTGGCACGGTAAACAGCAGTTAAGCCAAACTCATCTACTTGGGATTGTAAGTTGAAAAGAATGAAGCTATGAAATCAAATTATAACAAAAAAATCTATACCATATTAAATATATTCTTGAGATTGATTCTCTGTTATTAAATGGTACTAATTTATTTCCATAGATTGAAACAAAGATAACCTTCATAACTGCAATTCCGCAGCAGAGCGCTGACAACATGGCGAGTCGAATCATCATTTTCCACTAGAAGAACCTTCAATGACCTAGTAGGCAGAAACCTCTCCCAACGTATCACAGACCCTTGAGGTTGTTGTTGTTGTGATATCTGGAAACCATCATGGACCTGAATTGTTTCACCAGGCCCATTGTTTGAGTTAACAGCATCGTCAACCCTTGACTCATCTTCCTCTGATGAGCCCAGACCATGACCCTCACCAGCCACTCCATTCCCAACTTCCTTTTGCTCGTAACACATACTGCCGTTTAGGATTACCAACCCACTACATAAACCAAATTCAATAAAAACAGTAAAGTATACCCTTTGTTCAATCTACCATGTTTGTATTTTACAATGTCCACAGAACCAAACTCTGCAAACACAAAGCAGAAAATTTCAATAAGCAGACACCTACAAGCAAACCCAAGACTCTCCTTAAAACTACTAATAGTAAAACGAAACCCTCAAAACCACTTGCACATTGCACATCAGGAAATCCAGAAACTTTTTTACAATACTCGAAACAGAAAATCAGTACACAGATTTTAAGTTAAAAATTGTAAATTGTAAATAATCCAGGATTATCAACTTTGGATATCTGTAGAAAGCATAAAACTTGAATGCAATCTCTAATAAAAGGAAACAATTACGAATACTTTCAATACTTAGAGAGAAAATGTAATCCTAACTCATCTTAACTCAAATTCCATCTATAACTATTTACTCAGAAACAACTCAAACCCAGAATCTACCATCAATACAATAAAATAATGAAACAAACAAACTAATAATACTAATAATAAAAACAAAAATAATGATATTAATATCCAATCAAACAGGAGAGAAAATAATCTGTTATATTAAAATATACAACGGAATCCACATAAGAAGTGTTTACAGACCACTGTTAGGTTACTCACAAAACAGAACCTATGAAAATAAACTCATCGAAAGATACTTAGATCCAAATCATTCAAAATTTTATCCTCTCAATACTTTTTTCTCATCTTGCAAACATAATATTAAAGAAGACAAAAACAGACTTTTTAAAGCAAAAAATAATAGTATAATATAATATAAACATTTTATATAAATGAACAAAATAGAAAATAAATAAGAAAAAACGGAACCTTCACTCTTTATCCAGAGAATAAGATCAAGCCACCATTAATCAAATCTTAATTATTAGGAACTCTAATTTTTTTTTTTTCCCCCTTTCTCTTGATATTGCTGGTTGCGAGAAATAAAATGTACTGTTAAAAGAATCTGAGGAAGCAAATGTTGAAGTGGGAGAAGGAAGATATTATTTTGCTGACGTGTAACAAATGGAGGTGTGGAGGGCTCAGAAGCCACGTAGGAAGTGGCCCATTAATGTGGATAACTTTGAACCTTTGATGAATGCTGACATGGACAAAATCAAAAGCTGGGAGTTAAGAGTTCAAGCGCGAATCTTAAACGATCTTCAAGATCTAGAGACGGACACGTGGCTGATTGCGCGTGAAGGTAAGGGTCTTCATTTGCGAACGTCAGGGGATATACGGATCCCGTTAGCTGTAAAGACGGCGTCGCTTCGCGTGGCCAGCTGTATTGACAACAATACCCCTTTATCTGAACTTTAGATGGCAACAATTTCTTTCTTTTTTTTTTTCTTTTTTTTTTAAAGCAAGCTCGCCATAAGCAGTGAGCCTTATCCATGTATTATATAACTTCTTTTTTTTTTTTCTTTTTTCGGTTCAGTTTTACATTTTTTTCTTTTTCTTTTTTAATTTTTTGCCCTTTATGTTTTCATATACACAATGAACACTGTTCTTATCCGCTTTCATATAAAAAAGGGACAAAAATAAGAGTTAAATATAAATTTTATTAAAAGAAAAAATGAAGATTTGAGTAAATGAATGTTATGAGATATATATATTGTTAGTCGTACTAATGCACTTTACAAATTAGAATACAAAATAATCTTATTACCAATTAGTAACTACCACATGTTAGGTAATAATTATTTTTTAATCATTAATTAAATAATTTCACAACATCAATAAATGAATCGTCATATGATACATTATTTAGAAACAAAACCTTATAAGTACATTATTATCTTAATATTAGATTTTTTTAAAAATAAAAAATAAACTTTCATTAATTTAACAAAATAAATAAATAATTTTTTTTTACCGAAAAGGATTAAAGGCACACAATAATTTAACACCTTCTTAAAGCTAACTTACTTAGAGAGTGTGTAATGGCATTACCATATTTAAGAGTACGAATGATTTTGAGTCTCTAGAAATTCTTTCGTTTGTCTTGAATTTTTTAGATAACGAAACATATCTGTGATGTACTGCTTTTTTTTCTATTGTTAGTAAAATCAACCACATCTTTGAAATTTGTTTCAACAATCAGTAAAGTCAAACCGATATTTTTAATAACTTACAATTCTTAGTTCGTTAGATTCTAACCATCATAGTAAAATGACCCATGATTGTTTATAATTGAAAAGATAACACGATATCAGATCAACTTTTTATCAAAGTAATCGAAATGAAAAAAAAAAAAAAGTTTTCTCTTCGTTAAAAGTAAAAACTGCCTTGTGAAAAATCATTTATTTTATTTATTTTTAACTTTTTGAGGTTTTAGGGGGCAAATAAAATTGACTTGTAAGTGGCGGCTGGACGCCACTTGAGTTTGTGCTAGTGATACTCATTGCGTAACGAGGGCGTGAGTTCGGATAGAAAATTAGGAGTAGTCAATTTATCCAACCCGACTTGAATAAGTTTAAGAATTTTCAAAAGATGAAACAAAAAAATAAATAAACAAATAAATTGACGGCCGACCGGGAGGCTGGGCCTAGTATAATGACGGGCCTGGATCGGCCCTGCCTGGCCAGTTGATAAAAATAGAAACAAGGCGTCGATGGATTTTGGAAACCCCAGAACGACATCGTTTTTTGGTGCTAGAGATACACTCATTAACACGAGCAACTTTGCCTGCGCTAACCAAACGAGAAAAGATCATAGATGGCATTGGCAAGATCAGTGGCGCTAAAACTGACAAACAGATCAATTTCAGCAGCAAGTATCTTCAGCCTCGAATGGGCCCGTGCTCGTCGGGTCCAAGCCCAACATGTTCGGGCCTTCTCGGCTCTAATGTCGCCGCCGTCAAAGGCTGTCGTCTACGAGCGGGAGGGCCCGCCCGACTCAGTCATCAAGTACGCCGCCGAAAGATATATGTTATAGAATTATGAGTATAGTTAGTTATAGTGGTAAATGAATGAGTAGTGTAATTACATATTTGGTGTTGAATTGAATTTGCAGAATGATAGAGTTACCGCCGGTGGAAGTGAAAGAGAATGACGTGTGCGTTAAAATGTTAGCTGCTCCTATCAATCCTTCTGATATCAATCGCATTGAAGGTCTCTTTTGCTCCCTTTTTTTTTGCTTCACAGAAGCATAAAAATTGCTCTGGGTCAAAATTGCTCTTCACAACTAACTGTTTGTACATTTCGATGATTATTAACTCAGCTGAGTAAAACTTCTACTTTACGCCAAGCACAGAAATTGCAAAATTTATTTATTGTTTTTTGTTTATGGTTTCTGCATGATTGGTTTAGTTCATTGCATAGGATAGAATTCAAAAATTGTTAATTTGGTGTCGTTGGCAGGGGTGTACCCGGTGAGGCCAAAAGTGCCAGCAGTTGGAGGGTATGAGGGTGTTGGAGAGGTGTATTCTGTCGGCTCTGCAGTTACGAGACTGGCCCCCGGTGATTGGGTCATCCCGTCTCCACCCTCTTCAGGTAGATTTGCTTTTTCCAACTTTGCAAGCTATTTCATACTTGCTGCTTGTGGTCATGATGTGTTACTCTTTTTAAAAGAAGAAAATGTGTGCTGGTCTTGCAGTTGCACATAGGACAATTACTGCACCTTAGAGACTTCACACATTGTGAAAAATAGGAATAGAAAAGACATTTTGGATAATACTTCGAACAATTTAACAAGAGAACATGATAGGGCGCTGTGCAATGCTCTATGCAGGAACATGGCAGACTTATGTTGTGAAAGATCAGAGTGTCTGGCACAAAATTAGTAAAGACTCACCCATGGAGTATGCTGCTACCATTATCGTTAATCCTTTGACTGCTTTGAGAATGCTTGAAGACTTCACAACTCTAAATTCAGGTGCTGCCTTATGTTTCATTTCAAATTTTTATTAATCTTTTGCTTCTTTTTCCTGATAAATCTTGGTATAAGCAGGAGATTCTATCGTCCAAAATGGTGCAACAAGCATTGTGGGGCAGTGCATAATTCAGATTGCAAGACATCGTGGCATCCATAGCATTAATATTATAAGGGATAGGTATGACATGGGAGCTGAGTATTACTTGAGCTCGGTTTCATTTAATCTTGTTATTCAGCAAATTTGTTTGAATTTTGATAATTAAACAGAGTACATTTCTGTGGTCTCTGTTCACGGTTTTAACCTTGAATAGACATTGCTTTCACCAACAAATTATGGTTTCATACACTTCATCTTCCTGAAAACTTTGAATGTTGAGGATTACCAAGGTTTACTACAAAACTAATTTAAAAGATTTTCTAGTGATAGTTGACCTCATACTTGTCCTATTGTTGATTGAAGTATGGTCTGAAAGCCTCTTTTTAGAAAACAGAGACCCTTAGTTTAGGCATGTATTAACTTTTACCTGGTGTCAGAATTTCACTGCCAGAATAATGTTTGATAGATTTACATACCTGTCAGGTTCTGATAGTTTGTTTGTGAGTTGCCCATCCTTGCACCAAACAAAGGCCTTTAAACATTCACTTCTATTGCAGTACCGTGCCCAACGAGCTTCGTCTTTAATCTGCGGGTATTACAGTTTTACTTCCTTTAAATCACTGCTAGAGACACATGCAAGCATGAGTTTTTTTCCCCAAGCATCCTCAATTTTGTTTCTCAAGTTCTACCTAGGGTACGGATGTTTCTCATGATCTGCTTTGAGTACTTACCTCTAGGAATGTTATATCCTAATCTGACTTTTCTCAAGTTTACTGAGGGTACAGATGTTTCTCATGATCTCCCTTGAGTACGCCTCTAAGAATATTATATCCTCATCTGACTAGCTCTATTGGCCATGTTCTGCTGAACAAATTGTCATTGACCAGTATATGGACACCTCTGGGAAGTAAAACTCCCATATCCTCACTAGATTTCTGACTACAACCTATTCTGTACTCTTTTTATCTGATAACCCTTCCTGATCATTTCTAAAGGATTCAATGATGGAGGGTTAGATGTAGAGAATCAATTAGTTCTTATTTAAAGTTTAAATTGAAAGCTGAAAAGAAATATTGCTCCATGATGATGACTTGTATCAAATAAAAACAAAGGTATTTGTGGCAAATAAGTGATCTGATAATAACCTTACCAAACATGGGAAGGAGGAAGACCTACAATCAGACACAGCTTTAACTTTTAAAAATTTAGAATGTGACAAGAAGGGTTTATCTGACTGAATTTTTGAATTGCTTGAAGTTTTGTTATCCGATGGATGCCTGCCTATATACCTTCAATCACCCTCTTCAGCTTGGTCCAGGGCAGGGTCAGATGAAGCTAAGGAAAAGCTTAAAGGACTTGGTGCAGATGAAGTATTTACTGAGAGCCAGCTGGAAGTGAAAAATGTCAAGGGTCTTCTGGTATTATTATCTTTTAGTCATTATATTTGTGAGACTAAGGATTTGTACTTCTTTAATGTGTTTGGTGCTAGAAAATCATGTGCTTTTGTAATGCTTGATTTGTTTCTTACATTTTGAGTTCTTCAGACTCAATGTTACGATTTTATATGTCTATTGTATGCTAGGCTAATTTACCTGAACCTGCTTTGGGATTTAACTGTGTTGGGGGCAATTCTGCTTCTATGGTTCTCAAATTCTTGAGGTGTGATCTTCAATACTAAATTATTGAGAAAGCTATATGTTTGGATGTAGAAATTATTTTCACTAAGTTAAGAGATAAACTTTTGTTTTCAGTCAGGGAGGAACAATGGTAACATATGGTGGAATGTCAAAGAAACCCATCACTGTATCAACTTCATCCTTCATATTTAAGGTAAGCCCTGATACTCCAGTTCCTTCTCCTTGTTGTCAGTTACATTTAATCGTTACTATTGAGGATCAATATCTGTAGGGTTTAAGAATCTGCTTGTTCTTTAGTTTTTTCATCATCCACTTAAGAAGGTTATACTAGAAGGATATTAGTGAGGCGTGGACGTGAGGTGTACTCTAATGTTCAGAAGAATCTAAAGCCTAAAGCGTAGAAACATAAAGCCAGAGTTCAAATTAGAAGGAAAGTTGAAAAGAACAAAAATGAATACTGCAACTTGTTATTTGTGTGGTAGCAAAAATAAAATGAAAAGTAGCATTACAAATGGGTTGTCTTTTTTGAAGCACACTTATCATTCCAAGACTCTTACAGCCAGTATCTCTAAATATATCTTTTTGCAGGATCTTTCCTTGAAGGGCTTTTGGTTGCAAAAATGGTTGAGCTCGGAGAAAGCAACAGAGTGCAGAAATATGATAGATTATCTTCTGTGCCTAGCACGAGAAGGGAAATTAAAATACGAGTACGTTCATCTTATCAGACAAAATACTTGCTGTAATGATATTAATTAAGCATCTTTTCGTTATTCCTTTTAATCATCACCTATTAATATTTTATTAACTGAGGTGAGGTGCTTTTCTTTGCAGCATGGAGCTGGTTCCTTTCAACAATTTTCAGACTGCACTGAGTAAGGCACTTGGATTACACGGTAGCCAACCAAAACAAGTCATGAAGTTCTAAACACTTATGGTGTGACCCAAAAAAGATGGAATATGAGATATTACTCCAGAACTCTACGAAAAGGAGACGGAGAGGACTTAATTTGGTCTTTATTGCATTATAGACCATTCCATGTGCTGTAACATATGAAACTTACATTTTTGTACTGGATTTTTATGCTATTGTAATTACCGTGCTAAAAGAGAGATGAAAAGTTTTCAGGACATTGAATGGAATTCCTCCTTGCCCTAAACTTCTCTTTTTGTTGCATAATCACGTTCCAACTTCCAAGTGCATTGGCTGAAGCTAAATGATCATTTGGTTTGTTTAACAAGTGTGATAATGCCCCAAATCCGCTATATTATAGAGTTCAATTACGTGTAAACAAGAATAAAAGCCAGATAAAATGGGCAGCTTCAAGGAGTCCATAGCAAGCAGAACAAACGATCCCTCCTTATATTTTGAAACTGTGTTAGATTGTTTCACAATTCAACGTAAATATAATTAACCCCATTTACGGGGAAAGAAAGAAAAAATGAAGACAATGTGTTTTACACCAAGATGGATTTGGACATACAAACCTAGAAAGAACTACTAGGTTATCACTATTGGTATACTATGGCAACTCTGAACTGAATTGACCCATACATCCTACACCTTTCAATCTAAATGGCCTGGTGTTCAAAACAATAAAACAGGAAATCTTGGAACATGTAGGGGTATATAATCTGTATTAGATGGACTCCTTTCTCAATATATACTCCACAGCTTCCTCCACGGTGTCAACGACCTGCAAAATTCAACATAAAAGTTCAGTTGACCAATTCAATGCCAAATTGGTATTTCGAGCACTTCAACTGTAATTAAGCACATATGGGTGGAAAAAAAAAGAGGGGAAGAGAATGTGCTTGATTTAACTGTAAATATGAGCGCATTACGCCTGGATAACAAAATGCCCAAGTTCATGGAATGTTTACCAGATCCGCTGGAAACTCAGAACTATTTTCCTTTCCCTTGAAAACCCCAGTCCTAGTCAAAATAGAAAACCAGGGTCGCCCAGCCTGAAATAGCAAAAGAAATCTTTTTTTTGTACTGTAATATATTTTTAAAAAATATGTAGTTGACAATACAAATATATGAGATTATGAATCCACATTTCTAGCCCACGTGAGACAAACCTGGCGTGCTCCTTTAATGTCAACTGAAGGGTTATCTCCAATCATATATAGCGTTCTAAAACGATGACTTTCAGAAGTTGCATGATTCACAACACGAGGATTAGGACAAAGAGAAAGCACTAGTTGCTTTAGTACCAGCTCAGCGTTCTGAAAAACTAATGGATTTGGCTTGCCAAAAGAAGTATACTCCAGAGGGTTTGGGTGAATTCTGCATAATTAATGAAAAGGCAGAAAAGTTTATTGCATCACACAATATTGAAATTATATACTACTAAAGGGTAGAGATTAGAGAACATGTGATATACAGGTTTTTTTTTCAACATTTGATGTCAATTCATCATATCTCGAAGAAGGGCCATCTCTGAGAAGCAGACGTCCACAGCTGAGCCTCCGACTCATAACTCATTTGAGTGATTGTGCTCAAATAAGTCAAGGACCATCAATAAGTGGGCTAGCAAGACATTTCCAACTATTCACTGAAAAAATGCAGACAGTATAGGATCAACTATTGGTGTCGTCTTACCTATTGAAAATGGATTCCAGTGCAATTCTGAAAGCTCCCATACCCAGACGTTCAGAAGGGAAAGTAGCCTAACTTCAGCAGCACCTTGTCAGTATATAACCAATTTTAAAAAAGATTTCTAAAAAAACTCAAGATAACAACCAACATATGTAGTCTACATAAGAACTAACCTGGTATTCAAGATCATCATTTGCAAAATACAAATGCGGCTGGTGTCCGGTTTCCCTTCCAGGTAGACCTCCAGTTCTTAAAATGTCACAAAGAACCTAAAAAATATTTACTGTAGTAAATATTCAAAGACCAAAAATAACAGGTGTAGAAGGATGTTTTCAGAAGACACGACAACAAGAGCAAGTTTGAAACTGTTGTGACTCAGGATGACCATTCAAAGTTCAAACCTCTAATTTGCTTATAGTTGAGACTTACTATTAACAAAATTAGATTGAATGTATTTTTCTTTTCTTTCTCTCAAAGTTTCGTATATTATAGACAAAAAAAGAAATGCACTGTGATTCTCAGGTTTTGGCTAGACGTTCAGAAGCTGAGAACTGAAACAACCTAAACAAAAATCATAACAAATCAACTTCAGCTAGAATTATAATCTTTCCACAAGAACAGTAAGATCCGTAAGCTGGAAAAGTCTAGGGTTGGATTATAAAGGCCAACATTCCTGGCCACAATACTGACACAACACCAGTAGGACAAAGGGGAAGGTCAAAATTTAATTCTTAACTGTTCATCCATATGGATGTTAAGATATTGTGCTCGGCACCTTTGTTGACCAGTCATAGCTAATAATTTGATTATAAGTCCTTTCATTGAATGTAAATAACAGTTACTGATCATATTAGCTAAAAAACCAAAGTCAACCTGAATGTCTCTGCTCCAGTCAACAGAATCACTAACTATAAATGCTGCTTGAACTCTTTGGGAGCAAATAGTTGGAGCCATCTCCTTAAAAGTACTATTTTCACTAGCAGCATGTTTAATATTCCACTTCTTATATTTTGCGAGAGGATCAATGCCGTCGAAGTACGATGCATACTCATCTATTGAAAGCACATTTCTGCAGATAAAATGAACAAGCACAGTAGTGATTCAGGTATAAAACTCAGGAAGATATGACTATTTCCAAGACTTGTGGTGAATGGTGAGGGGGGGAAAAAAATAGAAAAAGAAACCAAGAGCCTACTTAAATCCATATTCAGCCATAACTGCAGCAGGTTCACCTTTACCAACAGCAACAATGAATTCATTCTCAAATCTGCACAATTCAAAAGTGTTATCACTTCAAACATAATTGGACTAGAAAAAATCTTCCAAAATCCTACAGATTTATGTGTTATTTTAATTCAGATCTCTCTGACGATGAATAAATTTCTCCTCATTTCAACTCCGGCAGGACGCATGTAGCTTCACTGACAAATTAGAAATTATTTATCTATCTTACTCTGAGACTGAACCACTAAGTTAATTAGCCTTTCATTCATCACCATTGATCAGAGTTGCGAACTACCACAAGTGATTCTCTATGTGTGGAAAAAAGGTACAGTTAGATCTGCCATCAACTATATTGACCATAAAGATACAGCTTACGTTGATTTGATTTGACAAGATTCAACTGGGAAGGCCTAATGATTCTCTCCTTCAGTAAAAGTTTAGAATGAATAAAATGGAATAAAGAAAAAAGAGAGAGATTAATAGCTTTACAAATTCCCATATATTATGGTCTTTATTTTCAACTCAATGATGTTAAAGATATAATTAATGTCATTTATGCTCATTATTCTACTCAATACTTTTAGGATCCTCTACTTCAGCATAAATATGCACATCAATATCAATATATAAAGTAGCCACAAATCATACCTGTACCTTACCTGTTAAAGAGCTGTTTAAAAGGTGAATGGCCTTGTACTACCTGCGTGGAATCACATTTTAAAAAGTTCATAAAAGCAAAAGAAATAGAATTTTTCATCAAAGTCTGTTAGTTTGACACTGAAATAATTGATAACAAACTGTTATAGAATAAAAGAAAAAAAAATCATAATGTAAACACAGGTTAAAGATTTTAAGAATTGTTGCAGCATTACCTGCCAAGGTAGAATATTCACACCCAGAAGTTTACTTAACTCAGTGGCTCTTTTAGATTCACGAAAACCACCTCCTGTTGAAGTCAGAATCAACTGCAGATTAGCCAACTAATAATAAGTAATATCTTTAATATTATTCATAACTTCAATCACCAAGAAGCAAACTCCATAGCAAAATTTCCCACAAAAATCCATCTCAATGTGCATAAATATCTATTTGGAATAAAAATATACTCCTCTATTTCTACATCAGTAGTGCAAAGCCATCCATAGCTATTGCAAAGTAAAAGCGGGTGTGTTAAAAAAAAAAGAAAACACAGTATAGCTGCTTGCTTCCAAAATATACGCAAACATGATGTGCACTAGATAAACTAAGTGTACTAGATAAGTTCAATGAACATGTGCACTAGCAACTATCAGGTAATGTAAAATGCCATGTTAATCATCATCATCAAGAAAATGGCTCACCATTGGTCAAGAAAATGTAAGGGATCCTCAAATCACCTGTCCATAAGACGAAAATAAATAAATAAATAAAAATTCTATAAATTTATTCTCAAACAAAATTGCATTTTTGGAGTTGGTGTATACCGGAATCTTGGTACAGCCTTTTGAGAGCTTTATTGGAGCCACCAATGGGAGTGTTTCCTAAAAGAACGACACCGTCTATGTCGAAAGCAATGCCAAACGAAGGCCTGTCAATCGGTCAACGATCATCATAAACAAATGGTGAGGAAATGAAAATTCGTATGGAATGTGTTTGACGAAAATGTTATTATTATTATTTTTTTAATAAGTAGAAGCTCAAAACGCACCGTTGAGATTGCGAGCTCAGCTGTGAGAATGATCGAGAGAATGAGAATAGAAGTGGTGATAACTTCTTCCTGTTTTGGCTCTGTAGAGCATTTGTGATTGCGAGAATTGAGAGCCTCATTATTTCTTCGCTTTCGTTGCTTTGGTTCCGTTATGCTTATGATGACTTGACAAATTAATAAACAAAACTCCTTACTTCTTGGACATATTTATCGAGCGCATGATATACTTTTCAACTCATTGTTGCAGAGATGTGCGAGTTTTATTTAACTCGAATAGGTGGACCCGTCCATGCAACCTGGTGGGCGAAATTCCATGTCCAGTAAAAATAAAAATAACTTGGAAACTTTTATACAAAATTACAAACAAACGTAATTAACTGTCACAATCGTACACCTTATGCTCTATGGAGTGTAATTAGGCACCTATCAAGATCTAAAGTAAGGAGCAGTGACCCCACAACACAGCTCTATACTTCAAACCTTACCGTGCACTCCATGTGACTGTGCGCACCTGATTAGCTCCCTCACATAAATTGGGATATAAACGATTCAGCATTCTGGTAGTGATTCTTACGGATTGCCAGGCCAAAATTCAAGAACTAGACGGCACTAGAAAAATAGAACAATGGAAATCTCAGAGACATTTCACTGAAGTTGCCTGCTAACACAGACTAATTAGGCATTACAGAGTCTAAAACTTACAACCAAGAAATTAAAATCAGTACATTGTTGCCACTCCTGTATTCTATCTCGATTATTACTTTCTTCTTCTGTTTTGATAAAATTGAATTTACAATATACAAACACATCCCAAACCAAAGGAGGCTAGGAGCAAACGGCCTTCTTTTATAAATCCCAAATTACAAACCCCAACTGTGAACTTCACTGTTGAAATTAACTAATCCGGTAACTTGTATCATATGATATACTACCATAAAGCCATTCCACCCTACTAAAATCAGAAGGCAGAGTTCCCTAATTGCATACGACATACATGCTAGCTTTGCAAACCATAATCAACCTTGACATCACTCCAATGAACCAATCAACAGAAACAAAGGTCAAAGATTACTCGAGCATGTGATCTGGGTTGAAGTTCAAACACTCTCTCAATATGAGCTCCTTTATATCTTCTTCATTCATGGATGTCTGTTCAAAATCAAAGTTGAAAGGATACGGACAGGTAGGCTCCTCATTGATCTCATGAAGACTTGATAGATATGGATGGTTTAATGCTTCCTCCACTTCACATGCATCACAAAAATATAGATGTTTCTTGTCAGTAAAAAGAAAGTGAAAAACAAATTGGTTAGGTGTGAATGTGTTATACAAGGAGCATACCTGTTATGCGTTTGGCCGGATCGAAAACTAGCATTCTCTCTGCAAGGTCAATTGCCACAGGAGACATATTGGGGAACTTCTGAGAAAAGGGTTGCTTGGGGACATGTGGAAGCTGCTTAACATATCTCCGGGCATTATCACTTCTTAGGAATCCAAGATCTGAATCATCCGGTGAACCTAGTAGCTATTTTTGGTAAAAGCCAAACAAGAATTTTTATTCATTATATCCATTACCTAATTATGCAACTCAAATGTAGTTTCAAAAGCCAATAGGAGAATAATGAGAAAGGATGAGCACCTCAGTTATCATTGTCAACTGTTGAACGTAGTCTTTCCCAGGAAAAAGAGTATCCCTTTGCATAATCTCCATGAAAATGCAACCAACTGACCAAATATCAATAGCTGCAGTATATTCTGCACAGTTAAGCAGCAATTCAGGGGCTCGATACCATCGGGTTACAACATACTCCGTCATGAAATCCGTCTCTGAAGTGGTTCTTGCTAGTCCAAAGTCACAAATCTTAAGATCACAGTTTGCATTGAGCAGCAGGTTGCTTGGTTTTAAATCTCGGTGCAAAACATTAGCAGAGTGTATGTACTTCAGTCCCCGCAGCAATTGGTATAGGAAATACTGCAGAAGCCATTGAACAATGAGTACCTCTGTTATAAGTTTCATCTAGTAGAAACCAGCTTGAGAAAATATTCCATTATAGTGTACTGAACTACACTCGTAGAGAAACAAATTGACAAGTACAGAAGGAACACTTCAAAATGGGTAGAGCAACAGGGTTCAATAAATAGGTTTAATTCTCCAAGAAGTTTTGCTTGGATCCTCCTGGGGATATGGGTCAGGCAAAAGAATTCTTATTTCTCAATCTTCTCTAGGAAGAATCCTAATTCACAAAACAGTCTTCTCAGCTTTGAGGAGGCCATTCAGGAGAAAACAACCATTTGGCATGCTAGTGAAGGATGGAATTGTTCCCTTCAGGCTTTAAGTGATGGTGTTAACATATATAGCAAACATTTATTCATTTCAAGCATACTAAGTAAGAGCACACATCTGAATAATCAGGAGAACACAAGGAAAGTTGCAGCAGATTAACAGATACAAGATATTTGCCAGCCAGCTCCTAATTCGATAAAACAAGATCATAAACCCACTGTTCATAAAACTTTTCTCACCCAACGCAATAAAAGCTTGCAATGTATATACTCATTTGACAGGATAAACCACTACTATAACAGTAGAAAAAGGATCCAACTAATTTACCTGACAATGATCATCAGTCAGAGCCTGTTTGGAGCGTATTATCTGATGTAGATCAGTATCCATCAACTCATATACAATATAAACGTCATTGAACTTTTCCTTATCCATCGGTGGTATTATGTCCTTCACCTTGACAATCTGCACAAAACTAATGTCTTGATCTTCTCCCATTCACATCATTGAAAAAATAAAACAAATAGTCATAGATAGATATTATGTACAATACTCCTTTTGGCAAATGTTACAATTAGTCTGCAAAAGCTCCACAAGAATACCATGCACATTACTAACTCGTTACTGAAATGAAAATATACATATATATATATATATATATATATATATTCCTTTCTTGCGGTGCCTACTTTTCTTAAAATCCAAACCAACTTGTTGTAAAGAGTATTGCTGAAGAAACAAAACGTTGTTCAACTCTATGTTAAGAAATTGCCTAATTAATAATTAATTGGAGTTGAAAATTTTTTGTCTTCTAGCAACTCTCTGATTGTTGATTGAATTTTAATAGATGTCTACACTTTAGAATTCTTATATATAGAGAGAGAGTAATGATCTAATAGTTGACGTTGCTCACGTTATAGTGAGCAACACTGTCACGTTGGCCTGTCAGATTAAACAACTTCAACACCATTCACAAGGCATTATAGAACTGCACTTACTAGATCGTTTGTTGAGTGTGGATATGTATACACAGAAAAATGATCTATTGAGCAACTGCAAACATGACATGATTCTATAACACCTTAAAAATAGAGTTGAAGCTATAGATAACTAGAGCACACCACATAGCAGCGTAACTCACCATAACATGAGCAACATCACCCACTAGATCATTAATACAGACACATATATATAGGCAATTCTAGGAAAACATGGTGTGACATCTTTTGATCAGAAGCAGGGATTTGCAAGTGAAAGCAGAGTAACAATGCTAGAAAAGTACAGGACAGTAAACAAGCCTATAAGTTTACAGAAGTAAATACATTCTCATGATCCATGTGACAAAGGAGTTTGATCTCACGGAGGATCCTCTTGGCATCAATCCTGTTATCGAATGCATTCGTAATTTTCTTTATAGCAACCTCTTCTTTTGTCTCTGAATTTACAGCACTACTGCATTCCATTAACAAAGTTCAATTGTTCGTCAGAAAATTGCATCAATTCATACATAGAAAAACATTAATTACATTAATAAGTAATAACCAAATCATCATTAAATACACAATTAATACAAAAATAAATTAAACTGAAATTATAAATCCTCAGCTTAAAAAAGCCAGACCAAACATGTCCAAACAATAAAAATATAATTAAATAGAGAAATTCTAGAATCTTCTTTGTAAGAAAAATACTTGTTTTTAAAATTTGAATATCATTTTAGCTTTTCTTCATGTACTATGAACAAAACTGTAGTAGAAAACAGCGAATTGTTTTTAAATATTTATTTCATATTTTAAGATAATTTAAATCGTTACTTTAAAAAAAGCAAAACCAGACCTTGTCCGATACCGAATCAAACACTCCTTTTAAGTTGCAGGAAATTAAGCAGCCTAAATTCTCGACATAATTTACTTCCAAAAGCTAAAAAAAAAAGGGAAAAAATTTGAAACAAATTATACCAAACGATGCCGTATGCGCCGCGACCAATAGGCTGAAGAGGAGGAACGTACTTAGAGGAGACCTGAAAGAGGTTTCCTAGAATATTGTACTGTACGTATTTGCCACCGTACAGTGGAATCCCTCTGTCTTTCATCACCATCGATTCGTTCTCCATTTTTTTTAAAAACCAACTTTTAAGCCGAAGAAGAATGAGAAAGAAGATAGAGATCTCGCGTTTTTAAGAAAAGCCTCTGACCTCTCTCTTTTGCTTTCTGTAGCAAGTTGCCGTTTGGCTCTGCTTTTAATTTTCTGATGTTGGCTTTTGAAATTTGAACGAAGAATTATTTGCGTTTTTAAGTTGACCAATGCGATGACTCAAATTAATTTTTTTATTATCAGCTTCAAAAAATGGACCATACGAAGACCTGACCGGAGATGATTAGTATGGTGAATTGGTGACTATTATTTTTGCTTTTACCTTATTTTTTATTTTTCCTTCCACTGAGATATGTGTGGGGTTCGTTCGTGTTCGCCTTGAAAGTTTGAAAGAGCCGAGGCTTTTTAGTCAAACTGGTTGATCTAATACTCAAAAAACTGCCAGGCGTCGGATTGACATGGGCTTGGCAGGTGTCCTACACGTGTCCGACCCGTAATAGAGGGTGCTAATATTATTCTTCGGATCTTGCTATGTTACATTTAATGTAACATACACATCCAATAATTGGCAGCCATGTGTCCTGAAGAGAGAGAAAAGGCATTGAAAAACAAGCAAGAGGAGTTGGCTGTAAGTTACATGAACTGTATTTAAACTCATATTCCAAGAAAGACTTTTATTGAGTGACTCTCTCTCCCATTCCAACTTTCAAAAATAACCCTTTTTTTTTGTTAATTCTTCTTTAATAAATCCCATCTTGAATCTTCATGCTTCTTTCTCAGAAATTTCGAATGAGCATCTCTCTCTCTCATTCTATTTTGCAAAGAAAATAAGATAGACAAAAAATTTATTTGTCTCCTAACATACCTATATTAATAATCTATGAAAAGTTCACAAATTTATTTTTTTTTTACAAAAATAAACTGTAAATAAATGAATAAAAACTTGTTTAAATTAATTTTTTACTCTTTAAATAGACCTTTTTGTTTAGGTTTTTCAATTTAAAGAGTTTGCAATAAACAAAGAGATTAGTGAATTAGATGACTTTTTAATACAATATACAGTCTAAGATATAGAGGATAAAATTATAATTACAAAACAATAGGAAATTAGGAATTTTATAAGAAAAGAGAGTGCCATTCGCGTCACTCATCTATTATCATTTGTAAATATAAAATAATCCCATCTAAGGACCCGAGGCAAAACGGACAAGGGTGAACATAAATAAAACTAGAGTGGTGCTATTGGCACACCACTACTTTCCTTAAAAAACCCCTCTTCTTGCCACACCCCAAAATAAATTGATGAATGCAGCGTGATTTTGAAACCCTGGTTTATTTCCGAAATTAACCCCCTTCATCATCTTTAACAATATGAACACCCCCCGGCGGCGGCAACTGCAACATTTTTTTTTATCAGCAAATACTTCAAATTGAAATTGAAATGAAACCCTCTACAATGTCATCAAGTCACTATGATAATAAAAATAAATGCCCTTTAAAAGAAAAAAAATAAAATCTAAACATTTAATTAATTAAAACTCTATAACAACATCTACTCTTCAGCAGCTGATTCACCTCTTTATTTGTTATACTTCCCGCATTCCTTTGATTTTGTGATAGATATAAAAAAATATTTTTTTTTGTTGATTTTTTATGCTAGCTAACTAGCTCGAATTATATAATTTTTTTTTTAAATGCGAAGAGTAGGAGATTGGATTGAAAACCAGTAGTTGGGGATAAAATTTAAGATTAGAAAAGAAAAAATGAATCAATTTATTATAGATTAAATCAATAAGATTAGTTTTGAGAAATGAATGGATACAAATAAATAAGTTCTAAATATAAATCTAAATGATGAGAATTTAAAACCTAAAAAAAGAAAAAAAGGGTAAAGTGATGAGGGTAATTTTGGAATTAAAATGTGATTTTTGAGAAGTGATGTATATATAAAAGTATTTAAGAAGTGCACTCAAAAAAAGAGTTTTTTCAGGAACTTAGAGGGGGTGCCAATAGCTCCACTCTTAAAAACTAATAGAAGTGATTTTATAAAGATTCCTTCCTTCAGTTCAAGCACGAATACAAGAAATTGGGCCCAAGAAAGGCCGACCTAACGCATTGGACCGTGTGTGTGAATTTTCGATCCTTTGTATTTAGAGCGAAGTTACCAGCATCTCTTTATTATTCTTATAAAACCTCACTTTAAATAAAATTACATTAGAGAAGAAATAAGAATTAAACACACTTTAAGAATTTTTATTAACAAATTACTTGCATTCATAATCAATCCTTTTTTTTCCTACCTATCACTTCTATCCAGCTAAAGTAAACTGTACAAATTTAGAATAATATATTTCTTTCTACCTATTATTTCTTTAATTCTAAAATCTATGTTTTATTTTGCTCTTAATGTTGATTTACGAGTTTTGTGTTATATTTGTAAGTTTTTGTTTTGTTTATTAGTAATACATCAACTTAGTATATTTGTTTTACCTTCCATTTGCAACTCTTATGCTTAATTTCCATAATTTTATGTTTTATTTTGACTTAATGCTAATTTACAAGTTTTGCTTTACTAAAGGAGAATTCGTCTACTACTCTTGTACTAGCCTTGCCAAACTTTGACAAGTTGTTTGAAGTCGAGTGTGATGCTTCTAGTAAAGATATTAGGGTATTAGGACTGTTCTTTTCTAAGAGGAACGACCAATTAAATACATAAGTGAGAAGTTAAATGAAGCACGATAGAAATTGTCTATTTATGACTAAGAGTTTTATGTTATCTTTATGACGTTGAAGACATAAGAATATTACTTTGTTCTAAAGGAGTTCATGCTTGACAGTAATCATTAAACCTTGAAGTACTTTAATAGCCAGTAAAATATGTAGAAGATACATGTGAGATGGGTGAGTTATATAGAAGTTCACTTTTATAAAAGTTTACTTCTATATTGGTTATGCTTGATAGATTTTTGAAGATAACACATTTTATCACATGTAAGAAGATTGAAGATGTTGCCTTAGTTACACATTTGTTCTTTCATGAGGTGGTGTGCTTGCATAATGTTCTAAAGATCATTACTTTAGATTAGGATGTGAAGTTCATCAGCAAGTTCTGACAACATCTTTAGGATAAGTTTCAGTTAGTTTTATTTCAAAAATAGTAGGGGTATAAAAGATATATTTCCCCAACATAGGTATAACAGTAAGATAACATAGTCTATAATTAAAAAGGATATTATCGTATTTTAGTAATGTATATGGTTATGGAGTTCTTCTTTCACAAATGTTAAGAGGCAACGGATCTTCATGCTACGATATATGGCTGGAGAAGACATTGAAAGTATTTTTTATTTTCCAATTAATTAAGAATGTTACTCAACCATTGTGTTGGTACTACTTGGTAGTTTAAATCAAATCATCTTCAAGCTATACCAAGGAGATTTATGATTGCTTTGATAATACAAACAGTTATGGTGGTCATGCACCAATTAAACTTATTGTCACAAGATGAGTATTGCACAAAATAAACTCGTGCGACATTTAGACAAATTATAGCATGAAAGTTGCTAAGTAGCCATAATTATCTTCTCAAACTAGCCAAGTAAAGATGTTTGTGACAATGCTAGAGGGAAGAGAGAGTAATATAACCAAATATAATTTTTTTACTCACAAATGAAAAAAATACAAGATAACTTTTTACAAGAGCTTGAGAACTTGTGTGTGTGCTGAAATGTGCTTGGTGTGGTGATAAAAAATGGCAAGTGCCATGGGGTATTTATAGGCTTGGATGCCAAGCTCATAAAGCTTCCTAGCAACTTGCATAAATATCTTCTTAGGACTTAAATGCAAAAGTCTAGGGAATTTTAGCTATTTACAAATTATAGAGAATTGTAGATTTCGAGTTGGGCTTGGTTCGTTGCTAGGCATACCATGACTGGCTAGTTGTATACAGCGGCCCAGTGCTGAGTGTACCACGCTGTTAAGTATGTTATATTGTTTTGTGGAACGCACCCCACTTTTAAGCACATCCCGTTAGTAGGGAGATTTTTACTAAATGTACCCATGCGCGCGAAGTTCGCCTTTATTGGTGACAAATTTGAGCGGCTCGTAACATTATGCTTACTCGTACTGGAACATACCCTTGGAGGGCCCAGGATAATGAAACAACTTGTTTCTATGTCTCATCAATGTTCTTTCATTTAGCAATTAATGAGAAAAACTATACTGCAAATTCTAATTTAGCATCTTATGCATCAGTATATAAGTCATTGATTAGCTCACTTTTACCCCAAGTCCCGTGGTGAAGAGGTGAGTTTGATTATTTTTGGGACTGCATAATTTCCATTTTCCTGAGATTCCAATTCATGTGGCAAGTGATTCGGCAAAGAAAAAGGCGCAAAAGTCTTAGAAACAACGGGGCAGTTGTATCCGCATTCTCATTCCCATTGCTTTTCCAAGATTCCATTGTCACATTGTCCTAAAGATTTCAGAACTGATTGAATGGGCAACTCCTAGCTACAGTACTTATTCTATAGTAACAGCTGAAGAAGACTTAGAAGAAACTGAAAAAAAAAAAAAAGGGCCCAAACTCGACCTTTCACACTATGTGGGCCGCTGAGAAACCCCAAAAAGAACTTTTTACACTACGTGGCTAAGAGTATTCCCTCTCATTCCCAGTCAGCAGCAAGCTGGAGGCCCATGGTCGGTTTAAGCCACATAAATTCAGTCAGAGTCAAACTTCTGAATTTTGGCCGAAAAGGATGATATTTCAATTCAAGTCGATGCTTCATGTGAGATCAAAAGAAGCATATATGCTTTTTGGAGATTGGACTTATTCACTGACACAGCTCAAATTTTAAAGCAAGAAGACTTATTGTGTTGAATTGTGCTGCCACAGGCCAAATGTGTCTTAGTTTGATTGCTTTTGTTGATGCGAAAGCCAAGTATGAAATTTGTACAAGTCATGCGCATAAAAATATCTATTATTATATCATTATTATAATCCAAAGTGTAAAAAACTGTTAAGAGGTGTTTGATTACAAATCTGTGTATTAAATCAAATTTACGGAACTACTTTCGCTGAAAATTTAATTTTCAACAAACCAAGAATTATTAATCTATTCATCGACACCATAAAGCAAAGAATAAGCACAAATTGCAAACATAGTCACCCGTACGAAGTTTGAACACGGTCATGGACCACGTGATCCCGACTCCTGCCTGATGTTGGTGATCCGCAAAAGTTTTGGTGTTACTTCTCTGGTCCAGATTTATTCCCGTACTCTTCACCCTTAGATTCTGTGGTCCCATGACCATGGAATCACTGACTCAATGAGTCCATCTTCACTCGCGTCGATTGGACTCTGTTCAGGATTGAGTATACCTAATTATTACTATAATGAATCTTAAATTATATTTTAAACATCCTTAATTTTTTTTAAAAAATTAATCTCTATTCCGAGCATCTTTGTAAGTATTTTTAGTTTGTTTCTTAAGAGTATAGCAGTTAGCTCGCCAAGAAAATCCTATAAAAACCCTTTGCTCAAAGTTAAAACACAGCAGTAAATAATTTTAAAATGACATTGCGAATTGCCAACTAATTCAATCAAAATATATGAATTATTAAGTGGAAATAATATAGGTTTGGAGTTATCTTTTTTCTTTTTCTCCTCCTTAACTTGAAAGTTGAACCATGTAAATATGTAATTTTTTTGAAATTAGACGCTGTATAACACAATTTTAGAGCAAAATCGGCTAAATTTTACGAGCAAAATTGGAAAAACATACCAAAGCTTTCAAAGCACGGTTAAAGCTACAGTGAGATACTTGCGTAGCAAGCTACTGAGCTCTCTAAAAATAAACCAATCCCCACTTCACTCTCACTTATCACCAAATCAATCAAAGAAGAGCAAAAGCAAGCAAACAACCCAGTTAAGAAAAGTTCATCTTCTCTCTCCCCCTCTCTGTCTTCTCTTGCTCTGTTTCTCCTCTGTTTTTTCCTCTTTACATTAAAATTCAAGAAAACGTACCCATTTCAAGCAAATGGAACACGAAGCATTTAACCTCACCAAGAAGCAAAACCACCACCTGCCGCCGAAAAGAGGCCAAGTTCTGAAGCAAATATTTAAGTACTTGTTCGGATCAGCTAGAGGAAAGAAGAAAGGAGATGGACTTGTCAGTAGGGACAGTAAAAATCTCCACGGGACTCGAACTCGTGGGGGTCCGGCTCATTCCGGTCGGGTACTACCCTCTCCAAACGCTTCAAAGTAATTTCGGGTCTGATCCTGGGGACAAACCCGAGCGGGTTCGGGGAGGGGTTCATTCTTGAGTAATCCCCATATCTGAAGCTTCTAGTGGTGGGCTTAGTAGCTCAAGCGCATTAACCCCAGCTGAAACTCCTAGTGGCCACAATTCAGATGCTGCCTTTGAGTCTGTGAGTCTTGAATCTTGATTAAGCTATTAACTTTAATTAGGGGCTAATTATGGCTCAACTTTTCTTTTTTCCATTTTTTTTTCATTTTGTTCTTAGATATTTTCTTTTACTTGAAGATGATTATGGAAGGATGGGGTTTGATGGTTAAAGATAGGGTTTTTGGGAGATGAATACCCATGTTTAGGCCTGTGTATTATTACTGTGTTTTTTTATTTTTGATTTTGTTTGTAATGTATATAATTTTTAATTTTTCAAAGATTTTGGCAATTATGTAATTAACATTATTAATCTTCTTTTGCGCATCTTGCTCGTCATATTCTCTCTTAGCAATATGGTAATGGTGTGTTTTTACATTTGGAGGAGATGACTGTGGAATTGAACATGTGTAGTGGCAGAGTCTGGATTTTGGTCGATGGGGACTTTGATGGAAAAATCATTAATTTATCAGGTTATAATATGTAAAACCTGTAAAATTGAGAGAGGCCAGCCAAACGTGGGGATCACAATGGAGGATCAATAAAATTAAGTTATAAAAATTAAATAAAATCATGAGGTGCCAAATGTAAAATGTACATGAAAATTGGTAAAATTTCTTCAATTCAGTCCTCATCTCCTTGTTCTCATTTTATGGTGTTAAACATAAGGAGCCTCCTATGTTATTATTACCGTAACATACACCCACACATAACAACAGTATATGAAAATTGGTAAAATTTCTTCAATTCAATCTTCGTTTTCTTTTTCTCAGAATTTATGGTTTTAAACATAAGGAGTTTCTTATGTTACGATTAACGTAACGTACACCCACACACAACAATATTATTTATTGGTAAGATCCACTATTATTATTATGTGTGAACGTACGCTACGTTAATTGTAAAACATAATTGGAGTAACTTAGGTGACAAAGAGAAACAAAACCATGCAAGCTACTTCCCAAGATGCAAATTAAAGTATATCTGAATAAGAATAATGAATCGACTCAAACAATCTAACGAGAAACTCAATTAATAAACAATTCAGCTGCAACTTGCATTCCCGGTTTGCACAGAAAGCTGCCACGTAGATCAACGGTTGTAAGAACCTTTGCTTAAGCTGCTCGCGCGCTGTCCACATGCCTCACTGAATGAACTACCAAAACGCGAAAATGCTATGCCGTTTTGTTGCTCGTGGAATCAATTAGGAGGTCACGTGAGAAGCACGTGACTAACGTGAAACATCAATGAGACTTATACGTTGTCGTTTCAGTAAATCCGGTTTTGATTCGCATCAAAAACTTCGAGATGATCTCGCCAGTTCGTGCTTTTTATTTGAAATCACGAGCAAATAAAATTAAGCTGTCGGTTTCGAATTTTCTATCCCAAAAGGCGAACAAATTGGCAAGCGCAGCTTAAATGGGGTATCATATTCAAATCCAAAATGAGTTAAATTCTGTTTTGGGTTCGATGTCCTCCAATTAGTGTTTATGTCAAAAAAAAAAAATCGATTTATGGTTCTGTTGGCACTGGTTTTAATTATTTTTACTTTTAACAAGTAGTGTAGAACCCGTGTCTGCGTGCGCCGCGTGGTTCTGTTGCATGCACAATGGTCCATCACTAAATCATCTTTCTAGAAGACAAGTTTCATTAAAAAAAAAAGGTCAAAACTCAATAATAAATACACCACCACGATGAGTGCAACTACAAGGTTACATAGGATCAAATACATTATTTAAGACAAAGTATAAGACTCAAGTCTTAATTAAGCAATGGCTAATAACAAAAATACATAATACATTCTTTACGTATTTTTTAAAAACTAAAAGAAGAATAAATGGCTTCAAATATTAAAAGTCTAATGAGTTACATGAAAATTTTTATGGGAGAATTAGTGAATCCACTTCAACTATTATAGGTGGAGATCACATTCTAATTAAATAAAAAATAAAAAAGAGAGGGAGAGAAAAAAAATCATTGTCATGGCCGTTAAATCAATGGGCTGATGACTTCCAAGAGTACTACTTCGAGTTTCAATTCCAAAAATTTTTTATTTATTTTTATTTAGGTCTTACTTTTAATTAGCGCCATATTTCTATTTTTTTTAAGAGATATTTTTAGCATACTATAAATTATCATTAGGGTTGGCAGAAAAGTCCGGGCCGGCCCAGGCCCGTGTCGGCGCGGCCCAGGCCCGCGGGCTTTAAGCCCAGCCCGTGGCTTTAAATGAGAGACAAGGGCCTCTGACTTGTAAAGCCCATATGCAATGGGCTCAGATAAGGGCTTTCTTTAAAAGCCCGGGCTTAAGCCCAGGCTTTATAATAAATAATATATATATATTTTTTAAAGAAAAATATTTATAATATATCATAAAATTTAAATTAAAAAAAGCTGAAAAATTAAAAAAAAAAGTGAATCAAACAAAATAATTCGTTAGTTTTAAACAAAACCCAAACTCTCAAAGTCAAAATCCCTAAATCCCTCGTTTCCTCCCTCCCTCCCTCACTCACCGTCACCTCAACTTCTCACTGTTCTCGCCGCCGGCAGTCAACAGCGGGGCCAACAGCATCCAGCAGTGAGCGACGAGCATCCACCACCAGCACTCCAGCGGCCACGACTCAGCCAACAGCAGCGGCGAGCATCTCCCGCCATCCCGCGCAACCCACCGTCCAGCTCCAGCCACCCAGCATCTCTCGCGCGACGCAGCAGCAACCCCAACCCACCAGCACAGCCGCGCGACGCTGCAGCAAGCACTTGAACTCGAGCGAGGCAGCAGCAGCAATTTGCAGTCTGTAGTACGCGAATTCAAAGCACACCAGTAGCGAGGTAGCAAACCATCCAACTCCGGTCCGTTACTCCTCCTCAATTAAGCTTCAAACTTTTTTTTATTGTATTATCAATACAATATTATGTAATATGAGGACATCACCAGAATGTTAGATTATGTAATCTGAGTTCACAGCAAGGCATAAATATATGTAATTGGTTAATCCGTTGAAGAATATTGTGAAGAATATTATGGTTTTGAGCTATGAAAAATATTGTGGTTAATGTAGAAAATGTTGAATAATATTGTGATGTTGGTTAATGATTTATTTTATGTTGCCTAATTATGTATTGGAGAATTATTTTTAAATTTTTTAGTCTATTGTAACATTATGTGGTTGATTTGTAAGTTGTGTACAGTACTTGTATTGTTAGTATTTTTATATTTTGTGTTGGCTAATCATGTATTAGAGAATTATATTTAAGTTTTTAGCCTATTGTAGTATTATGTATTGGTTAATTATGTTTTGAAAATTTATAATTTTATTTTTTTTAAAAATTTAAAATTTCGTAAAAGCCTGGGCTTGGCCCGAGGCCCGGCCCAGGCCCGTCAAGGCCCGACCCGTCCAAAGCCCGCTTAACTTGGATGGGCTTTGAGAGGGCCTGGACTTGTTTAACATTATATGGGCCTGGTCCTGGGCTTGGCAAAGCCCGGCCCAGGCCCTTAAATTGCCAACCCTAATTATCATATATATATATGAAACCGGTAACAATTTAAGTAAAATAATAATTTCATAATAATTTAGACTTTTCTCCGACACATACATAATTGGAACTTTCAAGTTTCAATTTTCATTTTTTGTAAGTTAAGCTCTTGTGCCTCGGATACAATGGTCCCAAGACCATGGAATCATTACCTCTTGAGTCTGGAGTCAATGATTCAGTAGTACTTGCTGAGTACGTAACTGAGCTCGTTATATACCCTTCACATCTCGCCAATTCTGTATATCGCACATCACCTGTCATCAAACAAGCAAGCAACCGAGTCTCTCTCTCTCTTTTTTCTTGCGTATTACAAAAGGCTCCTCTGTTTTTCTTGCCCAGTTCCTCTGTTTCTCCTCTGTTTTTCATCAAATATCTCTCGATTGAAATTGAACTATACCCATTTCAAGAAAATGGAATACGAAGCATATGAGCTCACGAAGAAGCAAAACCTTCGCGAGCCACCAAAAAGAGGCCAAGTTTTGAAGAAAATATTGAAGGAATTGTTCGGATCAACTGGAGGAAAGAGAAGGAAAAACGGACTGGGTGGTGGTGGGCTTAGCTCAAGCTCATCAACCCCATCTGAAACTCCTAGTGGCTACAGTTCAGATGTGGCCTCTGAGTCTTGATTCTTGATCAAGCTCTCAACTTTAATTAGCGTCTAATCACGGCTGATTTTTGTTTTCTTTTTGTTTTTTAATTCATTTTCTTTCCATTGCTTGTGTCTGATGACTGATGGAAGGCACTAGGCAGAGATGGGTACCCTTGTATAGACATGTATGTTATTAATAATCTTATTTATTTTATTTTTTTTGTAATAATGTTTTATACTGAGTAAAACTTCGATTTTGTAAAGCCCTGCATCTTCTCTGTCTGAAAATCTGGGAAGCAATTTCGTGTTTTTTAAAAATTAAAAAAAAATTGAGGAGATGAGTACTGAATTGATTCATTGAATGACATCATGGTTCTTACTTCTGAGATTGTGATACATTTCCATATTTTGTGATTCTGATGATGATCATGATTGTATATTCATTTTCTTGATCGACGGCGATTATGCATCTCCTCTGTCTTCCATTTTCGGCGACTCCTACACACAGTAACTTCGCTGGGTTAGTGGGTTTGATGTTGATGTTCAAACTTTGAATGGCTCATCGCTTTTTGAAACAACCTTTTGTCACTTGTCAGTTTGACGGCTTTTACCCAGATCGCGAAAAAAAATTGGTAACTGGATGCGTTATGTAATCAGGGGCTGACCTCCCTCTGGGACTTTGAAAAAAAAAAAATTGCATAAATATGTAATTTTAGTTTTTCTTTTAAAATATAATTTTTTGTAATCTCATTCTGATAAGATTAATATTTGATGAGTTTAAAAATTTTCAGCTTCATCTTCTAAAATTTTGTTTTTAAAAGCTTTTGGCCCCTCTAAAATTTTAGTGCTAGCTTCGTCCCGTGACGTAATTTATAACTTTTTTTTTATTTTATAAATAGTATCCTAGCTGTTAACCCGACAACCCTGCATAATAGTATCTAGATCATGACTGTGGCTAAGTTACAGCCACTCCTGCACAGTAAAATGAAAACTGGGCCCAAGTGGGGCCCACAGACATTTTGTGAGAGTGCTGTAAGGTAAAGATTCTGTACCGTAGAATTTAGAGTCTCATTATAGCAAACCGCAGAAAAGCTAACTCCCATGTAAATTTCCTTCTCCAACAAGCAAAAGTAGTTCAAATTCAATTCTTACACGTTACAAGCTGTGAGGCTATATGTCTAGGCTTTAGCTAGAACCTTCTAATCGTAACATAATTGGATCGAAGGTTAGGTAATTTTCGCAGTGTCTGATAATATTAAAAATTGTAAGTCAACTTGAATGTTCATATGAATGCAGTAGAATTTATCTTAATATTTGTAAAGTAAAGATTAAATAAAATTGAGTAAAAGGGGTTTTATGAAAATTTACAGCTGTGCTGGCACAAAAGACAAAAACAGTGGTACGGTACCTACCACCGTGGTACCGTAGATTGATCCCAGATTATGATACATTTTGCATGTTTTGTGATTCTGATGATGATCATGATTGTTTATTCATTTTCTTGATCGACGGCGATTATGCATCTCCTCTGTCTTCCAATTTTCGGCCGACTCCTACACACAATAACTTCGCTGGGTTAGTGGGTTTGATGTTGAGGTTCAAACTTTGAATGGCTCGTCGCTTTCTAAAAACAACCTTTTTAACTTGCCAGTTTTATGGCTTCTACTCCGATGGCCAAAAAAATTGGTAATTGGATTCTTGATGTAATTAATCATGGGCTGATCTCCCTTTCAGACTTTATAATATTACATAAATACGTATAAGATATTGATAATTTTAGTTTTTTAAAAATTATTTTTCATAATTTCATTCCTATAAGTTTACTATTTTATCAGTTTAATTTTTTTTTTTAACTTCTAAAAAATTATTTTTATAAAGTTTAGCCCGTCTAAAATTTCAGTGCTCGCTCCTTAGTGGACGCAATTTTTTTGGGGGTAAGTAGTATCTGAATTGTTAACTCGGCAACACTACATAATAGTGTCTAAATTATTTACTTATTTATAAATACAAACTGTGGAATCACGCACACACACATATATAAATTCGTCTTTGCGATAATAAATTAAGGTTAAGCCCATGTAATGACTGAGTGCAGGCAGGCATTGAAGGTTAGGTAACTTTCGCAGATTCTGAAAATATTAAAAGTTGAAACTCAACGAGAGGGACTGATATTTATAGTTGGCTCTGGCTCACCATCATTATCCAATCTCTCTAATTTTGCCGCATGCTGGTCATCCCGGCTTAAGATTTCTTCACTCCTCCTAGAGATTTTCCTTCGCCAGCCAAGAAACTTTTAAAATGATGACAAATTAAGCTACTATTAATTAATTCTTTCTCTGGTATGATAGTGATATACAGTTCGAGTCTGATTTTGTGCAAACTGTTGCAACGTTAGTTTATTCGTGCCCTGTAGTATCAAAATCAGATCTATTTTAGTTTGACAATTATATATATATATATATATTGGAGGAAAGATGAATATTTGAGAAAGTTGACAACATAAAATTTATATAAAAAGATGTTATATTTTAATAAAAATCCTTATTTTGTATCTACGGTATAACATTTTTTTTACAATCACACGATTAAGATTATAATATATTTTTTAGTATTTATTACTTTGCGTATGTGGTTATGATTCTTAATCTATTTTAGAGCAACTTTAAGGTAGCTATGACCATTGTTTTAATGGGTCCAACTATAATGCAACTGTTGTTTTATACCCATTTTTTTTTGTCTTTTTATGATTCAACAATTTGATCCAACCCAAGAGTTGCAAAGGCTATTTGAACGAATAAGATGTTATTATTTGGTTATTAACGATGTGGTTCTTGTGTTTACAAAAAGAATAAGAAAAGATTAAATTTTAAAATTTTGACGCATTGGTCTGTTAAATATTTTATTATCAAAGGTAATTTAGTAAACGAACATATTTATATATTAAAAATATAGATGGATTATTTTAACTTGCTAAAATACTCTCCACTTCCATTTACTTAAAATACCAATTATATTTTAATAAAACAATTTTGCATTTAGTGTAACACAAAATTGGATAATGTTTTATATAAATTTTGACAATATTAAAATGAAAAAAATAAATATTAAATAAATGCTTGGATAGTCATTTAAATTCATTATAGAGTTTATAAATAATATTTTCAAAATAATAAAATTCTACATGTAAATTTGAGATTATGTAAAATTATTTATACTTTATCTCACGTATGAAGCATATCAATTATTTATTTAATATGAAGACAAATAAATTATATAATATTTATTCTATTACTTAAATTTAGAATTATAAAGAATGAAATTTAAATTTAAAATTGATTGAGAAGGAGATAGAGAGAATACATTTTTTAGAATTTTAAAATTATTATTTTTAATTGGGTTTATCGCATAAAATTATTAAAAATTTATAGTTTTTATTATTTACAGAAAACCATAGGGATTGTTGAAGAAAATGCCAAGTAAACTTTTTAGAATTTTGAAATTATTATATTTTAATTGGGGCTTATTGTAAAAAAATTTTAAAACTTATATTTTTTATTATTTACAAAAAATTACATGGACTGCTAAAGAAAATACCAAAATGGTATTTGGTACAACGGGGGTAAGATAATTTTGTCCTGTTTTAATAACAATAATGATAAATTTATAAAGTTGAGATATAAAGTTTGTATCCAAATAATATAATGTTATTTTATATGCTCATGTGATAATTAGTCATTGAACATTTTCATTCATCATTTGAATGATGAATATTATATTAGTGGCAACATTAATTAAGATACAAATTTTATGTTTCAACTTTATAAGTACTATTACTCTCTAAAAAATGTAGTGCACTTATCTCACTTACAGTTTGACTCCACATCTAATCTCATTTTCACAAGTTCCTCAAGCTCAAGATCAGTCCCCAAATGTCCCTTGCTCACCATGTCTACTCCTTATAATTGCGTACCTATGTTTTATTAGAGAAACATAAAGAACACTCATAATTTAGTCTTTGCACCACACAACTTACAAAAAAAAAAATATATTGAGTTTAATATGATTTAATCAACATTTAGTTTAAACACACGCGTTTATGTATGGATTGAACAAAGAATAGTAGGATAGACATTGTCTGTATTGACACGCTTAACTATTGAATTTTAATAAAACACTAGGTTTAAAATATATTAAATTAGTTCATTTGAATGTGTTAGGATTACACTTTGGAATCAATAGTTCTCTTCCTTATTGGTGATTAATTCTCTTTTTTTTTATTATTATACGAAATTATTGTTTAAAAGTACAACTCATATTATATGAGATTATAATTTATATTTATAAATCAAACTATTATCAGGACTAATTAGATTTTTACACTCTTTAATATTTGAAGGACGTCTACTATAATGCCCAAATTTTTACCTTCTAATGTTCGAAAGGGGGATATTGTCTTCACTCAAATTGAGGAAGTAAATTCAACCCACGCAATGCATTGTGGGGCTTGAACACACGACCTCCGAATTGTGAGGTTTGCATCTAACCATTATACTAAAGTCTAGTGGCTTAATTATCTCTCTAAAAGATATTTAAATTATATATTTTTTCTCTCAAGGTATGTTCGATGGATGTTAAGTGACATGCATAATTAAAATTGCCGTGGCATTAAATATTTTCAAAGATTGTGAAAGCAAAACCAAATTATTATATAATAATGAAACACAATAATTTTATTTTCACTGGTTGCAAATCTACAATGTATTACATTTTAGAATTCTTACAATTCCACATACATAATATGATCTAAAAATTACTAAAGGTAGCTCAAAAATATACTCTTACTAACAATACAAACAATGTATCTCCTTCTATTCTTCAATCAATCCATAAACGCGTGTGTTTTAACTAAATCTTGGTTGAGTCATATTAAATCCAATAAATTTTGTTTTGTAAGTCGTTTTGGTGCAAAGATTAGATTATGAGTGTTCTTTATGGTTTTTTGAAAAAACCTCGGTAGGCCGTTATAAAATTCAAACTATATTTTTAAGAGAGTAATGGTATACGTATAAAGACTAAAATATAAAATTTATATCTTAATTAATGTGCAACTAGTATAATATTTATCATTCATACGAAATGAAAATATTCAATAACTAATTATAATAAGAGCATATAAAAGAACATCGATCATATTGTTGGGACACAAACTTTATATCTCAACTTCGTAAATTATCAATATTGTTTATTGAAATGATGCAAAATAAGGACTTTAATTAAAAAGATAACATCTTTCTATGTAAATTTTATGTTTCCACTTTCTCACATATTGATCTTTCCTCCGGTGTGCATGTGTGTGTGTGTGTGTGTATTGTCAAACTAAGATAGATCTGATTTTGATGCTACAAGGCACAAACAAACTAACGTTGCAACAAAATGAGGCTCAAACTAAATACATCACTATCATTCTAGAGTGAGAATTAATGGTAGCTTAAATTGTCATTATTTTGAAAGTTTCTTGGAGGCGAAGGAAAATCTCTAGGAGTGAAGAAGTCTTAAGAGCACGTGGAAAAAAAAAATTAGAGAGATTGGATAACGGTGGATACTATTATGCAGGGTTGTCGGGTTAACAGCTAGGATACTATTTATAAAATAAAAAATGTTATAAATTACGTCACGGGACGAAGCTAGCACTAAAATTTTAGAAGTTGAAGTTGAAAATTTTTAAACTGATAAAATATTAATCTTATCAGAATGAGATTACAAAAAAATATATTTTAAAAGAAAAACTAAAATTACATATTTATGCAATTTTTTTTTTCAAAGTCCCAGAGGGCGGTCAGCCCCTGATTACATAACGCGTCCAGTTACCAATTTTTTTTCGCGATCTGGGTAAAAGCCGTCAAACTGACAAGTGACAAAAGGTTGTTTCAAAAAGCGATGAGCCATTCAAAGTTTGAACATCAACATCAAACCCACTAACCCAGCGAAGTTACTGTGTGTAGGAGTCGCCGAAAATGGAAGACAGAGGAGATGCATAATCGCCGTCGATCAAGAAAATGAATATACAATCATGATCATCATCAGAATCACAAAATATGGAAATGTATCACAATCTCAGAAGTAAGAACCATGATGTCATTCAATGAATCAATTCAGTACTCATCTCCTCAATTTTTTTTTTCAAACACGAATTTGCTTCCCAGATTTTCAGACAGAGAAGATGCAGGGCTTTACAGAATCCAAGTTTTACTCAATATAAAACATTATTGCAAAAAAAAAAAGATTATTAATAATATACATGTCTATACAAGGGCACCCATCTCTTCCTTCCATCAGTCATCAGACACAAGCAATGACAAGAAAATGAATTAAAAAACAAAAAGAAAACAAAAATCAGCCGTGATTAGACGCTAATTAAAGTTGAGAGCTTGATCAAGAATCAAGACTCAGAGGCCGCATCTGAACTGTAGCCACTAGGAGTTTCAGATGGGGTTGATGAGCTTGAGCTAAGCCCACCACCACCCAGTCCGTTTCTCCTTCTCTTTCCTCCAGTTGATCCGAACAATTCCTTCAATATTTTCTTCAAAACTTGGCCTCTTTTTGGTGGCTCGCGAAGGTTTTGCTTCTTCGTGAGCTCATATGCTTCGTATTCCATTTTCTTGAAATGGGTATAGTTCAATTTCAATCGAGAGATATTTGATGAAAAACAGAGGAGAAACAGAGGAACTGGGCAAGAAAAACAGAGGAGCCTTTTGTAATACGCAAGAAAAAAGAGAGAGAGAGAGACTCGGTTGCCTGCTTGTTTAATGATAAGATGTGCGATATACTGAATTGGCGAGATGTGAAGAGTATATAACGAGCTCAGTTACTTACTCAGCAAGTACCACTGAATCATTGACTCAAGAGGTAATGATTCCATGGTCTTGGGACCATTGTATCCGAGGCACAAGAGCTCATCTTACAAAGAAAACTGAAATAAATAAAAATGGTGGAGATTCATTGACTCAAGGGTATATGCACTGATTAGAAGTAATGCCTAAATTAAAATAAATAAATAAATATTTTTGGAGCTCAAATTCGAACTAGTTCCGTTAAAGTGACCAGCCCATTGCATTTTTGAATTATTATCGATGACAGTAAAAGGTGATAAATTAATGTATAATTTAACGGCCATAACAATAATATATTTTTTTCTTTTTTATTGGAATGTGATCTCCACCTACAATAGTTGACATGGATTGTATAAAAAATTTCATATAACTCATTGTAGATTAGAATTCTCTCATGATCTCATCTTTTTATTCTCTCATGATCTGATCTGTTTCTGAGTAAAAATATACATAGTGATTGGTAGTTAATAAAAATAAATAAATAAGTTAAATTATATTCATATATTATCACTTAAATACACATAACACAAAATCATTAAAAACTCATGAGAACTCAGATTAGGAGAAAATATTTATCAAACTCATTGTACTTTAATAAATGGGGCCGTTTATTCTTCCTTTAGTTCTAATAAATATGAAAAGACTCTACTATGTATCCTTGTTATCAAACATCTTGTAATTAAGGCTCGAGTCTTATGTTTTGTCTTAAATAATGTATTTGATCGCGTATAATCTTGTAGTTCGTGTATAATTGTGGTGATGTATTGTTGAGTATTGACAATTCTTTTAAGCCATTTTTAATGTATTTTACTAATTTCAAAAAGAACAACATAATAACATGTGTAGAACAAGTATATCCATTGACTAACCAATGACTAAAATTAAAAAATTTAAAATAAGAACTTGTCTTCTAGAAAGACGACTTGTTGATGCATACGACACAATCACGTAATACAGATTCAAAGGTTCTACACTATTTATTAAAATATAAATAATTAAAATGTTTTGCTACGTTGTCATGGACACTTGATCTTCTAATCTTATCTTTAGTTTACCTTCTTCAATTATTACTTTGTGCTTTTTTTGACATAAACACTAATTGGACATCGAATCCAAAATAGATTTGAAGACTCATTTTTGAAGAATATGGTAACTCAATATTATAGGGGCGGCAATTTGGGTCAATATTCATTTATTCGATTTGATTTGAAGCAAATAAAATAAATTTGAATTTTAAAAAATTGATTCGTTTAATAAATGGGTGAATTCGATTCGATTCGGGTTTAAAGACACTAATTAGTTTATTCGTTTGAATTCGTTTAATAAATAGGTTATAAACGAATCGAATACAATCTATTCTTTTAATAAATTACTTATTTATTTTTAAATATTTATGAAAATTTTTAAAAAATTTGAAGGTTAATCTAGTAATTATAAACAATAATAATAGGACAATATAATAGATGAAATGAAAACTTTTATGGTTTGCATTATTTATTTAATTTTTGTAAACGAATTCATATTCAATTCTTTCGTTATGTATTAGTTTATTATTATGATAAATGAATAATAAATAAACTTGAATTAGATTTGATTCGTTTATTAATTATATTAAACAAATTAAACAAATCGAATCAAATATTTATTTAGTAAACGAATCAAATCCAAATATTAAAATTTCGATTCAATTATTCGTTTTGCCACCCACCCAATAAGCTACACTTGCCAATTAGTTCGCCTTTGGGATAGAAAATTCGAAACCGACAACTTAGTTTATTTTCTCATGCTTTCAAATAAAAAGCACAAAGTGTCAATCGTCTCAAAGTTCGAAACTTTGTATTCCAAGTCCATTATTGTCGAGATCGACGTGAATGAAAACCGGAATGGTGAGGCGACAACGTATCAGCCTGATTGATGTTTTAAGTTAGTCATGTGCTTCTCATGTGACCTTCTAATTGATTCCATAAGCATCAAAACCGCGTAGCATTTTCGCATTCTCGTGGTTCAGTTAGTGAGGCGTGTGGACAGCACGCGAGTAGCTTGAGCGAAGGTTAATGAGGCATGTGGACAGCACGTAAGCAAGCTTAAGCGAAGGTTGTCATAGTTGTTGAAGTACGTGGCAGCTTTCTGGGCGATCTGGAAATGCGAGTTGCGGCTGAGTTCTGTTACTAAAGGCTGATAGTTACACTGGTTTTGGGCTAAGGCGTAAGGCATTGTAGAGAGTGATTGTGGAGAGAGAAACCGGTATTCAATTCTTTGTAAACAGTTTTACAATTTCTTGTAATCGCCATTGAAATAATCAACGGGGCTGATCGATTTCTTCCCCATAGAGATAGGTCACTGAGAAGTGGCTGGACCATGTAATCGCTTGTGTCTCTGTTTTTTCCTTTGATCTGTTTTAGCTTTCGTTGGAATCTTGCTTATTTATTGAGTTTCTTGTTAGATTGTTCAAAGTCAATTCGTTGTTCTTATTCAGATACACACACTTTAGTTTGCATCTTGATTGATCTTTGATATCATCCTTGGGCTGTAGCTTGGATTGTTTTGTTTCTTTTAGTCATCCAAGTTACCACAATCCCATAAAAAGGGAGACAAAATTAATCACCGTTGATCATAAATTAAAAATTTAATAAGGATTCTATTGAAAAAAAAAATGAATAAGGATAAATAAGTCATGATCTTTATCAAAATCACAAACATTGAAAATGTACCAAAATCCGAGAACTGAATTGAAGAAACTTTACCAATTTTATGAATATTTTGCATTTGGAACCTCGTGTTTGTATTTAATTTTTATAACTTTGTTTTATAGATCCTCCATTGTGACCCCCACTGTGCAATGTTGGCCTCTCAATTTTACGAGTTTTATATTATAACCTATATAGTTAATGATTTTTCCATCAAGGTCCCCATCGACCAAAATCCGGACTCCGGCGCTACGCGTGATCGTTCGATTCCACAACCATTTGATCCAAATCTAAAAAGTAAAAACACACCATATTTCTGACAGAGCATGAAGAGCCAGAACCAAGAAAAAGAAAAGTAATAACGGTAATTGCTTAATTGCCAAAATCTATGAAAAATTAGAAATTATATCCATTACAGACAAAATCAAAAACAAAGACACAGTAATAATGCACAGGCCTAAACATGGGTATCCATCCCCCAAAATCCTATATTTAACCATCAACCCCATCCTTCCATAATCATCTTCAATTACAAGAAATGGCAAGCCAAAGGAAAAAAAAAAAAAAAAAAAGTCTAAGAACAAAATGTCAAAAAAGAAAAAGGAGAAAGAAAAATTGAGCCACAATCAGCCCCCAGTTAAAGTTGATAGCCTAATCAAGATTCAAGACTGAAGACTAAGAGGCAACATTTGAATTGTAGCCACTAGGACTTTCAGCGGGGTTCGATGCGCTTAAGCTACTAAGCCTACCACTAGGAGTTTCAGATTTATGGATT
The DNA here is from genome assembly GCA_018350135.1 of Citrus trifoliata. Classification (NCBI taxonomy): domain Eukaryota; kingdom Viridiplantae; phylum Streptophyta; class Magnoliopsida; order Sapindales; family Rutaceae; genus Citrus; species Citrus trifoliata. The sequence continues at coordinate 7,626,163 of CM031391.1, read as the reverse complement.
ACTCAAAAATGATCCCCGCCCCGAAACCATCCGAATTATTCTATGGGCTTCAAGTTTTTCCCCAAAATCAGACCCAAAATTTTTTGAAGCGTTACGAGGGCGAGAACCGGGCCTGAATGAGCCGGACCCCCGCGGGTTGGCATCCAGCGGAGATTGTTGCCATCCCTACTAACAAGTCCATTTCCCCTTCTCTTTCCTCCAGCTGATCCGAACCAATCGTTCAATATTTTCTTCAGAACTTGGCCTCTCGCCGGCGGCAGGCGGTTTTGCTTCTTGGTGAGCTTAAATGCTTGGTGTTCCATTTGCTTGAAATGGGTATGTTTTCTTAAATTTTAATGAAAAGAGGAGAAAAAAAAAACAAAGGAGAAACAGAGCAAGATAAGACAGAGAGGGAGAGAGAAGAAGAACTTTTCTTAAAGGAGTTGCTTTTGCTATTCTTTGGTTGATTCGGTGACAAGTGAGTGAAGTGCGGAGCGAGTGACTTATTTTTATAGAGCTTAACAGCTTCTTACGCAAGTCTTTTACTGTAGCTTTACCCGTGCTTTGAAAGCTTTGGCATGTAATTCCAAGTTTACTTCTTCATCTCAAGAAAAAGTAGAAAAGACATGGTGTTTAGATAAGAGCACGAGGGTTAAGACAGAATATTCCAATGGCGTTAGCTCAATTCTTTTCCTATCCTATTCATACGAGTAGAGTAGAGTTCAAACTCTACACCTGTATTATTCTCACCCAATAATCAATAAATTCAAGCAATTGAATTGGTTGGCAATTCGCAATATCATTTTAAAATTATTTAGTGGTGTATTTTTATCTCTAAGCAAAGGATTTTTTATGAGGATTTTTCAGGGGAGTTAACTGAAAATAAGTAGAAAGATGCTTAGTGTAGAAATTAATTTAAAAATTTTTTTAAAGGGTGTTTAAAATATAATCTAAGATTCAGTCTGGTAATAATTTAATTTGTGAATAGAACTACTCAATTCTAAATGGAACCCAATCGACTCGAGCGAAGATGGACTCATTGAGTTCCACTGAATCTAAGGGTCAAGCGGACGGGAGCAACTCTGGACCAGAAAAAGAACACTAAAGTATTGCGGATCACCTGAATCAGGCAGTCCGTAAAGACCACATGGTCCATGTTCATACGGATGGCTCTGTTTTCAGCCCGTGGCAACGCAATTAAATACAACGACTCATTCGTTTTCTCCGAGACAAAAGCACAAAAATGTGGGAGTGAATACGTCCAATTTCCAAAAGGCATCTGCTTCTTTTGATCTTTACATAATGTATTGACTTGAATTGAAATGTTACCCCTTTTCAGCTAAAATTGAGATGTTTGACTCTTCATTGAATTTATGGGGCTTAAATCGACCATGGGCCACAAGCTTGCTGCTGATTGGGGACGAGAGAGAATTCTCTTTGGTCTTTGCCACGTAGTGTGAAAAGCTTTTGTAAGTCTTGCCCACATACCATAATTGGCCGCAGCCGACGTAGTGTGAAAGATGTAGTCAAAGCAATTTTTCTTTGTTGGTTATTCAGTAGTTTCTAAGAATTTTGCGCCTTTTTCTTTGTTGAATCACTTGCTTCATGGATTGGAATCTAAGGAAAATGGAAATTATGCAGTCATAGACATAATCAAACTCACCTCTTCAAAAATCGAAAGGGCCTTGGGGGTTAAAAGTGAGCTAATCATGACCTACACACTGACTCCTGAGATGCTAAATTAAAATCTGCAGTACAATTATTCTCTATTAATTGTTAAATGAAAGAACGCTGATGAGACATACAAGCAAGTTGTCTGATTGTCCCCGACCCTCCCAAGGGTAGGTACCAGTAAGCATCGGCTTAATTTGTGCACTGCCACCATCTCTGTTTTGTATTATCAAAGCAATCGGGGAAATCTCCTCGGCATCGCTTGAAGATGACTGGTTGATTAGCATTCTTAGTTAATTGGAGAATGAAAAATACTTTCAATATCTTCTTCAATCATACGTGTGACATGACAGTGTATGCAGCTATAGTGGCACCAGTTGTGTGATTAAGTGCTGATTCAGGATCGAAGAAAAGGGAACCTAAATTATATTTACACGTGCTAAAAGGTTCAAACTCTTGTTGGGGCCGTATATAATAGCATGAAGATCTTTTGCCACTTAGGATTTGTAAAAGAAGAACTCCATAACCATATACATTGTATTTCACGCCTTCACGTAGCTAGCAGTACATACACTTTCTTAAATATTCAAGGGGAATACAGAGACTCCAATTTGTAAATCAACAAAGAATATGTAGATGTAAAGTATTGTAAACGTGTCATGATGAATAACAAGCAGGCAGCGTACTTACTATGTTCCAACTAGCCCGTATTTGCCCACAACAGAGAAGTACTTATAACTAGAAGGTACCTCTTGGCTTGAGTAATCTCTCGTCTTTGCAAGAAACAAATGCTGATGCCTGCCCAGAAGCAAAATGGCTCTGGCCACCGTTACCATAATATTTAGTACCAATAACCTTGTCTTGTGCTTCTGAACTTCTCCTTTCTTTTGAGCCTTGAAAATTGTTTGTCAAGTTTATTAGAACAGGTGACAAACGTTATTATTCAAAACTTCTCTGATTGAGAAAGATTGATCGTATGAGTTGCAAGTAACAAGCAACTGGATACCAGCTGGAAAAAGCTCCCATTTATCATATGTCATTGGAAATATTTTCTGGCACCAATAGTAATGCACAGCCGAGACCTTCCGGAGTTCATTGCCTCAGAAGGTACTTCAGCCCTCCACTCAACATATAGGATTGCTAAAATTGATCATGTTGCTACTTTTACATGGTAGCACACGACCAAGTTCTAAAGCCTTGAAAGCCGTGGAGCCAAGCTGTTTAGTTCTAGGGAGGATTTGACTGATGAAAGATGTTTCTGTAAGAAGATTGATTTACCATTGAAGAAAAGATATACTGCAGAGTCTTGTTTACCACCCCAGATAGGCGAAAGTTATAACAGATACGAAAATTGTCTTTAAATTCCGAGAAATATATGAGGAGCAAAGTAAGAGGAGATCAATAAAATGAATTTGGAGATGTTATTGGGTCTAGGATGCTTAAATTGTCACGCACGCAGCCCATATAGAAATGAAACCGGCCCTTTCCCTGTCAATGATTTGCACTAGTAACAATTATGGGCAAACATAGCTAATGTTTGAATAAAAGCATAGAAAATTTCAGACCAATTGCCCCTAGACATGCTAAGCTAATTCTAGTACTTTCTTTCTCTTTTTTTTTTTTTTAATAAATCCCCTTATAAATAAATATATAGCCTGGAAACGTTGAATGGGTGAACTGGCTGGCACTTTAGTCAATTTGGTCCAGCTTTTTTAATACAGTGATAATATTGACGGTCAAAATATTACCGAATAAAAGAAATAAAAAATAAAAATCTGTTGCTTGGGGAGTTGGGACCTTAGGTTTTCTGACCTATGAATTTTTCATACGTGGTTTCTGAAGACTTTGGACGGGCGTCTAGGCAAAGCCCTTCCTCTCTTTCCTTGTGGAGTAAAAAAAAAAACAGGTCAATGCATTATTGTTATACGAAAAAATATATTATCAAAGTTTGTAATTTTGGGTCTAGTTATGGTGCAACTATGATATCATACCACAGCTGTACTTAGCTATTGAATTCAATTGTGGTATACCACAATTGCACCATAATTTTATTCTTATAATTTATTATTGTGGAAAAAGTTCTTCTCATCCCTAGGATTTCATGCAATTACTCATTTCATTCTTACTTTTTAAATAATAACTCAAAATATCATTCTATTAACTTACTGTTAGTTAAATGTCGTTTGTTAGTTATTCATTAAGGGTAAAAAAGGATTTTCCATTAAAAAGGAAATTAGAAAAAATAAATAAAAGTTGACATATAACTAAAAATGATGTTTATATGATCCCACTAAACGAGAAATACAGAAAAAGATGAAAACTTCTATTTCAAGTAATTATTGTGCACTTCTCTATATTTTGGCGGCATGAAAGCCCAATAAACCATAGATTTAAGTATATAAAATAATCACAATTTTCATATTCATATAAGTATACTCTCTAATTGCACTGTGAGCTGACTTGGGGAGACAGTGGTAAGGACTTGGAGAGACAATAATGGTCAAAGAAGAGTGGTGGCAAAGATCAAAATAAAAATTAGTTGAAGATTAAGAAGATTTTCAACACATGCAAACACATAAAAATTAGTTGTATTTTTGAGTTTTTCTTCCAATGATTTAAAGATATTGTGCTAATTACAATTTGTTACTTATGCCGATTATTCAAGTGGCCATATCAAATTATTTCATCATTGATTTCATTTAAGAAAAAATTAATGAATTTTACATATTTTGTAATGTAATTTAATTGTGTAAAATTTTTTTTTTAATATAGTTTGTACCACTTTAAAAAAAAATCATATTTTGCCCTCAATGAATTACTGGTTAACGGCATTAAATTAACGGTGAGTTAGTAGAAGGATGTTTTTGGATTATTATTTAAATTTAGGGATGAAATAGACTATTATATGAAACTCTAAGGATGAAAGTGGCTTTTTCCGTTATATTATTATTGGGATCATATGTGTATATGTATACAGGATACATATATAAATCACTGGCTAACAATATTGAAAAAATAAAATAATGGCGACAAACGATTCAAATGATTATTTCTATGCTTTATCCAAACAATTTGAAAAACAAAAATCTTTTCTCATCAATCGACCATTGACCTTTTCTTGAAGAGAACAAATGATTTTCCGTGTTTAGAGAATTTTTTTCAAGGTCACGAATCCTTGCTTCCTACTTGATATACGCTGGTAGCTACACTTTTGAACTTAAAATTTCCCACAAAATTATCATAATTTAGTTATAAAAAAAAATTGAACTTTTCAATTAATTGTCTTCAGTTGACCAATGTTGAGACATGAGAGCTTCAATGAATGGAAATTCAGACTTTTGCATGTGAAGGCCGCTTTCTTCATTGGAGTAATATTGAGCCACAAAAAAGACCAAATGTCCCCATTTTTGTGTAAAAATAAAAAATCAAACTATATGTATCATATTTGTATAGATGACTACGCGTACTCACATCCTTTAATTTCTGCACTATTAAATTGGCACAGATTTTATTGATTTTCAAATCGTTTCACATTTGACGGTATTCAAGCTGTAGATTATAGCATCCTTAATGTCACGGGACGCTTAAATCTCCCGTGATCAGAGGTTAATTTTGTGCACACGAGTCTGCTTAGTAAAAGTTCGTCTAGACGTGGAGTGCGCTTAGAAGCGGGATGCGCTTAGCACTAAAGACGAGATGTACTTAGAAGCGGGTTGCGCTTAGAAATGGGCCGCCAACACAACTAGCCAACCATGTTGCGCTTAGTAAATCACCCACCATGGCCCAAGATCTAAAATTCTCTGCCAATTGTACATAGGCTAGAAGTTTTTAGGATTCTCCACATAAGTCCCTAGATATTTATGTAAGTAGCTAGGAACTCTCTAAACCTAGCACTTCCACACCTATAAATATGGGTAGGCACTCCTCATTTGGACACACCACACACACAAACACCCAACACACACAAGCTCTCTACATCTCTTGTAAAGCTCTCTTGTAATATATTTTTAAATGAGTAATATAATTATATTTTGGCCATTACGCTCTTGCTTCTCCTAGCATTTCTGCAAAGCATTATTGCTTATCTAGTTGAGAAGTTCGGAAAGATTTACTTAGCGACTTGTGTGCTAGAAGTCGTCCAAGTCGTCTAAGTGCCGCACGGGTTGTTGCACAACAAAACTCATCCTGTGACATTAAGATACCATAGTCGGACCCATGCATCAAATGACGCCAATACCAAATTCTCTTTTTCACTTTATTCCTTTTTGTTGTAAAGCTCCACGAGTCATTACTTGAAGTAATATGTACATTCAAAACTAGACAATGTAACTAAAATTAAGGGCTTGTTTGAAATTGTGGTTACGTACCTGTAACTTAAAAGTTATATTATTAAAGTGTTTGGTAAATACTCTTTGTTATAACTTGGAAGCTAAATTAATTTAATTTTACACTTATATGATAAAAAATCCATTATATTTTTACTAATTTTGTCAAAATTATTATTTTGGCCTAAATGGTTATATGGTCTTTGATTTGGATGATAACAAACAATGTGTTAAGGATATATTCGGGTGTGTGTGTGTGTGCGCACGTGCGCTTCAAATCTCACTAGCTCTTGAAAGATAAAAATCAAACATGTGAGATCAAGTTTAAGGCATTCAATAGACAAAGACAAAAAGCAAATCAAGTTAACAACAAACATCAAAGATACTTAGATGATACATTTCTTGTAAAGCTAGTGGGATTTAATTTATGCATGATTAAGTATTTAATAACTCAAGTTATTTTTATGACATTTTAAATAAATTATTATTTTCATAATATAAAGGTTCTATACTTAAAGTAAAATGATTTTATAAAATTGGTTGTTTTCAAATTTATGGATAAACTAAAAAAGTTTTGAAAACTTTGAAATCAACAAGTATTATTTGAAATTCTAAAAATGGACTTATTTGAAAAATTCTATAACATTTTAGAGCATAACATAATTTTATAAAGTTTTGAAACCAAACTATAATTTTAAAAAATTAGCGGCTCATTGTTTGATTGTAGCGACTAACTGATAGTTTTCTAGGAGGTTTTTTGGAATCAAATGGCAAATTATTTACTTTCAATTAGCAAGCCGACTTTAAACAAATGAGTCTCTGGAATCAAATGGTGAATCGATTAAATCACAAGCAACGAGCCGATTCCAACCAGTTGATCTCTCTAGAATTAAACGGTAAACTGACAATTCTCAAGCGCCCATCTGATTATGCAAAATTTTTAAATTGTTTCATAATAGTAACTTGCCACATAAGCCAAACGGCAGTCCATTTCAAAATTAACGGCGATTCGATAACGTCCAAAATGTAAATAACAACTAGTTTTCTTGTTAAAACTATAAAATGGCAAATCAAAACTCATTTCAAGAGAGTTTTTCAATCTTTATCAAGTTTAAACTCGTTCATACAAATTATCTTAAGCCTTCATTCATAGACACTAAATCATTATTGAGCTGTCATTTGCTTACATACTCTTGTGAGGAGTGCGATATTTGTAATTTTCATTTCAACATAAAAAATCAAGTGATTGTAAGTGTGAGAAACATTTGAGAAAAGAGGAATGAAATCATCTCAAAATATAAAATGTTTATTAACATCTTAAAAGTTAATTGTAAACATGTTGAAACCTTGGTTAATGAAATCTTTAACCTTAGTTTGCTTAGAGGTATGGACATAGACAGATTGCCGAATCACGTAAAATAATCATGTTCATTTTCTCTACACTTAACTCTTTAAATTTTTTGTTGTTGAAATTATTATTATTATTATTATTGGTTGCAGTAATTATTGGTATTATTTTTAAAGTTTTTTTAAAACCCAATTCACCCCTTTAAATTACCTAACTAGAATTTCACATTATTTAAAAAAATTATATTTATTATATAATATTAATTTTTATTTTATAATTATAATTCTTTCCCACAACAACCATGGCATTTCAATAACTAACCGGCCTAAAATGAGGAAAAAATGAATGCCTGCGATTGCAAACTCAATAGAAAAAGCACAAGAGACAAAGCAAAACAATGACTTGTCGTCCCTTCAATTTAAAGATTACTTCTAATGATGTAATATAATATATCGGGATCAAGCTTAAATAATGATGGGATGTCCCTGCCCGAAGCTTCCGTAATTATAGGTATCACTTTATCCAATATTGATCTTTAACCACTTCCACTAATTTCATCTTATCTTTTGCATTATCTTGACTTTTCTTCTTATGTAAGATAAGAGTTTCACTTTAATAGAAAAAATAAACCTGAACATCAGCATGAAGATGGTAATTTTAACACGCAGAAATGGGTATTCGAGAATGATGAAAGAAACTCTTCAGGAATCAGGATCTACTTCTCAGTCTTTTAACTTAAATGTTTATGAACTTTATTTTTATTTTAAAAAATAAAAAAACAAAAAATGAAGACCAATCGAGAAAGAGAGTCCGGCTATGGTGCAACGGTGGTACTGTGTTACCGTTGCATCCAGTCGTTGAATTTACTTGAATGAATGAATTTATTAAGATCCAATGACTGAGTGCAACAATGACACAATACTACTATTGCGCCATAGTTTTCTCCGAAGAAGTAGAGAAACAAATCAACATTGGCTTAAACGCAAGACAAGAGCGAGAGGGGAGTGACTTAAAAGCATAGAAAAAGGAGAAGTAAAGGTATGGACGCCACATGTTGTTACTTAAAATTTGTTAACTCCAAGAATCCAGAGTCTCATAATTTGCCGTTCATGACCCGCAATCACTAAATAATAAGTTAATAACCCGCGGTGGATGAAAAGGCAAAGCCTATCATATGACATGTCAATTTTACTTTTGTGATGATGTTGATGTTAAAACATGTAAGCTTTACTTCATCGAATATTTAGCTTGTAACTTAATGAATGTGTTAATAATTATTTATATAAACTAATAAAGTGTTGGCTCAACTGGTAATGGAGTTCTCTTAAGTGGCTTGACTGAGTTTGTTTCCTAGTTCGAGTCGGAAGGAAGTCGCCTTTGTTGGAAGAATATGTGCCTCCCGATTTGAGCGGGAACTTATAATTTGAGTTGTGTTATGGGTTTAAAGGTGTCTCCCACAGTTAGGGTCCTCCCCAAAATACCTCATAATTAAGACAAAAAAAATAATTATTTATATAATTCAATTGTTGGATCAGTAGCGGTATAAAATTTACATTCCAACTGAGCAACATAATACTTTTCATATTAAAATTAGAGTTATAATAGTAATTGCTAAGTTAAGCTCTTTTTTAATACATCAAGTAAGTATATTAAAATATTAGAATTGAGTTAAACACCTATTAAACTTTGTTTTTTTCACTTTTATTTTTTGGTAGAATAACCAACCGGATTTAATCAAGTTACCATAATTTTAATCAAAAAGTGTAAATCACTTTTTTTGGCCAAATGTGTATAGGAGAGAGCTAAAGGAAGATCATCATATCAGTTTAAGTCGAGATCTTGGTATTAATTTTGAGATTCAAAAATAGAATTTATGTTTGGTTTGATCATGATTATTGATACATAATATAGTATTTATGTCCACAATATTTTGCAAAGTCGACCTTATATGACTCTCTTCTTGCTTTTTAATGATTCAATAATTGATTGTTTAACTGATATTTACAACAAAAAAAAAATTCAATTAATAACATTATTTATTAAAAACATTAGAGCACCCTCGACATTATTAAGTTATTTAATTTGACAAACATGTGTAACTACAAATCATTAAGAGGTATATTAATAAGTATCTTTTTGAGAGGCCAGAAAAATAAAAAGAGAAAAAGAAAATTTCAAGTCATTGCTTCAATACCAAGCTTAATTAGGATATCAATAAGTATGATTGTCCTTCACCAGTGGCATGATTTTGAAGTGTTAACAAAGCTCAGGCAAGCTTTCAAACTTTCTCTGTCCATGCTTTTTTTTTTTAATTTCTTTTTCTCTCTTAAATATGATCCCAATATAATAGAACCACATTATTGCATTAATTAATAAGATGCAAAAGGACAGGAGGCCCCTACTTATGGAATGATTTGAAGACTTAACAAGAAGTAGCCATTTGTCTGAAAATCTCAGTCTCTGTGTCGTCGTCTCTTTATAATGAGTAATGAACAATACACACCCCCAAATTTCAACCCATGATAAATGAAGTTCCCATACGATCAAATTAGGTTAAAAAAATATTAAGACACCCCGTAAGACCCGCTCTCTCTTTAAGCTAGGAGCTGACTTTCTTCACGGTCATGGACAGCCTCTCTGGGGCCTTTAACTATGTCCCTAAACAAAATTTAATATAGGGCACTTTTTCACATCCACCTCAAGAGTACCACCACCATAACATTCCCATTCCCCACCGTTTGATATTCTCTAATTCAAATCAAGATAACATAATTGACAACAGTTTGGTGTCATGATATCTATTTATTTTATAGATCTTGAACGGTGCTGATTGAAAATGTAGAATAATTTGTAATTTTGTCAATGTGATACCTTTGACAATAGTAAGGTGTTAGATGATTTGTATATTTTCTAAATTCCAAAGGGGATATTTGTCATCGACTATAAGTGTCTACACCAAATATATTTTTCTACCGTGATTATCTCTTTGACAATAGTCAAGAATCAATACATTTGTCTATTTTTTTAATTTTAAAAGATAATTTCGTCACCGATTAGAAATGTTTTGATCAATATATATTTTCATGAAGTTTATTAAAGCATTGTTCTATTTTAAACCTTCCATCGGTCTATTTTTCTACTAATTTATTTATTTATTTTTGTTCAAAATGATCTATTTAAAAAAAGTCAAGAGTCTATGTATCCGTCTATTTTTTAAAATTTAAAAGTGCAAATTCGTCATCGACTAAAAGTATTTAGATTAACATGTATTTTTTTTAAAGTTATTAGATGTGCGAGGGAATATTAAACCATTTAAAACACCTAAAAAGTACACCCACGATGGCAAGTTGGCAACGCCACCATTGGATTGACTAAAATTTTGATCGTGGTGATGATCATGGAACAATCCAATGGTGGGAAACACAAATATGAGTGCAAAATGGCAAAGGAGGAATGGAGCCCACTAAAAATTAGTTGATATGTATAAAGCTCGTCACCTATGTCTATGTTTAGTTCAAAGGGAAAGGCCAAAGGAGGCAAAAGACGAAAGAGAGAGAAAAACATGGAGAAAGCAAAAATAAGGGGAAAATAGAAAGAGAATGAGAATGAGCCACTTTGTTTTGAAAAATCAAACCGCTCCAAATTCTCCAATCCCAATTCATCAAATCTCATAAAATTTCAAACCCATCTTTAAAAGTCTCCTCTCTTCAATACCCAGATCTTATTTCTCAAAATTTCATCAAATTTTTCCCTCTTTGATTCATTTATACTCCATATTGACCGTTTTCCTCTGTTTTCTCTGCTTCTCGTCATCAAGAACCATTTGTTTTTTTTTTTTTTTCAAATAAGAGAAATAGTCATATTGGGAATTCATGCCCCTGTATTCAAAAAGATCATGTGGAATCTTCTGACTTCTCAGGAAGCTTTTACTAAATTTCTTTGGCCAGAAATTCCCCTGCTTCTTCAATTTGTCTCTGTTTTAGTCTCATAATCTTCAATATTTTAGCCAAAGCAATTTTTTGTTTCTTTGTTTTTGATATAAATTTATCATATTTGGCAAAAAACAAAGAAACAAAGGAAGAAAAGGGCCGTAATTTCAATATGGGAATTCAAAAAGATCGAATCAAATTCAACGTTGGTGGCAGAATCTTTGAAACAACAGCTACAACTCTTGCAAATGCAGGCCGCAACTCGTTTTTTGGTGCATTTTTTGATGAAAATTGGGATTTGAACTCACAATTCTTCAACAATTCCAATGAAAGTTTCTTCATTGATCGAAACGCTGATTGCTTTTCCATTCTGCTTGATCTTCTCCGCACTGGTGATCTCAACATTCCGCCAAATATCCCAGAAAGGCTTCTTTATAGAGAAGCTTCATTTTATGGGCTTTTGGATCATGTTCGATCAGCTAAATGGGGTCCCTTTGATGGCAACAGACTGAGACTCGACCAGTCTGTAACGGGTCAGGCTCCCGGTGATGGGACTGCTATCCGGGCTGGCCCGGATGGCGGGTGTTGCGTGGCGCATGGTAGCATGGTACATGTGTATGATTGGATGTTAGAAGAACATCCACCAATTAATCTTGATTACCAAAGAGTTAATGATATTGGTTGGGTTGATTCTGATAATGTCGTGATTAGTGTTTGTGAAAGGTTAGGTAGCAGAGATGGTGGCATGGGGTTATTTAATGCATCAACTGGTGAGTTAAGATTCAAATTTCAAGTTAGTCATGAGAATCAAGTGAAGAGTTACACGGCTGGTGCTTTGAGTTTTAGTAGTGATTATAAGATATTTTCGAGTTGTAAAGGGAGAAGCAATGAGTATGGAGTTGGGGTTTGGGATCAAGTGACAGGAAAGCAAATTGATTTCTTTTATGAAAGTCCAGGTTGGTCACTTGGTGATGCTGATAAATTGCAATGGTTGAATGGAAGCAATTGTTTGTTGGTCGCTACTTTGTTTCCGAGAAAGGATAATTGTTACATTAGTTTGCTTGATTTCAGGGAGAAGAATATGGTTTGGTCTTGGTCTGATATTGGTGCTCCTTTAACAGTCGATGAAAAGAGAGTCAGAGATGCTATAGCTATGGAGGAGAGTAACTCCATTTGTGTCGTGAATGAATACGAGGATTTGGGGTTCATTGATTTGAGGATTTCAGGAGGGAGTGTGAGGTGGAGCTCAAGAAGTAGGTTGATGAAAGGGAACATGCCGGAAGAACCTTGTTATCCGAAGCTGGCATTGCATGAAGGGCAACTGTTTTCATCGATGAATGATTCGATTTCTGTCTTTTGTGGTCCGGATTGGGTGTTAACATCTAGGCTTCGACGAAGCTATGGAGGTTCTATATGTGATTTCTCCATTGGCGGTGATCGGCTTTTAGCTCTTCACAGTGAGGAAAATGTGTTTGATATATGGGAATGTCCACCTTCCCCAATTATATGATACAGAATATGATGGTTTGCTTGTTCTTATGAGTTTTGTTTCTTACAATTTGATACATGTTTTTCGCGTATCTTTTTCATTAGGTTGTAACATATATAGGAAATTGCAGACGAACAAATAGGTTAGGCAAAATCGAAGAAACAGATGTTGGAGTTGTGTTTGTATATGATAAGAGTTTGCTTTTGCTAACAAAGAAATGAAATTGATCGATGAACTACCATTTCATAATGCAAAAGCAATGATTATCCATTTGGCAGAAATGTCAAACTGAATGCTTAACTGCCAAATTATGAAATTCAAAGACCTACTTTGCATAAACTGCAGCTTTTCTTTTCTCTCAATTTTAAGGCAGCGTCATTTAAATTCTGCTCCTTTAGACAGCCCTCTTTCTCTTTTCTTCTTTTTGACCAGTGCTTCACTAGGTTAACTTATCCTTACAGATTTGGTGATCCCACTGACTTTGGTAAAGATTCCAGATTCCTCTGTGTGTTTCTATTTGTGTCTGAGATGCTGTTAGCATGTGAGCAGTTGCATCTGCTCAACTGACAGATTTGTGATGTTTTTCACTTTGCATAAAGTAAGGTTTGTGCTGTCTTGCTTTAGTTTCTGGTAAGCCCCTTTTTTTCTGGTGACATATGCCAACGAACGATCATACCCACATCAACAAACCTTGTCCTCAATTCTTTTTTTAATCTTTGTCATTCATAAATCCTGGATCTTGAGTGACTAGATCATCAAATTCGTTCAATATTGCATAAATTTTGGTACTTCCAATAGACAAATTTCAAAAGCCAGGAAGTGGAAACTAATCCCAAAAAAAAGAAAAAGAAAAAGAAAAAGAAAAGCCACATCATTTCAGATTTCAGTAAGTTTATCCCTCAATGATTATTTAAAGATAACTAAGATTTAACTTATAATTATTCATGTTGTTCAATGAATACAACAAAGAAATTGTCGGTAACACATTTATTTATTATGTGAGAAGATGTCAATGAAAGGAAATCATAGTCAGCCGCCGGCTGTATTAATCAGTTGTGCCAACCATTATAACCCTAACCCTAGATTATTTATTTATTTTGTTTAGTTTTTTAGCTGCTGTGGTCCCTAAAACATCGTGTTTATTTACAATTCAGAGATCTAATTTAGCATGAAAATAGTTAGTGAATATGAAGATGGCAAAATCTAAATCTAATGAACAAGAGTCAAAGTCTAATAACTGGCAACAGTGAATTTCCAGGAACCCTTCATTTTGACTATTTCTCCCCTACTCAATTGGAAATCTTAGGAAAGAGTAGTTTCAACAACGTAAGCAACATCTAAGTAACGGGAACAGATACACCTAATTTGACCAAAAAAGTGAAGACTTACGAATAAGAAATAACTGAAAAGAGATGGATTGAGGAAGTGGCAAAAATTCAAGCATGATCAGGCATCACACTTTTAAGGAATGTAATTGGTTGAGAATCTTCGGGGGCAAGTTGGTCAAACGCCACATAGTTTTGCTCCTTGTCATAGATGTGGCATACTGTCATTATTGTCTTCATCAAACGCCAATTCCATGAAGCCTCGTTCAAATACTGATACAATATAAGAGAGGCTTAAGTTTATCAGTATGCTTTTGGAAAGTTTGAAATTTTCTCAAAGCCCTTTATCAAGTCTTCTGACTAGTAAAAGATCCACTGAAGAGAGTATTTCCCTAAACTTAACATAAATTACATTGAAGGCATAGATGGAGATAGAGAGATTGCAAAATGATTAGCAGTTGTACCTTCCCCCAATTCTGTTGGATAGATTTATGAGCTGCCTTCAAATTATAGCTTGGTATTCTCGGCGAGATATGATGGGGGATGTGGACATTGATGTTGTGGCAGAGAATCTCGATCCTGTAAAATGTAAAATTAGAAACTGTAATCATTTGCATTGATTGTAAGCATCAATTTATAGGTCAGCAAATAGAAAAAAAGGAAATTAGACAATTTTCAATGGTTTTCAAGCAATTCCGTACACGAATTTGAACCTATTAGTCAAGCTCGAGTTATTGGTGACATTTGCTTGAGTCTAATTCCTCAAGGCTGACAATCAGGCCAAAAGCCAGAAATTTCCTGCTCCATGAAGACCAAGGATCAGGGGCTGTTTCATACTCATGTTTGTTAAACCTATGGACAATTTATGGTAGATACTGTCGTAGAGATAACTCTCAAGAAAGTACGTCTCCTTGTCCTTTATCTGGGGTTGGGAATAAATTAAAAAAAAAAATGACCCTAGAGTCACTAACGACCCCATTAACCGTTGAAAATAACTTTTGTAACCCCTTAGTGCTTATTTCAGCATAAGCGCTTTCAGTAAAGCCAGAAGACAACATGAAGCAGGCTAAAATGTTCATAAAAGCTAGCAGTTTATTAATTTTTAGTCTATCAGAAGTAGAACTTTGTAGACTGATTAGCACGAATGGTATCGCAGCTGCTTTTGGAAATAAAATTCAATACCAGGCATCTGCAATTTAAGCCTGCCAATAATGCTAAATTCTTCTATCTGATTTTAACTTCTAGAAAGTTTATCAACTGTATGTCAAATCAACATGAAACAACAGAAAAGAGTGGTTGTTAAAGCAGATCACATTTATTACCATTTAGGGTAATCACAATGAACTGTCCCATTAAGCTGGGCTTGGGCTGCATTCCACTCATTCGGAGATTTGAAAGGAATGTGAGGAGCCGTATGATGCACCATAGTGAAAGTACTCATCTACAAATAAACCAAAATTTCAACTTGAATATTACATTGTCAAATAATACTTCAAAATAAAAACATAAGATACCAGGAGGAAGCGTTACCCAGAAGTGATAGCCCAACCATGGCATCAACCAGTACTTTATCCATCCCGCAATTCCTGTCTTCAATATAATTAGAGGCCATCCAATTGCCATAAATGCAAAAACACATGCCAAACTTATCTTCACCCTTTTAACTTCATTTGGCCTGAACTTGCTCAAATCAAAGTGCCAGATCAACCTAGTAGAAAGGTTAAGAATGTTGAGACACATGTACGTAAAGACGTAAACTAAATAATATAATTTCTCAATTACTGGTTACATACCAGTGAGCTATTGACATCCAAGGTCGAAAAGGGCCATATCCATATATTATTGCTTTGCGCAAGAAGGGAGATGTGTCAAACTCCTCTTTCCAAACAGGATGCCAAGCTGTATCTCCGTGCAGCCTATACAGTATAAGATTATTAAAGGAAATTTCAGGATGAAAGAAAGGAAGTGGAAAAATTTAGATCAAGCTGGAAGCCAGCCTGACTATCAAGAAAACAACACTTTTGAATTCACTTGTAGAGACAAAAACAAGGATATATCACAATATTCGAGACCAACAAAAGACAAGATCCTGGTACAGCAACATCAGGTATCTTTTAAACATGGATATCTAATGTGAATAAAGCGCACATATGTATCACCTGTAGGAATGCTGACAACAGAATTTCGTGTAGAAATAGTTTTAAAGCAATTAGTAGGTTAGAATTTTCATCTTTAATTCTATTAATTTAAGTTATTACTCAGGTGGACAAGAAATCAAGTCTGCTGTAGAGAGTTGGAGAGATATGCTGGCATCACATTTCTCCATATTATAAGGTAAGATGACACTAAAGAAAACGCATTCTTGAGATTCCAGTTAGACAGAAACAAATAAATTAATAAGGAAATTATACACACATGTTTGTTTTGGCATGATGCTTGTCGTGCTTAAACCGCCAGGGTTCATATGGGTATATCAGTGGCAGAAAGGCCAGGGTTCCCACGATGTCTTCCAGTAACTTGTTCTTCGAAAATGATTTGTGGGCACAATCATGGCCTATAACAAAGAACTAAAAAATGGGAGACAAAAACAAAATAGAAGTTGGCAAATATGTACACTCAGCACGTGTTAAAATAACATCTTAACTCAACAGAGCAAAAGAAATCAAGGTAACTAACCCCTGTGACTGCAGTCCCTGTCCATGCCCAAGCCAAAGGAAGCAAATACCATGGGGCCTTTGAGATCATGAGAAGCCCCAACGCATATGAACTGACGGATATTAAAACAGACTTCCATGCTTTCACATCATCAATCTCAAATACCTTATAACACAAAGTTGAAAGGGGAAAAAATGCTGTTAACATTTAAGAAGATAGTGTTTTTGAAGAAGTGGGCAGAATACCCATCGGGGCCCCGGGGCCTTGTTACTGTTAAGGGAGAACATAGTCCTTTTAATTTTCTCTGCTTCGACTTCCAAAGCTGACATCAGCACAATATTAAAAGAAAGCTTCTTTTCCACTTAAGGTACATCCTGGTATTTTACAAACTATCACCACAATTTTTTTATAGAACAAATTAAAGTATGAAAGAGTAAAATATTACCAGCGACCCTACAGCTCTTGCTAATTTACCGCAAAATTTAATTGCAGTATACATCTCCAATAACAGAATAATGGAAAATTAGAAAATATTCTAAAGTTGAATTGCAGGTACAAATTCACAATAGATTATATAAGAGTAGTAGTTTCTAGGAGAACAACATGAGCATTGAGGGTGCAAGAAGAAGCAAAAAGAAAAAGCACCTTTTTTGGGAGAGAATCAATGACATCCTTCATTGTCACATTTTCAGGCAGTGGCTCTCCGATTTGCCTAAACCCATAACTTTCCGCTATCTGCTTTCTACAATCCGCACGGTCTTCTGAAGGTGGTGCAACTGGAACGGCCACAGCCTGTATAAATCTAGTCCCTCGAGAGGGAATTGAACATCTTTTGTGCTTAACTCCCTTCACGAGAAGACTCTCCCACTTCAGCTGACAAAGGCCTGTCAACTCAGAAAAGGCATTATAAGGTGCAAATCACAGGGAGTCACAAATATCACACGCAGGGACAATCCACATGGTGGTTGTCTCATTCCATTTCAGTAAAGGATAATTTGACACACAGTCAATCCTTCATTCCAAAAATTATGCAAACTGCAACAAAGATTATGTATACACATAAAATTTCAATTTGAACATTACAATTTAGCTAGAAAAGCTTATTCTTGTATGTAGCGGAAAGACAAAAAGCTAGGTAGCAGCTTCACAGCATGGCAAATCTAGATTTTTTGCTGAGTCATCCTATCATATTAATTAATCAGTCTTACAAATTTTCACTAAGTTATCAGAATCCAATCCAATAAAAAATTTGATTCAAAGCCTTAATGAGTTGATGCCCAATGATATATACCATTATCAACCAAACTCCAATCGGCAAACACTAAAAATCCAGCTATCATAAGCTAAACACACTAGTTAATAACTCCAAATTCATAAACCAAATCAATAAAAACTTGAAAAAAAATAAAACAATTTTGCAAGAAAGTAACAAAGAAGAGGAAAAGGGAGAAGCTTTAAATACCAGGTGAACTAAAGCATCCAATTTTCTGACTCCCAGTTGGCCTTTGAGGGGGGCCCTGACAACAGCCAACCGGAAAAATTAAAAAAAAAAGGATTAAACTTTACAACAATTAGCCAAAAAAGAAAAAAGAAAAAATTGATGGGATTCGCTCACCATGAAAAGGAACATAGAATCTGCAAGTCTGCAAGCCATTATGTTTTGAGCAAGAGAAATGCAGAAATTCCAATTCACAAGAGCCCCCTTCCCACTTGGATATATATTGGGATTGAGTGAATGTTAAAAAAGTGGATGGATAGAATTTCTAAAGCGGGATAGTGAAGAGGCCAACAACAGCCGGGGCTTTATAAACTCACTCGTTTGCGGTCTGTACAGGAGCTAGTTGCGGATGGCATTACGTGGGCAACTGAAGCCATTTGTTCGGATGCAATTTTCATGCTAGTCCTCACTGTTTACTAAAATTTCATATGTTGCTTTTAATTTGAGCAAACTCTGAGGCGCACGCACACTAATGCGCTTTACCCAGATTCCAGAATTTATTTTTTAACCACTCTTCCGCCAGAGATCTGGACATTTATATTTTAAAGAGTAAAAAAAATCCGTACTTAAAAAAATATTATAGTCAATGTTGGTTTCCACTCGCAAATTTGTGTGCTACTCTAACAATTTAATGTTGCTTTGTTATTGAACATGTGATATCGATATTGGTGTGGTACTACAATTAATTTCATGCCTATTATAAATAATAGTTCTTCTTAAATAACTCCTTGTAAGAATACACACATTCGTTACTCAATTCTAATTAAACCTTTGCTTCTTTGGTCGGCCCGTCCATTTTCAAACATTCAAATGGTGTGTGCATCACATGTAATCTATGATTATATTTTTGGCCGTCATTTTCGGTTTAGTCATTCTTTTCCACTTTACGGTCACTTGATCTTTTTTTTTTCTATTATTTGATTTTTTTTTATTATGTCTATATACATATGGAAATGAATTTGACGTGATGTGTGAAAGATTCATAGCATGAGTCATGTGATAGAATTTCCACTCTACCAAACTTATCTTTTAATGAATGGGTCTTCCTGAATTATATATAATGTACTTAGAGTTAGATAAAATTCACTCATTGCCCATTTTGACTTCATTATTTCATTATTTATTTTTTTTTGCTGAATAATCTATGTAAATTATAAGAAATGTAACTTATAAAAACTCTTTATCAAAAGAATTTGCAACATTATTTTTCTTTTCTTAATTTAATTTGTTAGATTAACATTATCTCAAATCAAGTGACGTGTTCAGTAAATAATTATTCACAATTCTTAAAATAACTTATTATATTATATTTTATAATGTACGAGGTAAGTATTAAGACAAAATAAATATTAAGTTACAGTCAGCTGTAATTTATTTTTCACACAAAAATCATGCAGAACAGTAATATAATAGCGGGGCCTGTATGATTTTTGTGTGAGGAGCAAGCTCTGGCAGAACACGGTCTATAAAAGGATAACATTCTTTGCTTTTCTTGCGATTAACCATCATAAAATTTGTACTTCACTAAATCGATGGTGCATATAGGATGAGGTTTCTTTTAAGGATCCCCCTAAGTTACAATTTTCGTAACATACAGTCAGCGATTTGACTAACTAACCAATAAAAATCTGCCACATGGATAAAAAAAAGAAAGAAAGTATAATTGGTTGAAACTGTTGCAGCCGGTTGCAATCGATTAAACGACTTCGTTTCACAATTGAATCCCTCACCTCTTAAAATAAAAAAAACATTGACGAAGAGAAGCTGAAGCTGCATCTCCTCCAACGACCATCCTACTCAAAATCCACCATCGAATTTTCTACAAACTAGGCTTCAATTAGTGCAAATGAACTTGCAAATCAAAGTGGCGCAAGCTGTTCACTTCTTGAATGACAAAACCGAATCATGTAATCAAATGGCAGCAAATTAGTGGCTCATTTAGTTTCGACAAACCAACGATGTTTGGGAGGTCGCAACCTCTATCCTCTCCTCTAATCTCCAGTTGTTGCTAGCCAATTTCAAAGTCGAGTTCTTGGCTACTCAAATTCTTAAGAGAAAGATAAATTTCTAGGGTTTTAATTCTAGTTTTATGATAAATTGCTGAGTATAATTTGATTTTCTTGCATTTGTCAACCAATCAATTACCAATACATGTAATTTACTGGAAATTTGCAATTCTCTGCAGGCAGCTGATCAACAACAGTAATGGCCTCTTTAATTTCTATATTCATTCTTCCTTAATTTACTCATGATTTGGAGATTTATAGAATTAGTTAATTAGATCAAATCTCGTCTCTTATTTCCTCAAACATTTACCAAATTTCTATTCTCCTCCACAATCCCTAAATCATTCCCTCCCCCTTTCTTAGTAATTTTTGCCTTCTCAAACGATGATGAAAGGTGAAAGCTTTTGGTCCGGTTACCCATAAGTTATTCCTAACCAATTCAGTCGGTTTCCCTTTTGTTGTTACTGCTGCATAAATTGAACGTCAATCGTTGGATTAAAATTAAAGATATTTAATGGTTGATATTAATCAGACCGTAAGATACATTAAACGCAAGTTAGGGATTGCCTTCTTTTAAACTGTAATCATGATTTTAACTTTTTGCACATAAATAATAATAACATGGACGGTGTGAAGTGACAAATGCCAATTTGCCGTTCTGCCCGCCACCTTTTTTGACATTCAATTTTTGACCATAGAGGAGTGTGTTTTGAAAATTTAGGGGGAATATAATGTAAATAATAAAAAGATAACGTTCTGGGTGTTTTCTGCACCCGGCATAACATTTGGGCCGCAGCAGCAGCAGCTGCATTATGCAAACCCGACGTCCCCCCTTAATGCTCGCCGCAGTAGCTTTCTTTTTTCTTTTCTTCTTCTTCCCCCCCTCCAAGACGTTCATTCATTATCCATAATATGTGATAAATATATTGATGTATAGAAGTTCAGCTTAAAGGAAAGTCCAAGAGTGAACAACAAATTCTCTAATTTTAGGCTATAAAACCGAACCAAGTATTACTGTAAAGGAGAGATCAAGGTAGGTAGATTGACATTTCATTTAAGTATAACAGTATAGGGAGAACTATAATAATAAAAAGCATAGAAGCCCTTTATTACGGAAAGTCCCTCAGCTCCCACATTATACTCTTCGAGTGTAGTTTTTTTTTATTATTATTATTATTATATACTTTCCTAACATATTTTTCTAGTATTTTCTTTATAAATATTCTGTTTTAGAACCACGAAAAGCTGCAACACGACCCTTTTTTTTTTTTTTTTAGCCTCGACATGGGTTTAGTTGTGTGAGTTCATTTTATGAGACACATCAACAGTCATAAAAAAACATCTTTACATGGCTTAACGTACTCTAATGTCTAATATAGCTAATGCAACCTTTAATTAGTAAGTGGAAAAAAAAAAAATACATAATCTTTTGATGACATATATTATAAGGTTCATGTTTTCAATTAAAATCTACATACTTGTAACTTTAATCATTTACATCATCTGCATTACAGGCCTCGTGTGGATTTTAATTTTGAAGGATACATTTTGATTAACACAGTTAACGTAACATTATTTTACCATACGCTTAGCTGCTTAAGTGATCAACCAAAGCAATTAGGCTTCGTTGATTCTACGGTACACAATTTCTTCCGCTTACCGTTTGCTCCATACGTTTTGATAAATGACACGTTATGGACAACTACGATATGTCGTCTATGCGAAGAAAGTTGATTTGTTAATTGTTGTGCTCTCAAAACTTTATCAGTGACGCGTGTAAGAAGCCTACCGAGATTACGTGTCGTCCACTAACGGTCCCCACGTCAGGAAAGGCGCCACTCCTAATCGGTAGCCGATCCAATTCTTCGAGCTACAGATCCTTTTCCAGGCGCATAATATAAACAAAATAATAAGTAATAATAACAAATCTCTCTTTGAATTGATTGATTCCCAGTAATCTGTCAACTTCACCAATATCTGTTTCTGTTACAAGCTCGTTATAAATAATAATAATAATCCTGTTTCCACTCACCGAACAGATCATTATTAATTAATAATTTAATATCATCCAGCAAACAGCAGAAGCTTTAGTTTTTTTTTCTCTCTTTTTTTTTTTTCCTTTTAGCTAATTTGTTCTTATCATTTCTTTTCTTTCACCGGAAGCTAAAAGTTGTTATTTAAAATATTCACATAGGAGAAGCGCTTCTGGCACCAAAGAGATTGTTGATTCGTTGAAGAATAAAAATGTGTTGATTTTGGTGGTTGAAGGAGGCGAAGTTCGGAAAAGCTTGGAAATGGCGTTGCTTCGTAGACTGTTTTTTCGGAAGCCGCCTGATGGACTGCTCGAGATCTCTGAGCGAGTTTACGGTTCGTTTCGTTTCACTCGATATGTGTATTATCTTATTGATTTTTATCTTTTTATCTTTTTTTTTTTTAATCAAATTTACGAGGCAGTCTGTGTACTTCTTGTAAGTCGTGCTTGGCGAAATGAAAAATTAGAGTTTCTTGGGCAGGATTTGAGTATTTATTGAAGATATCAGCTTATAGTTGGCGCTGCCGAATGCAGCCTTAATGATTTAGGAAAATAAATGAATCTTTTTTTTTTTCTAATAATTCGGGGCTACTGAATGTAATTAATTGCGAATTTCAAATTTTGGTTATTGGAGGCTTCGGTTTATTTAATTTATTTTCTAATGAAACAGTTTCTTTGTTTTGCGCAACCAATAGGACATGTAAAAAGCATTCTGTTAAGTATATTAGGAAACTGTTTATAAGTTACGAGGGTTTATAACTATTATTAGCCAGCTTAAATTTGATTAATGTCCATGTGAGGTATTTGGTGAATTTGAAGAAGAGGAGGAAATCTTCTAATAAACAGTTTCAAAAATGTTTTAAGTGCAGTGGTGACTAATGCTTGCTTATTTTGAGTGCATATAGTTTTCAATTGCTGCTTCACGACTGATGCTTGGGAAGAAGAAGACTATAAAAAGTACATAGGAGGGATAATTGGTCAACTACGGGAACATTCTCCGGATTCTCAGTTCTTGGTGTTCAATTTCCGTGAGGAAGAGACAAAAAGCCCGATGGCTAATGTCTTGTCTGAGTTTGACATAACTATAATGGACTACCCTCGGCAGTACGAGGGTTGCCCCTTGCTCACCATGGAGGTGATCCACCATTTTCTAAGATCTACTGAAAGTTGGCTCTCTCTTGGTCAGCACAATGTACTGATGATGCATTGTGAGCGGGGTGGGTGGCCAGTTTTGGCTTTTATGCTGGCTGCTCTCTTGATTTATAGGAAGCAGTACAGTGGAGAGTACAAGACCTTGGATATGATTTATCGACAGGCTCCTCGTGAGCTTTTGCAGTTGCTCTCACCACTAAACCCAGTTCCTTCCCAATTGAGGTATCTACAGTATGTCTCGAGGAGGAACGTGGTCTCAGAATGGCCTCCTTTGGATAGAGCTCTCACCTTGGATTGCGTCATTCTCAGATCTATTCCTAATTTTGACGGACAGGGGGGCTGCCGTCCAATATTTCGGATATACGGGCAGGATCCTTTTGTTGCTAATGATCGAAGTGCCAAAGTCTTGTACTCCACGTCGAAAAGAAGTAAAGCTGTCCGGACTTATAAGCAGGTAAATGTACAATCCTTTCTGTTCATGTACTTAATTTTTCTTTCGTTCAAACATTATTCATACTCAATTACCCTACGAATTACTGTTTTAGTTTTATGATTTTCTGCCATACTATTCTTTTTTTTTCATTAGGAGTTATTTTATATTATTTCCCATTCTATTAATAATAGCTTCATTGCAGTTTCTTTGGGGGCATATGTGCCCTTATTGCACCTAAAATTTGATTAAAAAAAAACAACTGAAATATATTATTGGCTGGGAATACTTGTTGTTATGCTGCAGGCAGAATGTGAACTAGTTAAAATTGACATCAATTGCTGTATTCAAGGCGATGTTGTGCTCGAGTGTATTAGCTTAAATGATGACCTAGAGCGAGAGGAGATGATGTTTCGGGTTGTGTTTAACACTGCTTTTATCCGATCAAATATTTTGATGCTTAACCTTGATGAAGTTGATATATTATGGAATGCTAAAGAACTATTTCCAAAGGAATTCAGAGCTGAGGTATATGTCTTAGCCTCATTTGTTTAAGCATAAGCATTTTTGTTCTGTTTTTTTTTTAAACAAATTTGACACTAGTGTATTTTTGGATGAAGATTCTTTTCTCAGAGATGGATGCTGCTGCTGCCGTAGTTGCTGCAGATATTTCTTGCTTTGAGGAGAAGGGAGGCCTTCCAGTGGAAGCATTTGCTAAAGTTCATGAGATTTTTAGCCACGTGGATTGGCTAGATCATGGATCGGATTTTGCATTAAATGTGCTCCAACACATAAATGCAACAAATCTTATCCAAGAGATGTCAGACACAGAGTCTCCACCAAGTGCGGGAATTTGCTCTCTACTACAGGAGTTAAGTCCTAGAGACCATCAGGATAAAAAGAGTCAATCTGAACTGGATAATAGCCCTAAGACAAGTCCTAAAGATTATCGAAATATGATCATAAATGCATCAAATCTTATCCAAGAGACGTCAGACAGTGGTTCCCCACCAAGCATGATAATTAGCTCTCTACTACAGGAGTTAAGCCCTAGAGGTCATCAGCATAAAAAGACTCACGTTGTAGACGAGGATAGCACTAAGAGCTCATTGCCCTCGGCTGTAAAGACACAATCTGTGCGCTTGCCAAAGATGTCTCCAGATACTGATGAGAGTAAGGCTAATGAAGAGCCCCAAGACCCCTGGATTGCCCTTCAAGTTTGTAATCAATCTGATGATATTTTTCAAAAGACATCCAAGTCTTCTCAGACTACTTCACTTAGTTGCAATTCTGTGCAAGTTTCATCTCTGTCAGTATCGGGCCATCATGATGCATCCCTAGCTCCTTGTCATAAACCTCTGTTACATGATCATGCTTTATCTGAAAGTGCTGAGGTCACTCATCAAATACCTGCATCTCCAGCTATCCCAGATCCAAATCTAGCTTCGTCATGTAAGCATGAAGCTGCTGGACTCAAAAGTGATTCATTTTCACCAACAACACCTCCACCACCACCTCCACCACGACCTTCCATCACTTCTAGTGCTTCAAAAGTTCCTTCCCCTCCACCACCTCCACAGCTACCTCCTCATCATTTTTCATCTTCATGTCCAGCACATTTTCCACATACCAAAGAAAGTAAATCCCATATGCAGGACAGGGATAAGCCATCATCAGCCACACCTTTACCTGCTCCAGAGACCTCATCTTCAGGTACTAATTCTAGTACTTCATTGTCCACTGCTCCCCTTCCAGCCCCTGCAACTGCTAAATCAACTTTTCCTCCACCTCCACCTCCTCCCCCAACACCACCTTTGAAGACTCCAGTCTTTAATAGAAATACAGATGCTTCATTTTCTACTCCTTCCCCTCCAGCTTCTACAGTCACTTTGTCCACGACTTCCTCACCTCCAACTCCTCCACCTCCTCCAAAGCCACCTTTGAAAGAGCAATCAGCAATTAGAGCTGGACCTCCTCCACCTCCACCTCCTCCTCTCTATTCTGGATCATCTGCTAGTTCCACTGGTTCATCTCCAACCATCCCACTGGCTCCACCTCCACCCTCTCTATCCTCAAATTCTTCTCCAGTCCCTCCCCCTCCACCTATTGCTAAAGTAGTTTCAAAGACCGGAGTTGCTTCTCCAGTTCCTGCACCACCATCAATTTCTCCCTCTAGTGGAAAGGGACGATTGTCTCGTACTATTAGTTCAAGGAGTCATCAAACCAAAAAATTGAAGCCTCTGCACTGGTTGAAGTTAACAAGAGCTGTGCAAGGAAGCTTATGGGCTGAGGCACAAAAATCCGGTGAAGCTTCGAAGTGTGTTCTACTTAGCGAAAAGAGCATTTTTGTTTTATATAAATTAATTTTCTTTTTCTTCAACCTTGTGAACTTTTATTTTTGACACCTCAATATAGGGCTCCGGAGATTGACATGTCAGAACTTGAGAATCTTTTCTCAGCAACAATTCCAAATTCAGAAAAAGGTGGAAAACCAAATCAGCGTGTTCCACGTGGTCCTCAATCAGATAAAGTGCAACTGGTAACGCTATTTTCAATGCCTAACTATTAAATAGTGCAGATTTTATTTTTGTACCTTTTTGTTACAAGAAATTAGGTATATCCATACTCAGGTTTGACCAGGAACCTAGTGTCAATATTCATCATGAATCAATCATCTAGAAACATAATAGAGAGTCATCTCTCTCAAAGTCCTTTTTCTAGTTCCTCTTATAGGTTTCAACACCCAAAAAAAAAAAAAATTATAATGATTTCCTTATTAACAATAATATCCCAACTAATCTGAAATTTCGTATTGTTTAGCATGCATGTTAGTTTTCCATGTTAGAATGGTCTGTTACTGACTTGATTACTAGATATCATCATCTGGTGTACTACTAAGCAATCCAATCCTTCTATAATCTGTTACCGGGCTGTCAAATTTGTAGTTATGAAGTGAGATGATCATTATTTGATTAACTAGATTTATCGTTACTTATTTTTGTAATTACTGCTTGTCAATGTGTTATCCAAGACTGATATAATAGCTTTGTATAGCAAAATAGCTTATTCTGGAAAACATAAGAAAGGGCATGTTTTTGTCATTTTAATGCTATTGTAATGGCAAGGTCTTGCTGATATTAAATTGTGAACCTTGGTAATGGAGGATGAATGTCAAAATTTTATTGTATGAAGCAAACATGGAGCATCTTGGGAATAGACCCTTCATTGTCAACTTCAAATACTGTGTTAGAAGTTTGGAACCTGGAGTATGTACTGAGGTTTACATTGTTCATCATGTAATGAAAGTGCAAAGTTCTCAGACATTAGATATTAGGAGAAGAATTGAGACTGTACATTATTGGCTTCTGTTATATGGCATTTCTAGTGGTGTTGTCTATCAATTTTTCTTTTTCTTTTCTTTTAATGTCGTCACTTTTTGCAGATTGACCACAGGCGGGCATATAATTGTGAAATCATGCTTTCAAAGGTCAAAGTTCCATTGCCTGAGTTAATGGTAAAAGCAACTGAATTTGTTTATTACTTATGACCATATGTTCCTTTAAAAATATGATTAATGTGTTTATATACGAAAAACTTAAATGACTTCTTTATCCGACCCAAAATAAAAAATCCCTATTAAACTTGGGGCGGATACAGGTCAACTTGGATGGGATATGTACTAATAAATTTCTCCCAGACCAATCACTTTGGCTTAGAGGAATTGGAATACCGACTAAATAAGCAAATAGAAAGCTGAATCATCTCAAATCATAGGTATAGTGCTTTGAGGGTAAGAAGGCCATCGGTGTCTGGAAATGCCTCAATCATTATTTGAACCGCTCATTTAAAATCTGTCAATGATGAACTCTATCTATTTTTTCGTATGTTCTAGCAATGAATTTATTGGACAAAACTGGAATAATCTTTCATTTTTTAGAATTATTCTTTCAAGGATCTGATAGATTTACTAATTTAGGAGGCATAAAGCGTAAACCATGTAATTTTCTGATTCACTATGATTTTCTATCTTGTGAACACTGACAGAGATCTGTGCTTGCCCTGGAGGATTCGGCAATTGATGCTGATCAGGTTGAAAACCTTATAAAGTTTTGTCCAACAAAGGAGGAGATGGATCTACTTAAGGTAAAGTTAATCATGGGATTAAGTGTAATTTTAAGTGCTCACTCATTTTAATATTAAATCCAATAAATTTCTGTGATTATCTCAACCATAGCCTTTTGATATGTATTAAAAAGTCTATGTACCTTAAGAATTGTTGGCTGTCTCTTTTGATTTTTGAGTTACTATTACGTTCATGCTTTTCCTTGTTTTAGGGCTACACTGGAGACAAGGAAAAGTTGGGAAAATGTGAACAGGTCTGTAGGATTTTATTTGTACTATGTTAGTCCTTATCTTTCTAATTGTTTCTTCCTTTTCCACTTCTTTTTCCCTTTTATTTTTTAATTTTCCCTCCTTTATTGAGTATCTCTAATCTGCATGCCATTAGATGAAAGTTGGATAGGGTTCTCAAACGGCTAGAAAGTGGATGATCAACACTAATAGGTTCTATTTAAAATTATTCCATAATACTAACTTCTTGTTGTAACATGTGGATTGTGGACGTTCTTGATGCCAATTAAATGTCTATTTTTGCTTTCTCATTAGCTAGAAATATTCTGTTTAATGTTACCTTGGCATTGCATAATGCTGCTGAGTTAGCTGATTTCTTTTCAGACGGGATGAGGATTGCTTTTCTTTGTGGATAGGCATACGCCATTTTCAGCGTCTTTAATTTTTGAACTTGCTTGTTCATAAACTCCACCAAAATTACAATAGCAAGGAACTGTTAGATCCATAAAACTGCAATTGAAGTACCATACCATTTTTTACAACATGTTAAATGATATTTGTAGTCCTATGGTACACCACTTACCGTGGATTAACATATTTTATGTACTATTCTCCATTGTATTTCATTCTATATACTTTGGTTCTGTTGACATGGAGCAATAGAAAGTTGCTGAACATTTAATACACAAAGTTGAAATGGTTCCGTTTAGAGTTATGGAAGATTGACACTGTTTCTGGTGTTGCTTTTTATTTTGTTTTATTTATTTTTTTAGTTATTATTTTTTTTTTTGGGGGGGGGGGGGGGGGGGGGGGTAGCAATCTTGTGTGGTGTTCTTCACACGCTGCCTTTGAAAACCATTCTTCATCTGCTTAATTGGCTTAGCTTGTACGCTTAGATATTATAAAGTTAATATAATCATTCTTCTGAAAAAACTAATAATCATTGGTCGATCCATATCAGCTCCAAAGGCATCGGCAGAATGCTATCTGCTGTCTAAACTGCCCAAACTTAGTTTGAGTTAGCCTGTTAGGCTATGTTAGTCAATTCTTCAATGGAGGTCTGTATTCCTTCTCCAACACCCCCCCCCCCTTTTTTAGATTAATGAATTTCATTCTGTTGCACTGGTTTATGCTCTAATGTTTAATGACATACTATATAAACGCTTACTCAGTTGACTTATATAACTTCTGCATGTGGAGAAAAAATTTAGTATCAGTGTTATTGATAAAGATGACCCTAGAATTTAATCTGCTTTCTGGATCTTTGCAGTTTTTCTTGGAATTGATGAAAGTTCCACGAGTAGAGTCCAAGCTCAGAGTTTTCTCATTTAAGATACAGTTTCATACCCAGGTAAATAAAGTGCTCATTTTCCTGTCTTTTAAGCATCCTGGGTTTGTGTTAGTTATTAATCTGGCCTTCTTGATTTGATATCTAGGTTTCTGATCTCAGAAGTAGCTTGAATGTCGTGAACTCTGTGGCAGAACAGGCAAGATTTATTCTTTTACTCCCATTTAATCTGTAAAACTAACCAAAATTCTAAAGGCAGACATCACATTGAGCTCACTACCGGTGTTCATATCAGGTTAGGAACTCTGCCAAATTGAGGAGAATCATGCAAACAATTCTTTCATTAGGAAATGCTTTAAATCAGGGAACTGCTAGGGGTGAGTTAACTGTTTGATTGCTGGTCCGTTGGCAAAATACTCTTAATCATATAAAAAGTAAGAACAAGTTATTAATATCTGCTGTCATCACAGTAATCAGGCAATGCTATTTGTTGTAAGATGCTCTCACTATAACCATGAAGTTTCATGATTGATCAATAACGAGAAACAAGTCTTTTGGTTTTCATTTAGGACTAACCGTATGGTATCCTTACCTAAGCAAATCTAAATCATATGCTGCATTGGCTATCACCTACATTGTGCATGGTAAGTGCAAATTTCCTTTTTTATTTTTTTCGCCCCTCTTTGCCTTCAGGCGCAGCAATTGGATTTCGGCTGGATAGCCTTCTTAAACTCACTGATACACGTGCTCGAAACAACAAGATGACTCTCATGCATTATCTTTGTAAGGTACAAAAAAGGCTGATCCTTATGAAATTCCCATCGTTGAAAATTTCTACAGCAATGTGCATCAAGTTTTACGACATTTTATTTTTGTATCTGGATAGTACTTGTGCAGTGATTCTATGAATTTTTATATCTAGGCACATTCAAGTTCATTTTCCTATAAATAGAATGTGACATTCACTGATGTGTGCATGAACATTATCTGAAGATACAAATCTATTTTTAGGTGGTTACTAAATTCAATGAGTTGGTTTGTGGTGAATGCATACACATTGATGGGAAATCAATGTACCCTAGCTAGGAGATCCTCCAAGCATAATATGTTAGTGCTGTGGCAACTAAAGTTCAAACATGTGAATGTTAAGATGCACGAGTTACTTGAATTATAACTTATGTATATGTCATTTCAATAAAGTGAAAGAAAATCAGACAGTGGTTTGGTTATGGGCTGTAAGACAGATGACTGACTTCTGAATAATCTGTTTATGGGTTGTAAGACAAATGCTTGCAGTATATTTTCTTGATATAATTGATAGTTTTACAAGAATATGGGGAAATTGAAAGCCATTCTTGGTCAAAGTGGCGCTAATATCTCATTAGGAGACTACTACACCCAAATGTTTAAGCTGATTGGTGTGGGCCCAGTAATAATGTTTAAGCTCTGAAAGTACAAGGTTATTTCCTTTCATGTGTAGTTATTTGACAGAAATTGTTTTGTTTATATTACATATAGGTGTAGTTGTTACTCTCTGGGCATGCTTACTAACATTACTCTTGTGCACTTGTCCTTAATTCTATTTCATAGGTTCTTGCCGATAAATTACCAGAACTTTTAGATTTCTCAGAAGACCTTACCAGTTTGGAACCTGCATCAAAGGTAAAATTATCGTGGGCAGTGGGAATTCTTTGGACAATTTCTGGTGCTTTCTCTGACTTGTGATTTGTACCAGATACAATTGAAATTTTTGGCAGAGGAAATGCAAGCGTTAAGCAAAGGATTGGAGAAAGTTGTCCAGGAACTGTCCATGTCCGAAAATGATGGAGCTATATCTGAAAATTTTATTAAGGTATTTTAAACTTAACATTTTTTTCCCTCCCTTGCATTAGGCAGTTTCACTTACATCTTCCCACATGTGTGTGTGTGTGTGTGTTTCCACAAAATGCTTTACTACTTTTTAGGAGAATTACTGCTCATGTATTAAGATCCATGGCTTTGAGATTTTTTTCATAAGGCAAAGGTTGCTGTATTCTACTCAAAGTGACCAACTATTAGAGAGAAGAAGAGAGTGGAATTAAACATTTGCATCAACTTCAATTTAATCATAAAAACTGATGCTCTAAAGCTTGAGTTTTTATGAACAATGATAAACTAGTTCTTAGCCGTTTGTTTATTCTTATATCACTTTTTTTTCTTTTTGTTTCTGGGGACCTTCACAGAATATCTTGGTTTTTGTTGGTCAGATTTTAAGAGAGTTCCTTCGTTTTGCCGAGGCTGAAGTGAGGACGTTGGCTTCACTATATTCTGCTGTGGTATGGCACAAATTCTTTCTCTGTGAGGGATGTTATTTCTGTTTCTATAATATACGTCGCGTGAGGCTGTTGTTTAACTGGACCTCATTGTTTATAGGGTAGAAATGTCGATGCATTGATTCTCTATTTTGGAGAAGATCCAGCTCGGTGTCCCTTTGAGCAAGGTATGTTGTTGATGATCACTTTGCGGCCATGCTCGGCTCCTGAACTAGTTGATGGTTATTTTATTACTCTTCTAAACAACTGCTGCAGTGATTTCAACTCTGCTTAACTTTGTGAGGATGTTTAACAAAGCACACAACGAAAACTGCAAACAGCTTCAGCAGGAAATGAAGAAAATGGCAGAAAGTGAGAAGTCAAAGATGGCACCTAATGAGTCTGAACGCTTATTACATACTCCAATCCAGAGTGGCAATGTCAAATGATTTAGTCTTCAACACAAACTTTCTAACTCTCAAACGAAGAAAATAATGTATAATCGAGCATGGCAGAGAAATCCAATTCGTGTGATGGAAAGATCTCTTTGGTGTTTGCAAAGAATGTGCATTTAGCTGGTTGGTTAAATTTGACATGTAAATATAGGATTCTCATGATTTGCTGCAGACTCTTAGGTTGAACTTGTCCTTCTGTAAGGTGAGTCTCTCGGGCCTATTTCCCATTTTCCGTTCATTGGACTAGCTCTTGTCAATTGATTTTGATACTGCAGCTCGGTTTCTTCGGTCTACATTATTATTTATCATGAGCTACCATTCTTATTGGAACAGATATGGAGTCGTCAGTGCAATCCCTGTTCTTTGGTATGCAACTTGTAAATTATCTGACCGCGAAACTAGTACTTGTAAGTAATCTTAATGAAAGGTTTTGGGGGATGATAATCCCTTTTCCCCTCCAATTTTTGCTCCTCACTTTCAATTGATTCCCAGATCTCTCATGATTGACTTTGTTTTGATTGCCCCTCATATGATTTAAGATTATTGGTGATAGCGAATTGCTTCTTCTTTTACTAATATCATTATGCAACAAAACTTTTAACATGAACCCTAGATT
This sequence comes from Citrus trifoliata, assembly GCA_018350135.1. Lineage (NCBI taxonomy): Eukaryota > Viridiplantae > Streptophyta > Magnoliopsida > Sapindales > Rutaceae > Citrus > Citrus trifoliata. Next base: position 7,593,324 of record CM031391.1, on the reverse strand, counting down.
CACAATATTTAATATCAGCCTAATAACTTGTTAATTGTCAGACGTTTAGTATTCATATTGGTCCAGTTTTGCAAGTGGACTCTGAGCATTTTATATAATTTGGACGATGGTCATATGTGTGTATAAAGATTGTTGTCTACAAATTTGGATCGCAACCAATCCATGCCCTTTTGGCACTTGATCCTTTTTAAAATCTATATGATTGAAGCTTTAATAGTAGGGCAGTTGACCAGCGTGATAAGTATTGTCTACCAGTTTTCATCTACTCGCAAGTTAAACAATGTGTTTGTTGGTTGTGTTGATATGCGATGAGGTTTCTAGTCGTAAAAGCGAAGAAGAAGACTATAAATACTTTACAAAGACCAGTGACCATTGTTAAATGTTATTTTTTGAAGTGCTTGTGAGACAATAATTGAATATTGTTAACACAATATGCTTGAGGTGGTCATTTTGGTATCAAAATATTATTGTAATATACTGTTATTACCAACTGCTCCACTGAGACTCTAAAATACACACTTATAGCATAACACTACCTACAATTAGTGGTTTACCGGGATTTTAGTAAATTCTTACGGTTATACATTGCAAATAGGTGTCATAAGGTCTGCCGATCGTGGTTATATGTGAAATAATGGTGTGAATTGCAACGACTTCAACGCAACGACTTCAACTGAGTTTCACATAACTAAGTTAAGACTTGACATGTGAATTTACAAGTTTTTGAGCTTTATCTATTTATAATTCGATTTTTTTTTTTATAAGGATGAGAAAATAAACTACTGATTATAATCATCTGGATTAGATTTTGGAATATTTGAAATTTATTTTGTGAAATCCTGCGGTGAGCAGATTAATTTCTCGTGTAGAAAAGTAAGTGACTGGGACTGGCCGCTCGTCTTTCCCTTTGAGACTGGGAGGGAAGTTGGCTGTTCCAAAGACGTCGTGGGAGTTGTGCAAGTCACGTGCCTTAAACGGAACAAAATGTATAGCAGTATAAGGTCGGTCTTCCCAGATTTTATATCTACAGCTGGTTAATATGATTCTGTTTTGTGATCCCAATTTTCGAACCAAATCCCAAGGATAGTTTAGTCTAACTCTAACCCATATTTTGGAAATTCCGGTAGAAAAAAATCACTGTTTTGATTTTTTTTTTTTTTTTTTGAGAAGCAATGTTTTGTTATTTTTAATTTTTTTTCTAACGTAGATCTCAGTGATCTTCAAGCAAAAAATATTTTTAAATTTGGTCCCACACAATTAGCCACACGTTACAAGCACTATTCAGTTTAATTTTGATTTTTGTTCATATTCTTTCTTTTTTATTCAAAAAATATTGACTAATATTTTACATGTTCGTCTCCAATAAACATATATAATTTCAGGTAAAAGCCACCTGATGTTCAAGGCTTGTCTTAATTTTCCAAAAGATTATTTTAATATTACAATAAAATTTTATTTGATATTACAATCAAAAGTAACATGAAGACTTATTTTGATGCAATAGTATAAACTTTTAACACATTAATTTGCTATAAAAAAAAAGATGGAGAATTTTATTTTTTAAATTAAGAGAAATATTATTCCCACCAATATATAAAGAGAAGAATTTTGTTGTTTTTAAAATATGAGCGCATAAGTAAAAATAAAGATCATTCATATATATATATTAGGATTCGGTGCTCAGTTGAGCTTGTGCTGAGCACTGGATCAATGATCAACAATTATTTAGGATTCACATGAGTCAATTGTTAACCATTAATCCGAACCAGATCTGTTTCCATATTCTTAATATTTTTCGTAATTATTAATCACAAACTTGTAAATAATTAGCGCAAAGTTCATACTATAATTGGGTCCAAATCTTTGTTCTCGAAGTGAATAAATGTGAAAGTTAAAATTGAAAGAGAAATTCAATACCCTCACGATAGTATCATTACCAATAACCCTAATTACGAAACTTTGTGTGAAAAATTGTGTCGGTGGGAGTAAAAGTTTATAAACTCCAATGCGTCGCTATGCGACACATGTGATTTGGCCTCACATGCAGAATTGAGAAGAGAAAGTAATAAAAAGAAAAGTTTGCCCCAAAAACAATCAACGCTGTATCTGTACAATTTGGATTCCATCGGTCAGTCTGAGGCTTAATTATGCCAAACACTCCCCATTTTGCGTCATGAATCGACAGATCATGCATTAGTTTTTGTTTCTTTGCAACTTCAAAATAAAAAATAAAAAAAAACACTAGAAGAAATAAAAAGAACATTGCAACAAGGATAAGATTATTCATTATCAGAGAGATGAATTTGATCAGGTATTTAGGTGGAGCAAGAAATTGAAATTCTGAAAGGATCAAAAATCATGGAGGTTAATATTTAAGAATCAGTTTGTATGCAATTTACACGTAGTCCAATGAAATCTTTAGGGGGAAAAAAAAACTTTTTGAAAGCTAAAATCACTGAATTGTATGGTATGTTTTTATGTCGAACAACTCTTTACCATATTCTGTCTTCCAAATGCATGCTTAATTTATAATGCTGGAAGAATCATTCACCATGATGAAGCATCATGAATGCATTTTCATAATGGTAAAGATTATTCCTATGACTGTAGCTTGAGGCTTGGATTTAATGGCTGCCCCCTCACTATTTTGGAGCTGAATGAGATGACACCGCATCTTCCAAAAACAAGTATAAAATGGCCCTCACGTTGCAATGCCTTAAAAAGACAATCGTCACCGACCGCACGCCGCACCCATCAATTTTTTTTTTTTTTTTTTTGGTTTGCTTGTCTAGTATTTTATTGGGTCTTTTACTTCCTAGCTTACAGTACAATTATGTATTATTATTAATCAAAAGACAAAATAAATATTCCATCTATATTGAACATTTGATTTTGTGCCAAATTTTGGGATGTAATTTGCCCTCTTCAACGATCAAGTTTTTGTTAGTCACGTGATTAATTCATGAAAAAAACAATTAAAGCCTATATAACTTTTAACTCGGAAGATGCCCTTTTCTTTTTTTAACTCCTACGTCAATGTGAGCGATTAGATATTCATTTATATAATATGGATATGAGGATAAGGGCATAAGGCAGTGGGGTTCAGATTGTTTTACTTGACCAGTTGAGTTTAGCTTCAGATTCACAAAGATTAGCGAAAAAGAAAAGAGAATCTGAGATCTCCCATGCAGTAATAATAATTCTAGTCCCCCGATTTGCATGTGAGACTATTGACTTTTTGCTATCTTGGAAAGTAAAAGTAAAAAGTAAAAGAGAATAAATCCCAAACATCATCTTAAACAGACCCTAATCATTTAACCCCACCACCCCAACAGGCCATCTCATATTATATTTGTATGAAACTATATGTATACACTCTACTTCTCAACAGATAAAGTAAATCCAACGGCAAAAAAGAAAAAAAGAAACCATTTCTCTCACAACTTACAACACAATCTTCTTTGTTTCTCTCTCTCTCCCATTGCTTTGTAAACAGAAAGAGATCCCAACGTTGTGTTTCTTCTCTCACCAACCTCCATTTCTTGAACATTAAGCCTCCCTTATGACTCATCCAATCATCATAACACTACTCATTCTTCATCATTAGGTATTGACATAATTTAATCTGTTTGGATATTAAAAAAAAAAATGGATGTGAGTAGCAAGAGAGGGGCTGCAGCTAAGAGGAGTGTTGTGGCAGCGGGATCAGTGTGGGAGAGTAGAATGAAGAGTGACGAAGTTAAAGGTGGTATCAAAGTCTTCAATGGAGATGATCATGAAGAAAGCAGCAGCAGCACCACCAACAACAACAACAACAATACGAGTCTTGAAGAAAATGGTGATAAGAGAATTATCAAGAGAGGCCAAGGTGTTGGCAATTCGGTGGCTGCTAGTGGTAAAAGAAAGACTTGGAAATCTGAAAGCTTTGATGGTCTAATTATTCATAATGCTAAAGGAAAAAAGAATCTCGATGGGCATACTAAGGAGTTGACTGTGTCTGTTGATGGAGGAATTAAAAAAGGTTCAATTTTGAACAAGAAGGGAAGTGAAAGAAGCCCAATTCAGACAAAAAGAACAAGATCTGATTTAGTGAAAGGGTCCAGTGATTCTATTAAGCCTGTGGATAAATGTTCAATGGTTCAATTGAGGAAGGTAAAATCTGAGTCAAGTAAAGATTTTGATAAGTCTAATGAAGAAAACGAGGCAACCCCAGAAGAGAATTCCAAAGAATTTGAAGCCAATATTGAGTGCCAGGAGAAAGTGATTTCAAGTGATGCAACAACTGCGGGTGGTGGTGTCATCGAATCACGACCACAAGTTTTGGCCACTGCCAATAACGACGACGACGACGATGATGATAATGATGATGAGGAGGTGAAAGTGGATGATATTGATGGTGATGAAGAAGTTGAAGTTGAGAAAAAGGAAATCAATGTGGTGCAGCAAGAACAAAAGCATGAAAGGATTGTTGTTAATGAAGTGAAGAAATTTAATCAATTCAATGACAAAACAAGCCCTTTCATTTCAACTGTGAATGAGCAACCTCCCCCAGTTGTAAAGAGAGCTACAATTTGCTCAAACTTTGCAAAACCAACTACAAGTAAGCAATTATTTGAATTTTCAATGTGTTGCAATTTTATTGTTCAATGATTTATTCTAAACTTTTTTTTTTTTTTTAAATTTCCGGTTTGGTTGGTTTTCAGGTTCAGATTCAGATGCGTATCAGAGTTTCCCAGAAACCCAAACAAAATCCAAGTTACAGAATTTAGGTGAGATTTTCTCTTTTTGGGCATATTAACCATTAGATGAGTCCTTTTTTTTTTTTTTTAAAACTCAGTCCCTTTTTGTTTGATAATTATTCAGTGGATTTAGTAATGTGGAGAGATGTATCAAAATCAGCGTTTGTTTTTGGGGTTGGAACATTTATTATAATCTCATCCTCTTACGCCACAGATCTCAATATCAGGTAACAAATTTTTAATATAACTAGTCCCAATTTTTTACCTTTTTCTTTGTTAAAAAATATATATATATATATATATATGCAACTCATTATCCTCCTCTGTTTAGAAACAGAGGTCATAACCATTTTCGGTTTGCAATGTTTGTGCAGCTTTATTTCTGTGATTTCTTATCTGGGTTTGATTTATCTTGCTGTCATCTTTCTGTACAGAGCCATTATTTGCAGGTAAAAGTAAAATAAAATAAAGTAAGAATTTTTAATTTGTCAAATTCTAATCAATGTTTATTTAATTAATTTCCTTTTGAATAAAATGTTTTCCAGGGGAGTCATAGACATAGATGATTCGAGTTATGTTCTTGGAGAAGGAGAAGCAATTTGGTTATTAAAACTGATTCTTCCTTACCTAAATGAGTTCCTTTTGAAGCTTAAAGCACTTTTTTCTGGTGATCCTGCTACTACAATGAAGGTAACAACTCCCTTTTTTGTTTTTGCTTTTTTTTTTAATCATTTTGTTTTTGTTTCCCCACTTGCCACATAAAAAGTTGATGAATTATGAAAGCGAAATATGGCAGTTGGCAGTGCTTCTGTTTGTTTTGGCTAGATGTGGCAGCTCCATAACCATCTGGAAAATGATCAAAGTGGGTAAGTTACAAAAGCTTTCATTTAATAAAAAAATCAAAACTTTTATTTATTCATTTATTGTTTCTTTTAACTTTCATCTACAACATACAAATTCACAGTCGGTATCACCGTAATATTCAATGTATTGAAATTTTAATGTATTGAAATTTATATATTTTTTTATATTTAAGTGTGTATGCTCACTTTAAAAAAGTGACTATATTTATACCTACACATAGAGGGAGGGAGAGAGTAGTGGGCAAATTTGGTCATCATGTCTTGATGAAATTACTTGATAGATCATCTTTGTTGCATACAAATTTAGCTTTCACAGACCCAGAAGAGAACAGAATTTGCAGAAGTTTGAAATTCTATGAAAGTGCATTTTGAAACCGCGCCTGATTGTGATTGGTTGTGTGCTCGATGTCTCAGGCTTTTTTGGAGTTTTCATTGTTCCAAAAGTCTGCTCTTCATACTCCACGCAGTTGGCAGCATACGGTAAGTGCTTTGAATCATTCATCACAGTTATAGTACTTCCTTTGTGTCCTTGGTATTACGCTTTCAGGAACTAAATTCACCGACACCCCCTTAAAGTTTATTACAATTTCATACAAATGGAAACATATCAAAAAACTGAAAATTTTATTTACATACAGTTACATAATTTTAGATTAGATGTCAAAAAAATGATAACTAAAAACCAAAATAGGTATTAATTGGTTCACCCAATAAAAAATGATATAAAACGTATGAATAAAGTATGTGTTTGGTTTTCAACTATTCAGGTGGTACATTAAAAAAATAAAAAAATAAATAAAAAATTGTGAACGGTAACAGCAAAGAGTTTTTGTTATAATCTTGCTATTTCCGCACTTGTTTCGTATTCTTACAAACTCTAAGGGTTTTAATGAAATTTTCCCGTTCTGATATTATCTGTGAACCGTTAAACACAGAGAATACCAATCAATCAATCAATGTATTCTCCCTTACACTTGCATTCACCAGCTGCGTGCGGACCCTCCCCCATCAAAACTATGGTCGGGTGCCGGATCCGATGTTGATCCCGTAACGGCTCTTTGATAATTGGTTTGATGGGTCATACTATTAAAATGAAAAATGATGCTGATTTAGGACTAATTAAATTGAGTAGAAGAAAAATGTGTTAGTGTTTCCCATCATTACCTCTTAAATTGAATTCTAGTCTCTCTAGCTCTCTCTATCTAGCCTAGGCTAACTACCTTCATTCCTTTGGCATCAATTAGAGGCGCGGCTCATATATATAGTAATTTTCTGATCAGAGATTTTAAAAGTGTGGAAAAAACTTATAATTTTAAGTTTTTTAAATCATACGGTTTTAAAGTTTTTCACACTTTAAAATTTCGAACTGAAATATTTCTTTACATATATATTTTAATTTTCTTAGGTACAGAGCTTGGGATTTAATTAGTCTTACATTGATCAATTTGTAGAAAATTGCTTCTATGTATCTTAAAAAATTTTAAAAAAATATCAAATTATAGCTAATAAGTTATAACAACCAAATCATATAGAGAATGATTTAGAACCGTTCCATTTCCATCAATGTCACTTCATATAAAACTAGCTAACCATGCTTTTTAGCAACGTTTCTGTTGAAACTTCCTCATCATTTGTCATTTCTTTGAGAAAAAAAAAAAAGAGTATTTTATATTAACTTTCCAAAAGCCTTAAGCTGGCTCCTAAAATATTAACTTAGTTGATTAGATTTACATGTTTGGGTGATTAAATATTTAAATAAGGATCTCACAGTCAGATAGAATTCAACCCACCATCCACATAACTCTACTATTTTGTTAACTCATTTTTATTCTGTAAAATCTAGTTATAGGATACAATAAATATAACTGAGAAAAACCCTTTAAACCAAAGCCTTGTATAATTCAAACAAATCCATCACCTCAATCGTGAATGCTGACATTATTGTATAGGACCCCAGCCCCACCCAACTTTTCTCTTATTTAATTTAATCCTTAAATCAATATCCGTAGTATGTATGGTCTCATCAAAAAACAACATCAACATAGTATGCCCCCACATTTGTCCTTATATTTGTTTAGTGCCCACATTTTGCATTATCACAATCAATTAATGTGGACTCATCAAATGTGGTTGCATTAGAATCATGGGCCTTTGTAGCCCATTATCAATTCTGGCCATATAGAACCCAGCCCGAGAAAAAATTTTATGTATCCTTTCGAGTCCTAGAAACAAGTACGTAGATAATAAATATTCAAAAATTTCATGACGCGTAGCAATTAATCTAATATTCCGAAAAACCTACATGAAGGTAAATTTTGGATTCGACGCTTTCGCGACGCATGGGATTCATGCTCTCATAAGAAAGCCGTGGCTGTTGGCATTTTTACCCTCGTATGGAACTTGTCCTCGATGATCGCTCGCATATGGGCAGGTGAGGACCCTTTAGTCATTTCATATTAGTTTGCAAATATTTGAGGTTTTTTTTTTTTTTTCCCCTACCATGCACTACTAATGACGCGCCAATCACGCAGCATTCATGCTATTTGTTGCCCTCCGATATTATCAACAGTCTATGATCAGAGATGATTGGGTGGTGGCGGAGGGTGATGATGATGCAAAAGGAAGTGAAGAAACATGGCATGAGCCACCAAGTGGGGTGCAAAAAGAAGCGCCCAGGCCCAATGGAGAAGTGTTTTTGCCCAACAGGCTAAGGCGCACCTTAGGGCAACCAAATAAAGCAAAGAAGTTATCGTAAAAGCACTTTCGGGTACAGCAGCTCAGCGAACAATCAAATCAACCCGTTAGTTTGGATGATGTGGCGTGATATCATATGATATGATGATGTGCAAGTTTTCATTCTCAATCTTTTATTATATATATATATATATATTACCTTTCATATAGATTTGTGTTTCTTCATTGTAAATATAGTTTGTTAAAGACATTGTTAATTATTATAAAATGTCAACTAACAAACACGAAGAAGGTAATTTGACGAATAAGTAATCAAGGTCTTACCCTATTTTAGGCGTTTATATTTTTTAAAATTTTGATTTGAGGATTCATACCATGTCAAATGCTTTTTTAATAGTTTACATGCAAAAGCATATGCCACTATTATTGAACTCCAAATTAAATCACATTTTAAAATATGTGGATGACGGCTCTATAAAATAAGTAATCATATATGTTGTTTATTTAAAATTTTGTAGTCATTATTTTTTAGGTAATTTTGACGAACAAGTTAATCATATTTTGTAATGTAGAACGGCGCTGTTGCAGTACGGTGTAATTCTAAAGTTAACAAGTTATTCCAATTTTCTTGTAGTATTTATTCATCAAACTTATTCCGTCTAGAGATTTAATTTGGATTATGAAATGTCTTTTTTTTTTTTAATAATTTTGGATTGATGTTAGGCCCACAAATCATGTCATTTTTCTGCTTGTCATTAACACTAATGGATTTATGCAAATGAATGACTAAAAATATACGCGTGCTCTTGTCACTATCGCGGATTGTGTCTCTCCATCGTAGATCAAAATTTAATCTAACACCCGACCTCCACCCAATTTCTCTTTATAAATTATAAATGAATACTCTTATCGACACCCAAAAAAAAAAAAAAAAGTCTGATAATCTTGCAAGGCCGGCCAGCAGATAGTTCAGCGTTCAGAGGCGTGTCAGGGACTAGAGACACGTAGCGTTCTGAAGATCTTCTTAGAAAAAAAAAAAACTGTGAGCGCTCTAGGGAAAGGACATGTGACGTAGGGCCTGTAATTACTGTTACCTGTGAAAATAATTAATTAAGTGTTTGATAAATTTTGTTTCAAGAAGTACTGTGAGTTTTGAAAGCAGTTATGAACGTTTGGTAAATTTTACTGTTAAACTGCTGAGAAAAAATAAATGACTAAAATATTCGTAATATAAGATAAAATTTACTTATATATATAAAAACATGTACATATAATATTTTTAATTGTGTATTATAATAATTTTTACTAAAAATAAAATTTATAATATATTTATTTAATTTTTTTTATCTTAAAGCAATTGATAATTAAATTAATAATATAGTGAAATAAATTTAATAATAATTGGACCAATAAATTGATATCAATAAATTTATATTTATGAATTATAATACAAATTTTTTATAAATTATTTTGTTTCCAATTTGAATAAGGATAATTTTGGATTTAAGTAATAATTTTAAGGATATTTATAGAATTGTATTAAATGATAAAATTAATTTTTAAAATCAGAATCTAAAAACTATTATTTCCCTCCTTTTCAAAATCAGCTGTATGAGAAGCTGATTTTGACAAAAATGATTTTGATTTTTTTTTACCAAACACTAAAATTAACTTTTAGATTTTCAAAATCACTTTTAAATTTATTAAAAATAATCCCAAACGGCCGTAGTCATTTTAATTGTGCTTGCTCTGAAGATGATTTCAACCTTGTGTTCAGCTACGAGTGGGGCATTGTTTGATTTGCTTTTTTTGCCAAAGCCGAACAAAATCAAATAAACTTAGGGTTTTGCGCTTCGCGGAATGTGTAGGCCAACGGTATGTCCCGCGAGAAAAGTACTAAAGAAAGAAAGAAACCCCAAGGCCGCAGCCCCCAAGTGGACCTTTTCATGCCACGTGGCAAAGAATATTCCCTCTCATGCCAATCTGCTACAAGCTGGCAGCCCGTGGTCGGTTTCAGCCACATAAATTCAGTCAAAAGCCACCGTCTGAATTCTCAAGCAAAACAGTTGGTTCTCTTTTTGCCAACTTTTGCCGTCTTCGCTCAAAGTAGGGGTGTGCAAAAAATAAGAGAACTGGAATGAACCGACTCAGTTCGGCTTCGATTCAGTTTGAAAATCAGGACAGAAAAAAAAAAAATAAAATAGTCGGTTGATTTAATTAATTAAATAAGAACAAATCGATAGTTGAATAATAATAAAAAATAAGGATTTTATTTTATCACGTGATGTGCCTGGCGAGTGATATTGCCCCCGCAGCAGCCGACGTACGGTTAAAGCTAGGTCGGGCTAAAATTTCCTATTATCTCTCAAGTTCTATAATCTTTCATCTAATGTGAAAGTTTTTTTATTTTATTATATTTTCAAATATATTCTCAATTCAACTCTTTTTTTTTTCTTTTTATAATTAGAGTCAGAAACTTATTTTATAAAATAATTAAATTATATATTCATTTAGTATGTCAATATATTATAACATTGTCACTAGTATTACAAAATTACAAAATGTTATAGTAATAATTAATAATATTTTCATGATTTAATAGTTTATTTATTTTTCACAATGATACTTGTTCTTGTTCTTTTTATTACATCAAATTATTCAAATATATCACATTTTATTGTCACACAGACAGAGTGGCAGATGCATGAATAAATCAATTGCAATCCCCACTAGTAAATGCCAAAAAATGTGTACTCATGGCAAAGTCAGCACAAGTCAAGCGGGGGGCCACATTGATTTAATTATCATCAACTAGAATAATTATAATCTTAATAACCAATTGCCATAGAAAATAGAGTTAAGCTGAGGATCCATGAAAGCATGAATCATTAATAAATAAGTAAATAAATAAATAAATAAATTGGTCTTTAGTTGTTGTCATAATACTTTAGAATACTTTTGTTGATCTTTCTTCTGTATGCAAATCAAAATAATAATAAACGTCAAGCTCATAGCCATATATGTTAATATGCAATTTTAGTAGAGATTCTTTTGTTGATTTTTCTTTTTATTAAATCAAATTATTCAAATATATCACATTTTTTATCACTAAAATACAATTAATATGCAATTTTAGTAATTCATATTATAAGCTTATTTATTACATAGTCAATAATATTCTTTGATTGCATACAAGCGTCGCTTGCCATATATGTTATTCTTACTCCTTAAATGGACTAACATTCACATAAATATTTATCATTAATTACGTTCTAATCTTTCTTTCCTGATACATTCGCACTCACAGAGCCACCTATGAAAGAAATCTTGGAAAGCGGTGTGAAGGAGACGCTTGGTGTGAAGTGTGAACTGCCCAAAAATAATAAATAAATAAATACCAAGAAAAGTCAAAGGAGATAATAAATGTTGGCATTGCTCACAAATGGCAAGACCTACAAAGTGTCACCCTCATTAATCTCCAAAACCCAACTCTTTTTGTTAAAAACAATGTCTCTTGCTAAGAAATTGTCAAGACTTAAAAGTAGCGTACTGCCTTGATGGCTGAATTTCAGCGAGTGGGAGACAGAGAGATCAGTCAATAATTTATAATTTTTACCCATTTTGAACAAATTTTTTTACTCTATTTTGTTAAAATCTTGAGCAAAGTCAAGCCTTTTTTTTTTTTTTTTGGCTTTTATAGTGTTCTTTAATAAGAAAATTTTTCTAACTTGATTAATATTAACTTGATTTTAGAGCAAACAAAAAAGGTAGCAATCCAAGCTTTTGTTTAGCATGTACTCGTAGATTAGCATTCGTTCTTCACTGTCAATACAAAAACCTAAAACTCTAATAAGATTTATACGTTGGAGTTTTGCAGTACGTATAACCTCATTCTTAAACTCCTAAAATTCTTGTATGAAGACTTACGGGCATTATTTTTGTGCGGACCTTTGCACGCACCTCCCCCAACGCCGCGAGACCCCTCGAAAACCCTTGTCCCTTTATCATTGAGTATTGACCTCCCTTTCGTTGTTTAAAAAACTAAGTGATGACCATGACCATATCCTTCCCTTTGGTTAAATTATAGTGTGATGGTCATCGCTTATCTTCTTTAAAGTGTTCTTATTCAATATGAGCTGTTTTAGTCTACTAGTCTCTGATGCATCATCGGTCAACAAGACGGTGCAATCTATTAATAACTATTGTGTGATTTTAAATCTTTGATTTTTGTGTCAGATAATGTCCATATGATGCCACCCACCAACAAATAAAACTTATATTACTTGAAACTTTCAAAGAAAGAGATAAAAAAATACTTCTTAATTAGCCAATTAGAGGATAATACAATTGTGAGCTTAAATGCTTCGTATTCCATTTTCTTGAAATGGGTATGTTTTCTTGAGTTTTCATGTAGAAAAGAAAAACAGAGGACCGTAGCTTTGGGGCCCTTGTTTGGCGACTTTATGCTTTGAAAAGCTTTGCTAAATATTTCTAACTTTGAGAATCAAGCTAACTGTTAGTAATTTAGAAACCAAAATATCTTAAAAGTATAAGGTTATCCGTACTCTGGACTATATTCTAGCAATAATTTACACTTCCATACTTCAAATATTTAGTTTTTATCTCAAATAATATATTATCAATTATTAATTATATAGTGTTAAGTTGTTAGTTCAACTTAATATCCATGACTAATCTGTTAATTTTATAATATCTATTAATGATTGACGCATCATATATCACGTCAATTGAAATACAAAATATGTATATTTAGAGTTCAACTAGAGATGTGGGTGTTTTGATGAGCTCTATAATACTAAACTAATCATGATTTATTTTAGGAAAATTATTATTTTTTCATCAAAGTTATTATGACATATCATGTCAGTAATATAATTTGTTGAAAAATACATTTTACCACCAAATATTTCATTTTTTGAGCTACTTTCTACGTGATTTATAAGTTGTAATTTGGTTTGAGATGTTTCGTAACAATGTTGACTTTAGACACCTGAACATTAGATTCACTGCTGTGTAAGCTACGTTTTCGGATTATAATTCCTAGTGAATGATATCACATCAATAATTTATGTATGATACTTATCAATTTGACAAACTTTGATTTGACTAGCCAAGTGAATTTTTGATGCATTTGCGGATTAGGAAGGCTATGCACCTAGACGAAGACATTGATGGTAATGTTGCACGCTAATCTGGTCAAAATTTTTGACAATTTTATGTCTTGATGTCTACATGAAAGCAAGCATTTGCAACCTTTTATTTGCAGGTATATTGTTTACCTACTAATATATTATAAAATGAGGACAACTTGTAGTTTTCAAATTGATCGAGCTCATAGAAGTGCTAATGGTATAACTTAATTAACTTGATTTCTTGAAATTTGCTCAATGTGAGAACAATTTATGAAAGGAGGGCTATATGCTAGCATTGAGAAGCCAATCAAAGTTTATAGATGAAATATATTAATATTTTATGAGGCACAAGAAAAATACAAATATAGTCAATAAAAGGTTAAAAGCCTTAAAATATATTTTAGGCAGAGTATAAAACCTTAAACTGACAAGAGTTGTTTAAAGTTGCTTAAGTCAGTAGAAGGTTAAAAGTCTTAAAGTCTATTCTAGGTAAGGTATAAGACCTTAAACTAATAAGAGTTGCTTAAAATTGCTTAAGTTAGTTAAAGGTTAAAATTCTTGAAACTTGTTCTAGGTAAGACATAAAACCTTAAACTCATAAGAATTGTTTAAAATTACTTAAGTCAATAATAAATTCAAAACCTCTTGGAGGTGAAGTATAAAACTTGAAACTTACTCAACCTTTTAACCCACGGCAAGGTTAGTTTTAGCAACTTCGAGCCAACTCAAGGAAGTCACCTCGAGGTTACTTTAAATTTATAAAGTTCCAGTCTTAATTTGTTACACTTTCAACACTAAAAATTGAGAGATTAGTGTTTGAGGATAGAAAAGAGATTTATTAATAAAGAAAATGGAATAATTTAGCACTCCTCATTTTTCTCTACCACTCATCTTGTGTGCAAGAAGTAATGACCAAACTACCCTTACCAAAGCCTAGACATTTACTTGTGTATTCAAAAGTCATTTTGGAGAGATTAGCATAAAAAATTATGAAGGATAGTGAGCAAAAGAAGGAATGAGCTATGGACTCTAGAGAGTGGAAAAATGGAGAATCTAGAACAGGAGTGGGGCATTGTCTATGCTGTTACCTACTTCTATGTTATTATTATTATTATTTTATAAGGGAGAAGGATTCGGCCAAGCAAAAAAAAAAAAAAAATTCATTCTTTATATTAGCACTTAATTTTATTTTTTAGATTTGATCTATGTTTTTGTTTCAAAATAGAAATTATATATTTTTATTATAGTAAATTTATAAAATGACTTGAGCGTCGATGGGTAGTTGGAAAAACTTATAGCACCTTTTACTATTCTCTGTGATTTTAAGTTTTTTTTTAAATTATCTAGTAATGTTCTTAGTGTTTTACAAGCCATTTCCCCGCCGTACAAATTTAATGCTGACGCAGAGATTTGGCATCCAATTGATAACCGACTCGACCAGATTTTGCATCAATACTTTTGGCTCGTAGCGACTGCCAACACAATTTGATATGTACAATATAACTCTTCGTATTTTCTTCAACAAAAAAGGGGGAACAAATTAGCTGTCTGAATATGTCCAATTGCTAAAACAAGTTGTTTCCTTTTTTATCTGATGTACCGAATTGAATTGAAACATTGCGTTTAGCACCCTGAGGTTATTTTGTTATTTTCAATAACTTAAACAAAAATAACAAGTTGTTGATGCTTGACTGACTTTTTGTGTCTTGAACCGACCATGGGCCGTCACTGTCGGCTAGTTGCTGATTGGGATGAAAGAGAATCCGCCACGTAGTGTAAAAAGGTTGACTGGGGCCCCTGGGGGCTTCTTTCTTTAGTACTTCTTTGCCCTTTTCGGCGGGACAGCATACCATTGGCTACACAAAGCACACCATCCGCTGGCCATTTTTCCAGTCTTCTTTACTGTAGATTAAGTACTCTGAAAATTGATCAATGAATTGATTTTGATTTTACCAATGTTTATGCGTACTTGTAAGTGACAGTTGTCATGAGACGATACATTTCCATGTGAGTGACACTTTCGTCCTCTAAACCATTACTTGTGGTAAAATTGTTTCATCATTATAAACTTTTCTTTTCTTTTTCTTTTTCTTTTTCACTCGAACATAATACAAATAGCCAATTCCATAAATTTCAGACCCAGTATGTGCACTAATCTTTTGGGATATATTCACAATCACAAAGCCGCCGAAGAATGAAATCTTGAAAAGTGGTGAGAATGACAATGACTGTTGTGAACTAACAGAAAAATATGATAAAGGTTAAGAAAAGTGAAAGGAGCCAACGAACGTTGGCGTTGCTCACAAATGGCTATGCCCATAAAGTTGTTCACTCTCTCATATCCTCAAAACCAACTCTTTTTGTTAAAAAGATTTTACTACCCGGATGGCTAAATTTTAGTGAGTGGGAGACAGAGGGATCTTTAAATAGTCTGTAATTTTTATCAATTCTAAACTTTATTTTATCGGAATCTTTAGCAAATTTATGCCTTTTTTTTTCCTTGCTTTTTAGTGTTCTTCAATCTTCAGTAAGAAAATTAATTTGGACAAAACATTTTTTTTTTTTGACAACTTTTATCATTGAGTATTGACCTCCCCTTTCATGGTTAAAGAACAAAGTGGTGCCCATTCATGCAACCTTTTTGGTTGACCACGACCATGTCGTGCCCTTTGGTTGGATTATATGATGTTACGGTCATCACTTATCTTCTTCAAAGTGCTCTTTTTTTTTTCTTTTTTTTTTCAAAAGACTACTTAAGATTACGAGTAGTCTTAGTCTCCGGTGATAGAGCGATCTATCAACTATTAATTGTGCGATTTAAAATCTTTTATATTAATCCAATAATATGTACTATGATGCCATCCACCAACAAAACCTTATCTTTGCTAAAACGACACGAAACTTGGGGTGGGGTCGGGAATTAAAGAATAATACAAAGATGAACGAAGATGACCATCAGATTGTAAAGCTCTCCTTAGTTGATTGATAAAACAAATCAAGGGGGATCAAATAAGCATAAAATAAAACCAAAATTGATCTGTTAGTTTGTGGGATTTGATTAAAAAAAAACGAGTTGATTGGAAGGATACGCGTGATCAATCATCAATACAAAGCAAAAGTACATGTGTACGCGGTACACGCAACATCAGACAGAAAGTAAAAGTTGAAATTTGCCACATAAAAGAACAAAAGTCACTGAAAATGGAGCAGGGACGGTTACATGTACAGAACCGGCAAGTCTCCAACAGAAAAGGGTTATTGTCACACAGACACAGTGGCAGATGCATGAATAAATCAATTGCAATCCCCACTAGTAAATGCCAAAAAATGTGTACTCATGGCAAAGTCAGCACAAGTCAAGCGGGGGGCCACATTGATTTAATTATCATCAACTAGAATAATTATAATCTTAATAACCAATTGCCATAGAAAATAGAGTTAAGCTGAGGATCCATGAAAGCATGAATCATTAATAAATAAGTAAATAAATAAATAAATAAATTGGTCTTTAGTTGTTGTCATAATACTTTAGAATACTTTTGTTGATCTTTCTTCTGTATGCAAATCAAAATAATAATAAACGTCAAGCTCATAGCCATATATGTTAATATGCAATTTTAGTAGAGATTCTTTTGTTGATTTTTCTTTTTATTAAATCAAATTATTCAAATATATCACATTTTTTATCACTAAAATACAATTAATATGCAATTTTAGTAATTCATATTATAAGCTTATTTATTACATAGTCAATAATATTCTTTGATTGCATACAAGCGTCGCTTGCCATATATGTTATTCTTACTCCTTAAATGGACTAACATTCACATAAATATTTATCATTAATTACGTTCTAATCTTTCTTTCCTGATACATTCGCACTCACAGAGCCACCTATGAAAGAAATCTTGGAAAGCGGTGTGAAGGAGACGCTTGGTGTGAAGTGTGAACTGCCCAAAAATAATAAATAAATAAATACCAAGAAAAGTCAAAGGAGATAATAAATGTTGGCATTGCTCACAAATGGCAAGACCTACAAAGTGTCACCCTCATTAATCTCCAAAACCCAACTCTTTTTGTTAAAAACAATGTCTCTTGCTAAGAAATTGTCAAGACTTAAAAGTAGCGTACTGCCTTGATGGCTGAATTTCAGCGAGTGGGAGACAGAGAGATCAGTCAATAATTTATAATTTTTACCCATTTTGAACAAATTTTTTTACTCTATTTTGTTAAAATCTTGAGCAAAGTCAAGCCTTTTTTTTTTTTTTTTTGGCTTTTATAGTGTTCTTTAATAAGAAAATTTTTCTAACTTGATTAATATTAACTTGATTTTAGAGCAAACAAAAAAGGTAGCAATCCAAGCTTTTGTTTAGCATGTACTCGTAGATTAGCATTCGTTCTTCACTGTCAATACAAAAACCTAAAACTCTAATAAGATTTATACGTTGGAGTTTTGCAGTACGTATAACCTCATTCTTAAACTCCTAAAATTCTTGTATGAAGACTTACGGGCATTATTTTTGTGCGGACCTTTGCACGCACCTCCCCCAACGCCGCGAGACCCCTCGAAAACCCTTGTCCCTTTATCATTGAGTATTGACCTCCCTTTCGTTGTTTAAAAAACTAAGTGATGACCATGACCATATCCTTCCCTTTGGTTAAATTATAGTGTGATGGTCATCGCTTATCTTCTTTAAAGTGTTCTTATTCAATATGAGCTGTTTTAGTCTACTAGTCTCTGATGCATCATCGGTCAACAAGACGGTGCAATCTATTAATAACTATTGTGTGATTTTAAATCTTTGATTTTTGTGTCAGATAATGTCCATATGATGCCACCCACCAACAAATAAAACTTATATTACTTGAAACTTTCAAAGAAAGAGATAAAAAAATACTTCTTAATTAGCCAATTAGAGGATAATACAATTGTGAGCTTAAATGCTTCGTATTCCATTTTCTTGAAATGGGTATGTTTTCTTGAGTTTTCATGTAGAAAAGAAAAACAGAGGACCGTAGCTTTGGGGCCCTTGTTTGGCGACTTTATGCTTTGAAAAGCTTTGCTAAATATTTCTAACTTTGAGAATCAAGCTAACTGTTAGTAATTTAGAAACCAAAATATCTTAAAAGTATAAGGTTATCCGTACTCTGGACTATATTCTAGCAATAATTTACACTTCCATACTTCAAATATTTAGTTTTTATCTCAAATAATATATTATCAATTATTAATTATATAGTGTTAAGTTGTTAGTTCAACTTAATATCCATGACTAATCTGTTAATTTTATAATATCTATTAATGATTGACGCATCATATATCACGTCAATTGAAATACAAAATATGTATATTTAGAGTTCAACTAGAGATGTGGGTGTTTTGATGAGCTCTATAATACTAAACTAATCATGATTTATTTTAGGAAAATTATTATTTTTTCATCAAAGTTATTATGACATATCATGTCAGTAATATAATTTGTTGAAAAATACATTTTACCACCAAATATTTCATTTTTTGAGCTACTTTCTACGTGATTTATAAGTTGTAATTTGGTTTGAGATGTTTCGTAACAATGTTGACTTTAGACACCTGAACATTAGATTCACTGCTGTGTAAGCTACGTTTTCGGATTATAATTCCTAGTGAATGATATCACATCAATAATTTATGTATGATACTTATCAATTTGACAAACTTTGATTTGACTAGCCAAGTGAATTTTTGATGCATTTGCGGATTAGGAAGGCTATGCACCTAGACGAAGACATTGATGGTAATGTTGCACGCTAATCTGGTCAAAATTTTTGACAATTTTATGTCTTGATGTCTACATGAAAGCAAGCATTTGCAACCTTTTATTTGCAGGTATATTGTTTACCTACTAATATATTATAAAATGAGGACAACTTGTAGTTTTCAAATTGATCGAGCTCATAGAAGTGCTAATGGTATAACTTAATTAACTTGATTTCTTGAAATTTGCTCAATGTGAGAACAATTTATGAAAGGAGGGCTATATGCTAGCATTGAGAAGCCAATCAAAGTTTATAGATGAAATATATTAATATTTTATGAGGCACAAGAAAAATACAAATATAGTCAATAAAAGGTTAAAAGCCTTAAAATATATTTTAGGCAGAGTATAAAACCTTAAACTGACAAGAGTTGTTTAAAGTTGCTTAAGTCAGTAGAAGGTTAAAAGTCTTAAAGTCTATTCTAGGTAAGGTATAAGACCTTAAACTAATAAGAGTTGCTTAAAATTGCTTAAGTTAGTTAAAGGTTAAAATTCTTGAAACTTGTTCTAGGTAAGACATAAAACCTTAAACTCATAAGAATTGTTTAAAATTACTTAAGTCAATAATAAATTCAAAACCTCTTGGAGGTGAAGTATAAAACTTGAAACTTACTCAACCTTTTAACCCACGGCAAGGTTAGTTTTAGCAACTTCGAGCCAACTCAAGGAAGTCACCTCGAGGTTACTTTAAATTTATAAAGTTCCAGTCTTAATTTGTTACACTTTCAACACTAAAAATTGAGAGATTAGTGTTTGAGGATAGAAAAGAGATTTATTAATAAAGAAAATGGAATAATTTAGCACTCCTCATTTTTCTCTACCACTCATCTTGTGTGCAAGAAGTAATGACCAAACTACCCTTACCAAAGCCTAGACATTTACTTGTGTATTCAAAAGTCATTTTGGAGAGATTAGCATAAAAAATTATGAAGGATAGTGAGCAAAAGAAGGAATGAGCTATGGACTCTAGAGAGTGGAAAAATGGAGAATCTAGAACAGGAGTGGGGCATTGTCTATGCTGTTACCTACTTCTATGTTATTATTATTATTATTTTATAAGGGAGAAGGATTCGGCCAAGCAAAAAAAAAAAAAAAATTCATTCTTTATATTAGCACTTAATTTTATTTTTTAGATTTGATCTATGTTTTTGTTTCAAAATAGAAATTATATATTTTTATTATAGTAAATTTATAAAATGACTTGAGCGTCGATGGGTAGTTGGAAAAACTTATAGCACCTTTTACTATTCTCTGTGATTTTAAGTTTTTTTTTAAATTATCTAGTAATGTTCTTAGTGTTTTACAAGCCATTTCCCCGCCGTAATTTAGCACCACACTCGTAATTTATTAAAAATTTATATTATTACAATAAGATTGATGTAATTTATTATTAAAGACAGTTATAATGTAATTTATTATTAAAGATAATTATAATTTAATTGAATAATTATTACTTTTCACACGTGTAAAAATACACAATCATTTTGTCTTTGCCCCTCTTATTAATCTCATCAATATCAAAATCTAATCTATCATAAAATGTAATTAGCTTCAACTTTCAACAATCATTGTAGCCATGAAAAAAATCCTGAAATTGAAGTACGACTAATTAAACGAGTAAAGTCAAGGAAAAAAAAAAGTGAATGGGAAAAAGAAAAAAATGTTGTTTTATTAGTGTATAGAGGAAACAAAGTATTTAGTTTAATGGGGGATAATATTAGTATTTAGAAGAGTGCTGAAAGTAAACATTAATTTTTAAAATTTATTAAATGGGTGTGTAATGTATAAGGGTGTTCCAAAATATATTTCAGAGTGCAACGCGCCACCCATTTTGAGATTAAGAAAACATGATAGGTAATTTTGATAAGTTTACACATGTCCTATGTGTAAAAAGCCTAATTCTTTAAAATTCATTTAGTTGTTTTGATTTTATAAAATGTATTATCTACCCCTAATAACTAATAACTCACAAACATAAAATAAACTAAAACATTTTCTTCTTTTCCATTTTTTTTACAGTGATTAAAAATAAACAACTTACATAAGCATACTATAAACTTAAATATTCTAATGAAAATAGAAAACCAACAAGTAGCCAAAGAAAACAATGAATAAGTTGTCTAATTTCATTGGACACCAATCCATTACTTTTGCCATTATGCTGCCACTACTACCAAGTTTATGCTATCTGAAGCACGCATAAACAAATTGATTTTATCAACAAATATTATACCTGTCGTTATTTATTAATTGTTGTGTGAATTTTGAAAATTATAACATATTTTGAATGTGCCCAACTGAACAAAAATTGAGTTTACGCCCTTGGATAAGCTCACGGCTCAAATCAAACGTGTAAACTTAAATCTTGACTTTGAGTTCTTGGGTGGAGATGCTTTCACAATCACCAATCATCACTTGCTTTATGGATACGACTGAGAAAATTCCTTCATTACCATCACCAGTCACCACTTGCTAGTTGCATGCTTCATACAATATATTCTTTGTTATTTGTTTTATGGTCACCTTATGTTATGTTGAGTGTAACATACACACACTCAAAAACAACAATAATAAATTCCATCATTAGCACTGTTGCTGTGACTATGAGTGTGTGTATGTTACACTCAACGTAACATAACAGTGGTCTTATTTTATTATACCTTATACACAAGTTTAAGTAATGACACGTGTGCTGTAGAATTGTTATTTTTTGAAATTTTGAATTTTCATATTATGCATGAATAATTGGAAAAAAAAGGGACACTGTGTTAATAAATAGACAGTTAGATCTCACCATGACAAATCTCTTTTGTTATGCACTTCAAATGGACAAAGTTTTAAATAAAGACAAGTATATTAATGTACTATAGTATCCACCAAAATAAATGAATTATAATATAATTTATTCCATCAAAATAATACGGACGGAATTCACTAAAAAGAATCAACTTTGGATGTGCGTTTCTAAAACAACGGCGGCTTAACTGTCTTAAGATACGAAATATCATTCTTCTAAAAAATAATAATAATAAGGAAAAGTTACACACGTCAACCTCTCTCAGCTTCCACATAATTGCCGAACAGAACCGGGGCCCCAGCTGCCCACTTGGCCTTACGAGGGTTTTAAAATTTCGGATTTCCAAAATAACACGTTTCGTGGTCTCCTGATAAAGCAGCATGAAAGCCACCACTCACCAGAGATATGGACATTAAATATAGGCAACAAGCCAATATCATTGACGCATGGCTGCTGTCTAAAAATATTATATCAATGAAAAAACAAAATGAGTTTATTAAGATATTGGGCTTATAATAACATTAACTCTCTACTTGCAAAAAGGTTTGAATTTTGAAAGATGTCATGCCTACGAATAAAAGAATCAGAAAAGGCTCCAAGGGAGCATTAGACATAAGATCATGTCACTTGTTAACTATTTGCTGATAAGTCCAAAAAGGGGTCTCCGAATCTAAGGGCATATAAGTTTTTGACAGATGATAAAATGATAATGAAAGGGAACTGGGGATTTTTTTTTTTTTTTTTAACTCTTTTAAGGTTGTGTTTACTTGTTGGAGTGGGAATGAGGAGTGTGGATTCCTCCCACTCCAGTGTTTACTTCCTTAAAATAGAAAAGGGAGTGGGAATCCCACTCCGTGGGCCTCTCCCTTTTTTACCCTTTTATTTTTTTAATTTAATTTAATTTAATATTTTATAATTAATAAAATAAAATAAATAATATTATATTATATTTATTTGAATAATAATATTATATTTAACTAAATAATAATTTGTATTGATTCTAAGTTAAAATTATTTTAAAATAATATTATTATATTAATAGAGAATTAATAAATATAATATTATTATATTTATTTTAAAAATAATATTACTATATTTATTTAATATTAATAATAATAAATAGTTTATTCTAAGAAAATATTAATTTTGTACTAAATAATATTATATTATTATTTTATATAATAATAAATTTAATATAATTATATTAAATAAAATAAGGTTTCATTTTATATTAAAATTAATAATTTATTGTTCATAATTAAGAATATTAATAATTATAATAAATTTACAAATATAATAAAATAAATATTATTCATTAAATATATTTTTTATTAGTTTTGTAATTAAAAACTATAATTATTTAAATAAGGATAAAATTGTAATTTGAAACTATTTACTCCCAATCCAAGACAAAGTAAAACACATAAATTGGATTATAATCTCTATTCCATACTTTCATTCCAGTATAAGTAAACAACATACTCTCACTCCCAATCCTAAGATTCTCACTCCTCAGAATTCCCAATCCAATCCAAAAAGTAAACGCAGCATAAGTCCAGTGGAGTGACCCGGAGTGTTGGAAGAGGCAAAATATGAATAGTTAGGTTATGCATATGGTCTCAAAACTGATCCAAATTTATTTACAACCTTGGTGACTGGTGGTGCAAACAAAAGAAATCTTTCTCTGACTGTGCTGCCAAAACAAACAAGGTCGCTGAATGCATGTGTCCCGTGGCTGGCCATGTGAGCCTGCTCTTATAGAATTGATTCAGTCTTTTTATTTAACATGGGGTCATGGATTCTGAGAGACCATACAAATTTATCACAAAGAATAAATGTTCAATTATATTGAGGGATTGAGCCTCATGAAGCCTTTTTAATTAATTAGTAAGTGTGAACCCGATAGACTTTTTGAGAATCGAGAGCACGGCACCAAGTCAGCAACTGCACTGATTGATACTTTTGAACCATCCTCGATCTTTCTCAGGACTCGGCGTCTAAGTTATTTTTCAAACGTGGAATCATATTCCACATCCATATCTATTTTATTCATTTATTTGATTAAACCTTATAGTCTTCAACGACTTCATAATGTATTCTTGCTTTTGTTTTTTCTTTTCGAAGTTTACAACTAATTAATTAATTAATTGAACAGTCTAACACGTCTTTTGATCAGTTGCTGACGTGATTATTAGGGCGACCGTTTTGCTATCTGCAACACACAAAAATTAAACATCACGAGATTTAGAACTGTGGTAACACTATGCAAATTCAATAAGAAGACCTTCTAATAAATTCACAGAAAATTAACCATCTATGAATTCATTTTAATTTTTTTTTTTTAATTCTAGATATGTACTTTTGAAATCATATCGGAATTGTAATTTCTCTGGATTCAGCACGTAACTTAATTTCCAAAACATGGGATGTATGTGCATGCATCCAGGATTGAATTCAATCATTAGAAAACTTTCCTCCTTTTTGCTTTTCAAAGTTTCAAACTGATCATCATAAATTTAACGACTTGCGTCACTAAAAGTTAAGCGCCTGAAGATTTTGTAATGCGACATTTATGCATCCACTCAAAATTACTTGCCCATTAATCAAAGCTTATTATTAATTGACTTAAAAAGTGGAATCTTAAATTCATGCGATGAGTTCTCACCTAAAAGGACACAACAAGACACCAATCTGATCCATTGAATGACATAAACTTAACCAAACACAGGTATCGAGCTGATTCATTGAGTGACGTACACCAACTTAATTAAACACAGTAATTATTCGATCTGTATTATTAGTATTTAGTAACGTAATTGGTCAACTCCTAACAAAGTTGAATATATATATATAGAGAGAGAGAGAGAGAGAGAGAGAGAGAGAGAGAGAGAGAGAGAACGAACGTGAGACTACTTTTTGCAGAAAAACAGAAGATACACAATCCAGCAGAAAAAGTAACATTTGTAAAATTAAAGAGTTGTGTGCGTGTGGATGATCACAAACAAGGATTAAAATTTTGGTACGAGATATTGACTGCAGCCGCCAGACACCAAAAAGAAACTGGAAGAGAAAAGGATATTCTGCAGGTTCCCAGGAAGCCACATGATAAGAGACGTTTAGAACAGCATATATAAGGCTGCTCTTTGACCTTTGCAGTCCCATCTGGGGGGCATCACTATTTATTTATTTCTAGCTATAAACGCTTAAGTCAAAATGGCATAATATGACGTATCACGCTCTTTCTATTATTCTGATACATACTGTTCTATTCGTGTCATGTATTCTACGTACAGAGACAAAACAAAGAAGAAAAAGACAAGCATTACTTTAAAAGTATGTTGAGTGAAGATCCAGCAACAACAATTCGTTAATTAATATTAGGTTAAAGCTAAGAAGAAAAAGACAAGCATTACTTTAAAATTCTTAACATAACTAATCCTCTTTTTTTTTTTTTTTTCTAATCTGATTATAGAAAACGTGGGAGTGTGTGACTTTATTAGCATACGAGTACATCATTAAGACTTTTTTTTTTTTGGTTCACACATCATCAAGACTTATTTGTACTAGAGTGAGAATTTAGATGAGAAGCTGAAAATTCACTTATTTTGGTAGGTAAGTGCAGTCTCTAAAGTTTTAACACCCCTAAAATCCTGACGGCGCCCCTTTTATTTATTTATTTTTTATTTTCTAAAATACTCTCGGTTCGAGTTATAAAATACTAACTATATATTAAAATCAATCATCTTGACCAATAAAGTGTTGGCTCTATTAGCAATTGAGTCCCCTTAAGTGACTTGATTGGGTTTGTTCCCCAGTTCGAGTCATAGTGAAGTTGCCTCTGTTGGGAGAATTTGTGCCTCCCGGTTCGAGCGGGAACTTATAGTATGGGTTGTGATACGAGCTTAAATGTACCTCCCAATTCGAGCGAGGACTTCTAATGCTTAAAAGTGCCTCCCACAGTTGGGGTCCTCCCCAGGATACCTCGTGGTTAAGAAAAAAAAATCATCTTGCTATAAAATTTTACTCTAAAAATAATATTTTTAATTTTTATTTATTAAATACATAAAAATCTTGAAAATATTATATTATTTTCTTCTTATTATGTAGTTTCTATCTCCATAGTCCTAAACTCTCGTAAGTTTCTCAAAAGTAAATATTTTTTCAATTAACATTTAAATTATGAAATGCGATGCATGTAAAAAAACTTCAAAAGAAATTTTCATTTATGTGTTTAATTGAATTTTATTGAAAATAAGAAATGAATTAATTTTTCTTTAATTATTTAAGTAATTTCAATTAGAAATGGGGTTTACAATCATTTTTAAGGGGTATCAAAAGTCTTACTCTTCCCTAAATTACAAGTTGGGCTTGGTCTGGGCTAGTCATAATCATGGGCGTTGGCACTCATTATGAATTCTCTCCGCTAAAGAGTTTAAAATAATAATAATTATCAAATTTGGTTATTTGATAACCCTCGTCTGGGCTTAAGCAAAATCTGACAGTGTCAAACTTCAAAGGGGACTCTCCAATAAATCTCTATCATAAAAGAAATTGGATTCATCGTGGGTATAAATATTTGAAGTTCGTCGTCATCTTTATCACCTGCAATCGTCCAATTACTTATGATTGACGGTGTTATTAATTTAATAATTTTGTTATGAGAATAACCTAACTATTTTAATTGAAAAATTATATTAAATCACTAAAGAGATACTATGTAAATATTATAGAATAAACAATATCATCATTTTGTGTGCCATAATAATATTATAGCATAAATTGTAATCTCATTTTTGTTTTCATTTTAGTAGCATTTTCCCAGCATTAAAAAATTCGAACTCTTTTTTTTTTTTTTTTAGGAGCACCAAACAATAGCAAAAGAGCCCCCCCCCCCTAAAAATAAAAGAGGAATAAAAACAAATGGCGGGAAAATTACAGAGCCTGCAAAATAACTAAAGAGGAATAGAAAATTTGGCTTCGATCAATTTCATATTAATGGCGAACAAGCTGATAAGCGAAATGCGACTGCCAAAATCAATCGCCAATATCTTCGCTGCTCGTAACATTACTACTGCCAAGGCAAGCGAGTTTTTACTGAAATTTCATTCCAGTATTAATTCTCTCTCTTTTTGGAGGGGAAATATTAGTAATTAATTTTATTAGGTAATTGCTTAATTTCAGGACGCGTTGTCATTAACAGAGTTAGAGTTAATGAAATTACTAGACGTGGAATTATCGGAAGTCAGATCCGCGCTAGCTCTCATGAGCGAGATCGTGTGTCCACCGTATCAAACTGTGCGTGTTTTGCGTTTGTATAACCTTCCAAGTGCTTCTTCTTTTTTTTTTTTTATCATAAATTACTTGAAGCAAGTGCTTTTTATGAAGAAAATCTATTAAATAAGCGCTTTTGCTAAGAGCATTCAAGGTGTTGTTTGGTTCTGATTTTGCTTTAAATATAGGTACTGCTGTTGATGGAGCAACGCGCGGCAACGGAGCACCTGGGAGGGCATCTCCCCACGCGGCTGAAAGGATTAGATGCGGCTTTGTGTGGCGGCGTACCATTTGGTGTCGTGACGGAGCTGGTTGGTCCGCCAGGAACAGGCAAAACACAAGTAAAGACAAGATTTGTATTTATTCGTTGTGACGATCCTTGTAGTCAAATCTCATGCTTGATGCTCTTTTGAGTTGAAATTGACTCTATTTTAACTTGGCTGCTCCGGCGGATTTAAGACTTATTAGTTGGCATTTCCATGATTGGAACTAGTTTTAACTTCTCACCGATAATGAGTTTTGCGTAGTTTCACTTGAATTGATGGTTGCTTCATTTAATTGCAGTTTTGCCTGAAGCTCTCATTGTTGGCTGCGCTGCCACCACATTATGGAGGCTTAGATGGGGGTGTAATATACATTGATGTAGAATCGAAATTTAGTTCAAGAAGGTATGATTAGATGTCCTTCTGTTTGTGGCATTATGTCCTGGACTATGTCTCAATAAGAGAACAAAATATTTCAAAGATTGAAATTTGATTTCTCAGGATGATAGAAATGGGAGCAAGCAGTTTCCCAGAAGTATTTCATTCGAAAGGAATGGCTCAGGAGGTTTGTGAAATGATCTTCTAATTTTGTTTTCCCTTTCAATTTGTTTGATGCTGCAAACTTGATACTAGCAATGTGTTACTTAATCCATTCATACAACAGATGGCTGGTAGGATTCTTGTCCTGCAGCCAACATCACTTTCCGAGTTCACAGAGAGGTTCGATCCACAACAAACTTCATTTTCCTTACTCCTTGAAATGGCAGTATAGGACTGGAAGCTGGTAAGGAGTATTAGTTAGCATTAATAAGTGAAGAGACAAATCCGGCTGAATGTTTGATTATTATGCAATTGAAGTCTGGTTGTTCACTCTACTTTATTGTAATGGTTACTACAAGAATGGTTAATCAAATAGGGGTTTCTGTTCATCAGTTTGGAAAAAATTAAGGTGTCACTCCTTCAAAATCAAGTGAAGCTGCTAGTAATAGATAGCATGGCGGCTCTTGTTCCA
Source organism: Citrus trifoliata (assembly GCA_018350135.1). NCBI lineage: Eukaryota > Viridiplantae > Streptophyta > Magnoliopsida > Sapindales > Rutaceae > Citrus > Citrus trifoliata. The sequence continues at coordinate 7,564,734 of CM031391.1, read as the reverse complement.
GGGTAAGTTTTTACTATCTTTGCTTGTGATGATTTTGATCTAGTATATTTATCACTTTCTTTGGCCTTCGGATGAGGTATATGTTTGAGATAATGTATTTGTTTGTTCTCGCAATAGGATTACTGCAAATGGATAAATTCAGATTTGAATTATTACGACTATGTCCTGATATCCTTTCAAAGCAAAGGAATAGCTTTTCAGTTCAATCCTGTACTTAACTTCGAAGTGAACTTAATTACAATAATATCCTCCCTACTGTGTATTCCCCTTGTGTTTAAATGAGAAAGCAGCCTTTTACTCTGCTAATATAGTCTGTGGAGTCTTCTACATTGTTTTCCATCACTGGGAAAGTCACATGAGCCGGAGTTGAAATTCTCTTGTATTTGAAAAAGGTCTCACCCTCTTTCTTCAGCCATGTATAAATACATCAAGAGTGCATCAGTTCATGTTATTCAGAATGTTGATCTCTGGAGAGCTTATATCTTATGGATGAGCCCACATTAGTGCATAGTGGACATGGCAAAGACGTTTAAGATCAGTTATAGTACATGAATATTACAAAAATTTCTTCCTTGCTAACAAAGCCTTAAAATCCTAATGTTGGTTATATGAATCACTTTTGAGAAAATTAAAGTGTTTTCTACACTTTTATGATATGATTCATAAATCACTTGCCATACAGCTGGTTTGGTTATTATTTAATTAGTGGTCATTATTGTCCAGGGTACATGAGCAGAGAGCTCCTGGGCAACATCCTTTGAGTTGGCATATTTCCCTCATTACGTGAGAATCATATTTCTAGAAGTTGCTAGTAATGTATTCTTGTGTTGAGTGATTGTTCATTTTAAATGATACCATTTTCCAATTAAATTTTTGTAGGTCGCTTGCTGAATTTTCAAGGATTCCTTTTGTAGTGACAAACCAAGTGAGACCTCAAAGCCATGACGAGTCCTGCCTTTATCCCTTCCAAGGTATGACGTGCACTCATATTAAAAATTTCCTCCTAATCAATTAACACAATGGAGATTGTTCTGTGCAGTGCAGAAAATGGATAGAATTCTAAAGGACCGTACAAGATATTATTCTCATATTGTTGCTGTACTAGGATTTCATTGGGCTCATGCAGTAACCATCCGACTTGTGCTTGAAGCCAAATCAGGTTCATAGCATAAGATAAAGCTAAGCTGCCATGAAGCTAATCCTTGATCTTGGGAGTTTCCTAATTTAGGTTTGACAAGTTTCTTCACTTTCAGGTCAAAGGTTTATGAAGGTGGAAAAATCTCCAACATCACCACCTCTGGCTTTTCCTTTTACCATAAATCCGTCTGGGATATCATTGCTCATTGATGATGGAACAGAAATGGTAGTGCCAGAGACATGCAATTTATCGTCAAGGTAGATTCCCCAGACTTGCTTTCTGTGAATCTGCAGGACATTGTAGTTTTAGGAGTGGTGCACTTAACATCTCATTCAATGAATGTCTTCTGCCAAAGAAATTAATTTTCCAAGGTAGTGGCTGTCAACATAAGGTTATGGTCCCTAAATTTTGTTCTTATCATTGATTTACAAATGGTTATCATTTTTACATTCTTTAGCACGACTGTCCATTTGGAGTCTCATATTTCAATGACAAACTTTGCAGGCTGCAGTGACATCATTGAAGACGGTGAAAAATTGCATTGATCAATTTTGATGATCCGTTAGCAGGAATAATCCATGAAACGGGTGACCCATTTTGAATTGTTATAATTTACCTCCATTTCGACTGGATATCTTCCACGTGTGAAATTGATGTTGGATAAACCGACGATGACGTTGATCGTATATAACATCTCCTTTTTTTCCAATTTATGACTGGTAGGATATTTCCAATTCTATGACAAGCACACATCTCGTATCAATAATCAATGCAACTGCTGTACCCCCTACGTTTGAACCTTGAATGGCGTTACAAAGCTTATCATTAGTAGTGGGCCTGGCAGGTGTGCCTGGGACATAGGGCTGTTGAGTTTTGGTAGAATTGGGCCTTATGCAAGGGTCAAGAAAGGATGGGCCTAGCTTTTTGTAGCATTAGCCGAGCATAGATAGCAATAGAGGGTATATAACACAAGATTTATTAAGCTTTTGTAGCGTCGGCCAGAAATGGCAGCAGAGGGGGTATAACACGAGATTGTTATGCTGACCTAGGCCATTAGCTGAAGAAATTATTAAACTTTTCTTGCTTTTTCCTGTAAATTAATCATGTTTGCCCATAGACGATGATTGTAAACGAAACATGTACTTATGCATCGACCCTTTATTCTTTATTCTGTTTTTGATAGTCGAAATGGCTATCAGCCAATCCTTGATAACTTACAAAAGGAAAAGGGAAAGTGACTAACTTTTTTGAATCCTCAGCCAATCCTTGTTAACTTACAAAAAGGATTGGTTGAATGCTCAGGGGTGAAAACAAAAAAAATCCAAGTGAAAAAAACAATGTGTAAACATAAAGTTTTGATATCGGAATATTATTGATCACGAGATGAAGACAGAATTAGGTACAATTAATGGTTCAAAGCACAAAGTACAAGCAAGTTGTGGTTTAAAAAATTTAAAAAAAAAAAATTTTGATAGAAGCAATCTCGGTTTTCAGTTGATATTGAGAGACTAGCTTTGATTTGGTGCAACACATTGCTTGAACTGCGTAGTTCTGTTTACTTTTCTTGTTCTTGATTGGATGCTGCGAGTTTGTTCTTGGAAATTATAGATGAATCAATGCTTAAAATAATGCACACGTCATTATTAAGGCCAGTGCCATATAGTATAAGGCAATTGATTACTCCTTACTCAAAGCTCTTTCCACTGCATGCTCATGAAGTTTGTGACATTTAAGGTCATCAGCACAGCAGCAAATCTCTATACATGTGATTGTCGGCAAAATCAAAGGCTGAAGATCACTTTTGATTATTTTTAATTTGAGAATAGAGATCCCTTGCTTTTTACATGAACCTTTGTTTTTGAGTATGATCTTTAACGAGAATACCTTGGCATGCACTTCACCAAGATTCAGGACAACTTGTTCTTCTCGTCTATTGTTTTAGCAAGTAACCGAGGAGCTGGCTGGCTGGCCGATGATTTTATTTTATATTATATTTGAGCATAAAGAACTGTGGGCTTCGTTGCGCTTTTGTTGCTTGCTCTTTTGGCTAAAGCCTAAAGATGATATAATAAAGTACTCGATACACTCTCCAACCTTCTGCTGCTATAATTTCTTAAACAAATGATAAATTTTATTACTGAGAGAAGAAGAAGAAGCCAAAGATTGGGCTGCATTTTAAGGTTTCTTTCCTTTCTTGCTTTTTCACTTTTACTTATAATACAAATTCCTTTGGACACACATAGCATATTAAACCTTCCAAGTCTCAAACTCGGATATTAAATAAATATGTGCACAGCTGTTTTATTTTTGTGCTGTTTAGAAATATGAATCATCCATTGCATCATCAATGTGGGCTTTGTTTATTTTTTTTTAAAAAATTAATTAAATTAAATAATGCAAATATGGTTTTCATACCTAGTCAGATGTCTCTGACTCTGAGCCTGCTAATCTCTTGAGGACACATATACAATTAAACCTTAAATTACCACAAAACTAATCTTGGACTATGTTCCGATTCAGCTGCAGATGAATTGGCATGCCCTTTTTAATTATTGATTAATCTTCGGCATCTTAATCTCCTCGAAATTTTATGCCCCTATACTATATATTTGAAAGATGATGTTTGCCCCCATTGTGTATATTATATGATTCTAGTAACATCGTGTACTGTGGCCACTATCAATAATTTAATAAACCTACAGTCTTTCTTATTTTTATTATTAATTTAATATGACAACATTGTCTTGAAAGCAACTGCCGATCAGAATTTCATTAAAGTTATATTGACCGTCGACAGGATTATTTGAGTTCCAACTTTATTACTATTTTATATCCCCTAATTATTTAGCTGATATCTTCTGGTAAATCCGATCAATTAAGGGAAAGAAATCTGAGGGGGGGCAAAAAAATAGAAAGAAAGAATCGTCTTCATGATTTTACCCCCTTTCCCCCCTCGTTAAAACATTAAAACATGTATTGATTTTGTTGTATGTTGTAATTTTCATTTTGGATCCCAATTCTCAACAGTGATTTGATGTTCCAAGTTTAGTGTGATTTATGTGACTTATTTGACAACTTTATTTATTATGCCTTGTCTCAAAACGTGTTTTTCACATGAATATTTTTTTGCTTCACACCCTCACAAATTATTTTCTTCATTATTTTGTTCGCTTCATTCCTACCTACCTACCCACCCACCCACCATCATTCTATAAGAATAAGACCATCTTTATGATTTTACTTTGGAAATCGGAGATTTTGGGTTATTACAATTTACACTTTTTTGTTGATGGGCTACAACCAAATAATTAAAACTCATCTCTTTTGTTTTGTTTTTTGATGGGTCTATGAGGAGCTTCAATTCAAAAAATATTTGTTTTGTTTAAATTAGAAACTAAGAAATATCTTTTATTTATTTGTTTGTTTGTTTGTTTTCGTAAATTTTGAGAAATAAGGGGAGGACTTTTCTAGGTATAGGACTCTAGTTCCATCCATGGCCCTGGGCATACGAATTGAAAATGGTATTAGAAAGAAACAAGCAATCGCATGAGACTAGTTAGTGTTCGAGGGGTGGCCCATCTCCGATAATACGAAGCAAGTGGCAGGTGTCCTCTCCTCTGAACCTGACACCGACCGCACCTTAGCCGGCCCACACACGGCAGCGGAAGCGAAGACTGGAGATTAGCGGATGGGGCCAAGGGTAATTTAGTCATTAAAATGAAAGGAATCAGCAGCAGCAGCAAGTAGCAAGCATAGGAGGAGAATTAGGTTGGGGGGGGGGGGGAAGCATTTCGTTTTCCATCATTTCAAATTAAAACCAAAAACCAAATAATAGCTGTTTAAAGGGTGGAGAAAAAATAGTATTAAATAATGGGGGGGGGAAAACAAAATGATGAAAATAGAAAGTTTGACTAAAAGGGGTGGATTATTAAATAGGGAAGAAAATACTTTCCCTGAATGGATACGAAGCGTCCACGTCTCCCTAGATGTAAACCTCGTACACTTGCTGCCGACAGGAGACCCACCAAGAAAGAAAAGGGGAAACCACGTTGTTGTACTAAATTGCTCCTTTGTATTTTATTTTATTAATGTTTTTTTCTTTCTTTTTTACCCCCCAAATTAGTTCGTATTTGTTAGGCTCTAGTGGTTACCACAACACGACGCATCGACGTCCCCCCACTCCTTTTCACCAACACAATTATACAATTTTTTTTTTTTGTTCTAGTTTTGCATTTTAAATCTCTAATGGAGGTCGAAATTTATAAATGCAATATTATAAAAAGTTATGAAAATAAGATAGTGCCTCTCCTAGTCCTCCTATAATACAATCATATCGTATCGTGTTTATTAAAAATTAAATATCGTTTTTAGGGAGTAATTTAAATTATGAAAAATTGACCATTGATTTTTTTTTTATTGAAGGTTTACTTCATTAAGATTAGTAATTAATTTGATTTTACACAAATTCTTAACAAAAAATCATTTTCTAGTTAGATGGATTTCGGTAAGAATTACACTTCACCTACTATCTTACCTTTTTTATTAAAAAAAAAAAAACCCTTTTTGAAGAATCTGTAGAACAAGTAAAAAAATTTCTTAAGTACATGCTATTTGCATATGTTATTAGATTTTTCAAATATTTAATATTAAATTTTTTATAATAAAAAAAAAAAACAAGAAGAAGAAGAGACTCATCAGTGATCACTCACTCAGTCACTCACGTGATATAGCGCGTGTAGAATCCCCTTTCTTGCACGGCAGGGCCCACCAAAAGGGCCAGTTAGGTCTCACGCAATTGGTGCGTTGACTTGACGTGCGACGGATGAGAGTGGGTATCTTCTTCGCTTCTTTTAAAGCAATAATAATATCGTTTTGTTTTGTTCGTGTCAGAAAATTGATACTGTCAGGGATACGATTTTTATTGTTTATGTTTAAAAAATAATGATAATGTTTCATTTGGAGGATCTAGTGCTTTCATTTGACAACACACCCCAAAACTGAAACAAAGTTAAACGCAACTTTCATGAATGGTTGAAAAAATCAATAAATAATACCCAGTCTGTTTCTTGCCCTTGATATTTTCATGAATGTGATCATGGACAAAAAAAAAGAAAAAAGCATTTTTTTTTTTTCTCTTTCTTATAGATAAATCATGGGAAGCACTTTTGTTGTTTTTTCTTTCTTGTTTAAATAATAAAATATCAAATCCCTTTTTTTAAAAAAAAAATAAAATAAATTTAATAATTGCTCTCTTAGGTGGTGCTCCTACACGTTGTCGATATGAACGTCTTTGGATGAGCATGTACACTTACAAATTTTATTAGTGGACCATTCCCTAATTCAACATTTTATTCCACAATTGTTTAGTTCCCAGTCTTTTGAAAATAAAAAATAAATAAATAAATAAATAAATCAACTGTTTCCTGACTCGTTAGCAAGAAGAGAGCAACACCAACCGTCCGACCACGTCAATTGACGTCAGCAACATTGTTCAGTAGACTTGTGGACCAGACAGACACGTGTCACTCCGCGATTGGGAGCACTACGGATTTTTAAGGATAGCTTTGGCGATTGGGTGCCACCGGCTACTGCCGGTGTGGGACATGTCATTTTCATGGTGATGAATAGTTGATTGAAATAATACCACAATTGGAAAACAAGTTAAACCAAATCCACGGGTTTTAAGGTTGAAGGATTACCTTAATAGGAAGGTACTGAAAGTGTTTAGTGCGATACTAAGAAAAAGCACTTTTTGAAAAAAAATATTAATAAGCGCTTTTGTCACTGACACTTGTAAGTGGTGTTTCATATTTCCCTACTGGTGCTTGAAAAATCATTAGTCACTTGCCAAATGCCACGTAGTCCCTCAATAGTCGTGAATGGCATACATAATTGAATTGGACTAGTTGGAATTATATTGAATTGAATTAAATTGAATTAAACTGATATTTTATTAATTTAATCTCAATTTCAAGAGTTAGTAGAAGTAAAAGTATTAATTTAATTATATCATATATAATAAATAAATAATAAAAATTTAATTAATTAATATAAGGCATAAAAAAATAATGATATAACAAAAGTCCTTATAAATTGACAACTTTTTTCTTTAATTTTATCCCAACTAAATCCATAGAATTACTAATCTTGTGATTTTAGTATTAAATTCAAATTTAATCCCGCTTAGTCCAATCCAACTAAGCTTGGGATGAATATTTAATCTCAAAGTTAGTTCAGTCCCATACTTAATCCCATCATCCAAGTATGGTGTAACACCCTAATCGAATCGCACATCAGTAAATCACGAGAGAGATGTTAGGTTTATAAGGGGTGATCCACACCTTAATTGGCAAGACGTATTTTAGGGTATATAGACGCCCTAGAAACAGAATCGTGCAAGTCTTGTTAAGGTTTAAAGCAAACAATATCTTTGTTATGTCTGAGTTGGGTCATGACAGATGATATCAAAGTGACTCTGTGTGTCCTCTTGAACGATGGTAGGACAAATCTCAGCGAAGACATTGAGTCCCTAAGGGGTGTATATGAAACATTTCAGGCAAATCTCACATCGGTAAAACACGAGAGATATGTTAGTTTATAAGGAGTGATCCATACCTTAATTGGCAGAACGCGCTTTGGAGTGTATGTGTGCTATAGAAACAGAATCATGAGAATGTTATTAAGGTTTAAAATAGATAATATTTACCAGATTTAGGTTTGATCATGAGATATGACCTACGTAACTAAATGAATTTGGCCAAAAATTTGAATTTAATAACATCGTGTATGATAGCTGCTATGTGTAACTTACAACCGATGTGGGGTTAGTATTTTTATAACCCATTAATGATTTGACAATTAATAATTGAGTCACACAAAAAATATAATTTTTAAATTGATATAAATTAGAGATGACATAAATAAACAATATACATCATTTATATGAAATGAGCAAACAAATTTCTAGTTTAATTTTACGGAATTCTTATGCATCTGTAAATATAATTAGATATTCACATTAGGGAATTTAATTAATGGCAACTTTAATGAATATAGTGGGCGGAAATTAAGTATTAAAATAATGCACACCTTGTTTGAAAACTTAATTAAAATCTCAACCAAAATGCTGTTTGGGGTAACCAATCCTTAAATTGGCATCTCTGCTCACATGTTTTCATTCTAGAGGCAGAATTTTAAAATTGTTGGGATAATAAAATAATATAATGTTTTAGTAAACCAAAAATGACCTAACCCGCAAGTTGCGTTTTAAATCTCAACCATGGCAATAAATTAAGAATGCAACAGCACAAACTACTGCATATTGAGTTAAATATTTTTCATATGGCTGTACAAATCGGAGAAAATTGCGCATGGTGGTTGGGTTTTCAGAGTTGGGAATCATGAAAGTGTTTTAATTATGAAAATTATTGCTGAAAGCAAATGAGAGTGTTGATCGTTGAAATGCCAAAAAAAAACAAAAAAAAAATCTTTACTAATTGAAGTGTCACAACGAAGCAATGCTTGAAAGCAATTTTACAAAATCTTAATTGTTAAAAGTATAACCAAATTAGATTATTAATTGCAACTAAATCATTAATTGTACATGAATCTTCATTCATATAAAAATAAAATTTACATGCGCATAATAAATATGACATTCCAAATCTATGTTCATATTAATTTAGTGAATAGGCCAACACGTTTTTTTCCCCTTTTATAATTTTTTTTAAATTAGAGTGAATATTTTAAATTAAAAAAACTAGATTTTTTGATAGATTTTTAATCAATTTTATATGAATTTCAAAGAATGTCTAAATTTTGACAAATTTTGTACTTCATAAACTCATTTGATTTTCATCCATTTCTTTTTCTAAAACTAACTCTTCAAAGTATGGTATTAAAAAAATCAAATTTTATTATTCTCCATGTTCAAATCATTTTAGAACTTCACGTTTATTTTATTAATTAATTGGTTTTTTTGGGGAAGACTTAAATCATATGAAATCACAATATTAGAAATTGAAATAATGAAATTAGAATGCATGTTGAACAACTTAAAAAAAAAGAAAGAAAGAATATGTTTAAATCCGTTTTGTTGAAATCACGATACTCGAGTGATAAATTTGAAGCACATGTTTAGATCGTTTTCGAAATTTATGTTCGTATTAAATGAAAAAAAAATCACATTTTTATAAGATCACACAAAACTTTAATCACACCAAATTATATTGTTAGATGTTGAGAAATAAAATTTTTATCACGTGTTAATCCACACTTAACCTAGATTTAAACATCAAGAATAATTTGACCCATCAACCTTGAATCTCTTCTCTTTCACAGCAGTGAATAGTAGTAAAAAGTTGAAAATGAAAGCCATATACATAGATTCTTTCAAAAAGGGCAAAAGGCAACAGGCGACAAATGTCATAGTTATGGTTGCCAACTAATTGAATCAAACACTTTTTTTTTTTAACTTTATTTTTTTCTCTTTTGATTTTCAAGATTTGATGTTTCCTATAACAAGGAGAACCAAAGCGTCCGTCCTCCTAGATTTGATGGGTCACTTAAAAATCTCCTTATGGTCAAATTTTGCGACTCAAAGTTCTTATTTTTATCGTTAAATAAATTATTAATTAAAATAGCGATGGTAACATCTCAACCTAGGACGACAATTATTTTAATGTTTAGTACTTAATTAAGCACCTATTTGTCCATGTTTGGTGACAATTAAGAAAACCAACAATGAAAAAAGGAGCTAATCTTGATTTGTTTATTACATTAATCAAGATTGTAAATCATCACGTGCACAATGGTTTTAAGATTAAATTATAATTATTTTTCTTACAGATACAAATATTACTACAGTAATATCACATGCATCGTAATAATATGATATTTATGCGTCATTTTTATTTATCATCTTTTAAGGATAATTTTATTTTTGTATATAATTATGAAAATAAATATATACAAAATTAAAATACCCGAAGCATTACTCATTCAACTGTTAAGTATATAATTTTACAAAAATAAAATCTTGATAAAATAGATATATAAAGTAGCTCCTTTTTTAGGAAAAAACAAAAAAGATAATTTTTGTTTGGAATAGTACACACATGGTTTGTTTGGTATGGTACTTTAACTCACGGTAGGGAACAGTAACAAACGTACCGTACAATTAAGAAGAGAGAGAAGAAGCGCAAGCTAACAAACAGCCCCCAAAAGGAACAATAAAAGAACGTGTTACTCGTGTTCGGGGTCTGGACGGCAGGGACAAATTGGGAAGGTTGTTTAAAAGTAAGGTCATTTTCTACAATAAAATAAGTATATAGATTTCCTATTTGTCTATTTCTTCGTTTTTTTTTTAATATTTTTCATTTTTATTAAAATAAGGGCAGATGGGGCAACCAGTGATGAACAGCTGTCAGAGTTTCCGTGGCTAATGACGTGTACGGATATTGCACGCTCATATACAAATTACAAATAGTTGTATATAATAATATTAACGAAAAAAAAAAGATAGCTGTATATAATAATAATAATTCAATGAGTCATATTGGTATATGATTTTTTACTTATAAATAAAATTGTGAAAGAGTATTTTGTAAACCCAATAAATTGTAATGAATAAATTTTAATTAAAAATTTCAGTAAATCTTACTTGTCCCCTACTCAATGTGTATAAAATTATTTGATCCCATACCATTAAACAATCTCGAAGACCGTTCTGTGAAATTAACCAACTGCGTAGGGACCGCTCATAAGTAATAAGAATTAATTGTCATTAAATACTGTCTATTTTTATTTAGTTGTAGATTTAAATACCGCATTTTTTCTAAATTGTATTGTTGAAAAATAATACATAATTTTTAATTTTTTACTCATTTTTTTTTCTAAATTTATTTCCAGGAGATTTACAAGCTTGCCTTGGGAAAATAAAAAATTTGTATGGGGCTACCGGCTAGGTCAGATAAGCTATTTCAGACGATATATATATATATATTTTTTTATATCCCAGAATTTGAAAAAAGAACCCTAGCCGTGCGATTAAAGACCACTGTATTATCTAGTGCGTGATGTGAGGGTCAAAAGGTTCCGGCGGTCAGCCGCTTAGGCGACTTGCTGACAAGCGACAAACCCAGTGGTCCGTTTACTGATGGACGAGGAATCAAGTTCTTGTCCACGTGTCGACATCTAAACGGACTAATACAACTGAGCTTCGGCAGCCGGGGGAACACGAGAACGTACCCTGGCTGAATATATGCAGATATGTATCACGTTGGATCGGAAATGCTTTTTGACAAAAAACAGTAGGGTTATAATATTATAAAATTTTTATGCGAAATTGACAATTGACGGTTAAAATTATTATGTCTAGACTAGGCGGCAAAATAGCAAATTATGATACGTCGGGAAAGTTGAAATAGTGGGTATGTTTTCAATTGAATTGTGACGAAAAAGTCTATTAAAGTCAAACTAACCATTATCTTTCGCTGTATGTTTGAGGATGAGGCAGCATGCGTAGAGGGAATATATAGTCTTGCTTCTAAGCTTTTCAATTTTTGGTATTAAAAAAAAAAAAAAAGTTGGATAACCAAACAAATGGAAAAAAAAGAAGAAGCTATTATTGATAATCAAACAAGTACAAGAAACCATATCATCAAACTCGAATGCTTTTTCGTTGAAAACTTAAACTACAAACATATATTTGTTTTCAGCCACTACCCACAGTCCGTTTTATGCTGATTGAAAAAGCTATTTACAAAATTCATCATTAGCCAAGCACAAATTACCTTTTTTTAGAAAATAGAGAATTTATTTTATAAATGTACCTTCTAAAAATATTATATAAATGTAAACTATAATTTTCTTATATCAACTTTGGGACTTTTTATATTATATCAAAAGATATTAACAGCTAAACCAACTAGTAACTACTAACTATTGTTAAATATCTAAAGTTTATTGATCCGGTGACTAATGCGTGCATTGTTTTTTTAATCCAAAAATTCTCAATAATTTTTTAAGTCTCCTCATGATATCATCAAAATTATATCAAGACTCATTTGATAGACGTTCATACAAAATATAATTTAATCAAGAGGCGTACTCTAAAAAAAAGAAGAGAGATTGTTATAATATAAAAATTCAAATTTTTCTTTTCCTTTTTTAAGATTATGTTACAAGTCTCCGCATGATATCATCAAAATTCTATTAAAACCCATTTGATGTAACTAAGTTCATTTAAAGTATAATCCAAAGATGTACGCTGAAAAGGGTAATGTACTCTTAAAAAAGAAGAGAGAGATTGTTCATACTTCTATAACACTCGACCTCAATGAAACATAAAAACAAAAATAATAATAATAATAATAATAATAATGGTGGTTATCCACTTGGTTTTTTCACCTTTACTACTCTTAAAAAGAATAAAATATTAGGTAATTGTACATCAAATCAATCAATAATTTAATCTTTAATCGCATCAACTAAAACTAAATATCATGGGCCACACATCTTGAGAAAAAACTCGGTGTCCTATCTAGTTCCGGACAGCAACAGTATAACAATTTATTTCCCCTTCTGGAAATTGTCCATACCAATTCATACGCGTATAATACTTACACATTTCCTTACACGTGTACATACATTTTATACTGTATAGGTTAGGTAGTTACGTAGACAGTAGTTTCCCTCTACGAGGCTCACTATATATATTTAATGTTTTCTCACACGTCACTTTCTTATTAAAATTTTCTGATAATTACTTTTTCATTTAATTTTTAAGTTGTTATTACCATATCACCAAATCATAAAAATTAATAAAACAGAAACTTTGATAAAAATATATTTTACCCTAAATTGTATATGTGAATTTAACCATCTAAATTAAAAAATAAAAAATAAATACTTTTATCAATTGATTAACTTATATATAAAACTCTTAAAATATTGATTATATCAAAAATTTTAAAATATTCTTACAACGTCAATAACGTAATAATTAAGCTAATAGGTTTGATGAAAAAAGAATTAAAATATTAAAACATTAAATGAGAAGAAATAATTGAGAGAAAATTGTAATAATAAAGTGATGCAACAAAAAAATTGGACGGAAAATGATAATATTACCTAAAAAATACACTATACTCGACTAATAATTAAAAGGGAAAGAAACAAATATCTCGCCGGGAAAAAAATTAAAAAAAAAATACCGGCAACTGACAAAACCGGTAGCCAAACAAACAGAAAATGAGAGAGAAAAATGTTTATATATTCCGTCTCCTCTAAAAATGGGTCTGAAGTGTTCCCTCACACGTCTCATCGCCTTCCTTTCGTCCTCTGCCCCTCCTCTCTCTCTCTCTCCCTCTCTCTCTCTCACTAAAAACAATTTCTCTCTCTAAGACTATGGACTCAAATAGTCGGCGATGTTTTCGCTCGGATTAATTTGGCCAATGTAAAAGCTTACACAACTCACAGTAACCTCTCACTCTCCCTGCTTAGACGTCGTCGTTTCTTAGCTCAATTTTTGCTTGTCAAGTTCACCGGAGACTTCATCCGGAAATTGTGTAAAAAGCAAACGCAAGAGCGGGCTCGTGATTTTGTTTTTCTTACTTAATTTCCCGTCATTTTAACTCTTCATTTTCTCAAAAACTCTCAGCTCTGTCCGGTTTTTTGTATACATATATCGATATAAGCTGTTTTGATTTTTTTTTCTTTTATAATAATATCTGATCCGATCGATCTCAGCCGTCGGAATTGGTTTATACTTTGAAGCTTAAGATTTCTAAAGTTAAGCTAAAAGAAAAGCTATGTTGGATCTCAATCTAAATGAGATGTCGATCGAGTCGACTCAGCAGAACTCGGATGAGGAGCGAGTCGGCTCGGTCGTATTGGTGGAGAAATGCCCGGAAGGTTCGTCGGGGACGTCGAATTCGTCAGTGGTCAATGCAGACGCCAGCAGCAATGTTGGCGACGACGAGTCGTGCTCCACACGCGCCGTAGCCGGGGACAACAGTGTGTTCACTTTTAATTTCGACATACTGAAGGTCGGTGGTGACAGCGGCAACGTTAGGAACGAGAACGTGGAACAAAACAACGCCGTTTCGAGGAAGGAGTTTGCGTTTTTTCCTGCGAGTGGTGGAGGAGAGAATGGAGGAGGCCAGTCTTCTAGAAGCTGGATCGATCTTTCATTTGATAAACAGCAGCAACAGTATCAGAATCAACAGCCCCAGCAACAAGAAGGCGGGGGAGAGGTGCGGGTGACCCAACAATCGTCACCGGTGGTGAAGAAGAGCAGGAGAGGGCCCAGGTCAAGGAGCTCTCAGTATAGAGGGGTCACGTTCTATAGGAGGACTGGCCGATGGGAATCGCATATCTGGTAGATTATTATTTGCCTTCTTTTATTTTTTTATTTTATTTTACTTACTTTCAAATTTTCTATGGATTGGCTTGGTTGAGCTTACTTGGCGTTTTATTTAGTTAATTAGAAGTCGAATTCTCATTTTAAATTGGATGTGCTTGGGCTGATGTTCTGTTTATTAGATTAAATTTCTGTTTAAGTATTTGTTTATTAATTTTTTCTTTTTTCTTTTTTTTTTCCGGTGCAGGGATTGTGGGAAACAAGTCTATCTTGGTATGGTTGTCACCATATAAATGTTTGACTCCTTATTGCGCAATTAGGAATTTTCTTTTATTTTCCGGTTATTTTTGGCAAATATTAATGCATTTGCTGTTGGGTATATTTAGGTGGATTTGACACTGCTCATGCTGCGGCTAGGTATCACTTCTTATTTTGATAGAAACTTCTTGTCACATACATTAGTATTATCATTTTGTATTTTTTTAAGTTCATAAATTTAGATGATTTATAATAATTAAAATTTTCTTGTGATTACATTCAGGGCCTATGATCGTGCCGCTATTAAGTTCAGGGGTGTTGATGCTGACATCAATTTTAATTTGGCTGATTACGAGGACGATATGAAACAGGTTGGATAAAATCCTTTTTAAGTATACCTCTGTTTGCATTGTCGGTAATTATAGTAGCTTCTTTTTAACTAATGGGGCAGATGAAGAATTTGACCAAGGAAGAATTCGTGCACATACTCCGTCGCCAGAGCACTGGTTTCTCAAGGGGAAGCTCAAAATATAGAGGTGTGACACTACACAAATGCGGCCGTTGGGAAGCACGTATGGGGCAATTCCTCGGCAAAAAGTGAGGAAACTCTTCATGGAATTTGTAACTTATATTTATATAAAGCTTGAATACATATCTAGGATGTTTGATATTATGCTTGAAAATAGATATACGAAGTTTAAGTGCCTGTTAGTGTGAATTGAAACTGGCTCAAAGGGCAAACAAATCTAGATATGCCTATTTGAAAGAAGAAACAATTGGCAATGGTGTTTTTTCATTGTGGAGATTACGATGCTTTAATGCAGGTATATTTATCTTGGGCTATTCGACAGCGAAGTAGAAGCTGCAAGGTCCTAATGATCATGAATTACACTCTACCTGATACTGAATTTATTACCCTGAATTCTCAACCTCAATAGGGTTCCAACCAACACATATCTACCTTTTGGTTTTCTGCAAATCAGGGCTTATGACAAGGCAGCTATCAAATGTAACGGCAGGGAGGCAGTCACCAACTTTGAGCCAAGCACATATGAAGGGGAGATGATTACTGAGGGCAGTAATGAAGGTACTATAAGATCAGATGGTCTATATTGTACATCACTTTTGTCTTCTGTAGAACTTCTTGGAACCTCGTTAAATTGGTTTTTGATTTATTTTCTATGCAGGTGGTGATCATAATCTTGATTTGAACTTGGGGATATCTTCATCGTTTGGCAGTGGTCCCAAGGCAAATGAAGGGCATTCCCAGTTTCTTTCTGGCCCTTATGGTGCCCATGGTGGAAGGACTTCAAGGGTAACTTTTGAACTAAAATAATCTGATCTTTGGATTTCAGTGATGCTCTATCTGGGAGTAATTGGACTGAAAATTAAATCTTGTTGACACTCGTATCTTCAAATTTGGGCTTTTTGACTTTTATCTCATAATCAAGCTCTAAAATATCATCTGATCTATACGACAGAAGAGCATGAAACATGTTTTGTGTATTTTAGCTTCAAATTATCTCAAGATCATGTTCTTTCTGATCCGCTTTTGTAGACCGAGAACTCTACTGCTGCAGCTGTGGGGGATTCAGCTTCCAAAGGACTTATGAGGATGTCAGAGCATCCAATTTTCTGGAATGGTGCATATCCTGGTCTTCTTACTACTGAGGTATACCTCATTGCTTTTTCTTTTGAGTTTGAACTCTAGAATTTGTTATTCGCTAAACATGATTTGAATTGTCATAATGGCATTGGATATAAACTTATAAAATTTTGTGGGGTTCAATAATGTTAATACTGCATGACATTCTATGTGCCGAATGAGATATTGGTTATCCCTTACCAAAAGTCATGGAAGGGCAAGTGATGTTTGAACGAACATTGCATGTTTAATTAAAGTACTTCAAATTAGGAAAGAGAAGGCATGAGTGTCTCTTTAATGCATTGAATCAACATCCAGGCAAGCTTGCCTACAGAACCTGAGTCATTGAGTCTTTTCTTTTTTAACTTTTTGGCAGGAAAAAGCAACAGAGAAGAGAATTGAATTGGGTCCTCCACAAGGCCTCCCTAACTGGGCATGGCAAATGCATGGCCAGGTCAGTGGTACCCCAGCGTCACTGTTATCTAGTGCAGCATCATCAGGATTCCCATTTTCGGCTGCCCCTCCCTCCGCTGCCGTTCTCTCATCAAAACATCTCAATCCGTCAGACGTCAATTTCTGTTTCACTTCAACTAATACTACTGCCCCCAACACCTCTCAGTTTTATTATCAGATGAAACTGCCACAGGCACCACCATAGCCTATTTTCATCCCGCGGTGTATGTGTCTAATAGGCAACAATAACAGCAGTGGTCTTCAAATTCGCTGTATGATTCAAATATTGATTCATATACACCAAAGACTTGTTTTCTGACTCATTTGCTAAAACAATGAATGTAACTCTGGTTTGATATATCAGTGTTCAGAAAATGCTAATCCCATTTTGAAGTGTTTCTAGTACTAAAGCGTGTTTCAAGTCCCCGGCATGTAGCGTGTCGTTTATGGAAATCAACTGAACTATTTCGTGCAGTCGGTTGATAGAATCATCTATCTTGAAGTAATGATTCGCTTGATTCTTAATTAAGTTGTGATGAACCACTAATTGTTTGAAGCCGTTAACTTACTCTTTGATATTTATGCAAGTCCTCGTGACACGAAAAATATCTTGCGCGCACAAGTATTGTATGTGATGTTGTGAGGTTGTACAAATTAAACTATAAATGTACGCGTTAGGATAGTTTATGTGGATGAAGTTGAAAAATGAAAATTGGCCATACATACGTAACATTGTATTTTTTTTTCTACATAACAACACACACTTGTATATATGTCTGTGTGTAGATATATATATATATATATATATATATATATATATTAGTTTTTTAGTTAAAATCTTAAGTTGTGAGAAAAGTCTGATAAAATATTAAACTGTAAGGTTTTAAAAACTTAAAATTTAAACCGGTTAAAATTAATATAATTTTTTCGCACGTTCATGCACTTTACAATTCTGAATTATAACATTTCTACACACATATACATATACATACATTCTGTGGAAAAAGGCATAAGGGTATTATTTTCTGTTGCTTTCAAGTGAAAGAGCAATCTAATGAAGAAGATAATTAAGAAAAAGTAGGTTGCCTCTTCACAATCTTGTTAAGCCAATTAAATTTTCCTTTACAGTTGATGTTTACGTTTACGCTTACGTGTTCGTTCAAAGGGAACATATGCTAGTCTTTGGTAGAATATTAGAAGCCGTGGCCGGGAGATTATTGTAGCCGTTGATTTCATCATTTGCCTGTCTGCCAATAGTCTAATGCCTCCATTGACCTTACTACTTGACAAGGTGTACTACCTTAAGTACAATGGGAAAATCATATGCGGTTGAGTCCACAAATGTTGGGACCATCTTTCCCTAAATCAGGAAATAAGAAAAACAAATACATCATTCAAAAAAAAAAAAAAAATCCTTTGTTTGGCATTTTCTTAAATTGGTATTCGAGTCTGGGGAAAAAAAAAATCTTTTGATGGTGAAACTAAAAAAATTATAAATGTTAATTATATTTGGGGAGTTAAGAAAAAAAAAAAACTGGTTTTGAGATTAAAAGAAGATTCTTGCAAATAAAAACGATGATTAGACGAGAGAAAATGGAAATAAATTTATACTATTATATCACAGAATTAATGGTAGATTGAGACTAGAGATAAGCTTTACTCCACACCTATACATAAACATTTGAATGAAAGCTGAAAGTTCATTTCGAAAAACACATTTGAACTATATAATTGTAACGTGAGTATTATTTAAATTAAAAATCCTCTGTTAGTTTTTGTTGCTATTTGAAGGTAAAATTTGTTAAGGGGACACGAAAAGTTGAGGTTGAGAAGCTGCTCTAGTATTATTAAAAAGTAGCATTAGCATAATTAGTCGTCAAATTCATTTGGTAGGGCAAATTATTAAGTAGCACCTACTCACGGATCCGGTGCAACTATGGCACCATATTATTATTGTATTCAGTCGTTAGATTCACTTAAATGGATGGATCTACTGAGATTCTCCCCTACTCTAATAATATTTTCGATTTTAGTATTTTGTTTTGTCTGTGTGTATTAAATTTTGGTGAGGTGACATCAATGAACAATGTATTGGTGAGTGACTTGAGTCATATATCAGTATTGTTATGAATTATCGGACCTTGCTATAGTTAACATCATTCTATACGGTTATATCAATCAATCTATTAATGGTGCATTTACCGACTTTGAATTAGAATGAACCGGAATATGAATCAAGATGGATTGAAATGAAAATGAGAAATAAAAATTAGAAAAAATAATTTACTTGGATTTTAAGAATCGAAATTAAAATGAGTTGGATTACTGTAAATGTATTTATTTTGTTTTAGAATCGTAATAATAATGAAGTTAGATTGTAATAAATTATTATAAATTACTTAAGGTACTTAATGAATTATTGCATAATTATTATAATGATTATTTATACAAAAATATTCTTATTAATAATTATTGTCTATAATATATTGATTAATTGTAATAATTAATTAATAATAATATATTAATTATAATTGAGGACAAAATGATTATTTTTTAATTTTTGAGGAGAGGGGAGAGGGCAAAATAGTCGTTCAAATGAATGAGAGAACTCATTCTCACAAACCCCTTGGGAATTAATATCCCATTTTCTATTTCCAAATTTGAGTGGGTCTCACGAATTCTAATATTTGACTCTATTTGTAAGATAAATAAGTGACATATGATAAGTTATGAAAAGAAGAAATAGTCTATACTTGTAGTAATTCATGTTATCAAAATATATGAGAGCTCATTTGAATTCTCTCTTTTAAGAATGCAGCTTAATTATAAAAATATATATTTTTCCATAATATTAGTGAGAGTAGACTTTTGAACTAATGTTTCATAAAGGACTGTAAAAATATGTATTATAAAGTTTCAATTTTATTTAATACACATTTGTCGATTGTAAGCATTTGATTAAAAAAGAAAAAGAAAAAGATAGATGCAACACAATGAATGAATGCGAATCTTTCTCAAAGAAGGATGGGGGAGGGTCCCCACTCAGTTTCTCCACTTCATTTCTCTTTTGTTGAGGAGTAGGAATCCTTAAATTCGGAGACATTCGTTGACCCTTTGAAAATTAATAATAATGCAAGTTCGAGTGGAGGCCCTTTAATGAAAATTGGTTTTAGGTAAAGCACAAGCACTTATCTTTGCATAGCCATTTGGGGAAGTCCTAGTTGTTGCTGCTTTTGCATGTCATCTAAAAATTAAAAACTCACATGACATTATGACAACATGGCAAAGAGTAAGTTGCTAATTTCTCCTCTGCTTCATAAATTCTCTAAGATCTTTGTTGTTTATTTGTAATCTTGGATATAACAAGATAAAATTTCAATTAAAAAGACGTATAATAAATGCTAATGTGCCCACAAAGTGTCAAGACAGCGCTCTTTTCATTTTAACTGCACATATGGAAACAACTCACATGCACCAACAGTTACTTTTCTTTTCTTTCCATTTTTCGCTTTTGCTCTTTTTATTTGTGCCACCAAGGTTTCCAAAGGTTAATAAGTTGTCCGACATCTACCATCATAGGACACAAGCATATAATCCTCTGGGCAACGAACTCCAATGGAAAAGGACAAAAGAAACCCCACTTTTCTTTTCTCAAAATAAAATCTGTTCACGATTCAATGGGCTGAAAAGATAAAGGAGCACTCTATATTTCGCTATTGTTATTGGAACACATGGTGGACCAAAACCCCAGTTGGATTTTTGTGAAGTCTCTCTTTCATCGTTACACTATACATTGATTGGTCCCACTCCACTTCATTCAGTTGGCTTTTGTTAGGCTTGGTGCCAGGTCAAGGGTTTTTGGATGGTGGGGTTTCATTTTTCTTGATTTGTTTTTGTCATTCGATAAGAAAAAATGAAAAAAATTAAATGTATGGCAATGCAAGAGACACCCGGTTGGTAGGGAAGTTTCCCATGCTTGTGGGCATATCGAAATTACGTTTGCCTGCTGCAACTTCGTCTTTGTTCTATTCCTCATAGTGGGTAATGGATTTTAGACTTGGAATCACTTTTCAAAAAGGACTTTCTTGCAAAACCACTAAAACCTAATGCTAATGCCCTTTACCTGTTGAGGTAAACAGAAAGGATGGCAGTGAACTCTTTTAAGGAGACCAAGAGAACCCGAACTACTATTTTGGAACAGTAACCCCACACTGGCTGGCATCCACGCTCAAGTTGATATCGATCCAAAAAGGATATGATCCTGAGCTCTTTCCTCACCATTATATTTTCGTGGTCATTTTCATACTAACCATTATTTGAGCAGTCGTACTGGTTCACTGTAATCTAAAGATTACACATCAATTGTAAAGCAAAGGAAACATGAAAAAGTGCTCGCAACTGCTAGTCACGCCTTCATGCTTCTAAGGTTACTGGTTTACCCTCTCCATAAATTGAAATACAAATTCTCAAGCCTCTTTATTTTAAAGATCGTTCACAAATATGTTGAGGGTTTTAAACCAAAATCAAAATTGGAATTATGGACAGCTTAAATTTTCTAATTCCTAAAGGCGCAGATCAAGGCTACCCACGCTGCCACAGGCGTTTGCCAGCACGTCGCATGTTGACAAGAACACGAGGCAATATTATTTGCTCATCATATATCCAAACATAACCCATAGAAAGAAGACGTATGTACAACTGGACACCGTGTGCACGTATCTATGAACAGTGCCTCTTTCCATGAGACGGGCAAACTGATGAATGTATTCGATACCAATAAACAAACCATTGGGCACGATAGATAACAGATAACCTACCTTACTCGCTGGTGAGATGCATTAGGGGTTGTCCAAACTTTTGTAAACTTATATTAAAATCCCTGCCATCAAACAGTTCATATGACCCAGCTGATTCAATTTATCTAAACATTTTTTTTTTCATAAATTTGTGAAGATGGTATACTGTTAACACTCACAAACAACGCAAGCAACAAGGGAGATAAAAGATGGAGGATCAGATTTGATCTCTTTAAGTTGGGAGATAGACAACCAAACATTTATTGTTAACTGTAATTGGAGGAAAACACACCAAAAAGGGACGATCAACCTGTTAGTTAGATCATATTTAGCATTCCCCAATACACACTATTATGTAGATCGCAGTTTAGTTTACCTGCAAACACAACATACATGACACAAATTTGATCAGTGTCTGTGCATGTATTCAAAAACAAATTAAGGACGACAAGCTACATAATGTGAAGACGCAAAGGTTCCCTGCACATGTATAATACTTCTTTGACGGTTTATATGATAGCCTGGGCTTGTGCAGCTGTTTTGGTCGACACTGATAATGAAGTTGTGGCACGCTAAAGAATGAACTCAGTACAAGACAACTGCCAACCACCACAATATCTGACCAGTAACAGCATAACCTGAAGGAGAGAACATGGCTTCCAAATTGAAAACAAGAACCTCAACATTAGGGCCTGGAGTTGCTTTCAAAATATTATGAACAGAGTTCTCAACGCCTATCCTTTCCAAAGAAACTGACGAATGATATTACCAATAGGCAGATGGAAATATTTCGACAGGATTGAAAAAATTAATTTATCCTCACCTGTAGGTTTCCAGACCCAATTTTAAGGCCTCTTCTCTCAAGAGTTTGATCCAATCTTCAGCCGGGCCAATGAGACCAGTTAGGAGTCAGTCTCACCCTCAAGTATAATGCGATCATATTTCACGAGATCATTATGTTTCTTCTGTAACCACCCACCAATCAAGCGGTAAATTTGTTTCCAACACATCACATCCCAAATGTTCTATTATATATATCACCTGAACTGGGCATCCGAAACTTCGAGTCTTCGTAGCCATTATAAAATTTGTTCAACCCCCCCAGTCTTTCATTTCTAAGGAGCTCTGCCATGCCTAAACTGTTTCCACCCTGCACCTCATTCCACCCATCCCAGTGGCCACCATTTGAAATCAGCGGATTTCTAGACTGTTGAATGGATAACTGGGCAAAAGGAGATAGATTATTTGCTTGCGGTTGGTCCATCAGTCTAGAAGAAATGCCATAAGAATCATTAAGAGGAGAGAGACTATCGCCAATGTTGGCATATCTTAGGTTCTGGTGCGGGGATAGAGATCTCTCCATCATTAATTGCAGCCTTGCCTCATTTTCAAAGGCATTTAACTGTGAAGGGAAATTATTGCGCATGTCTAAGCCAGGATTGCTAAGGCCACTTTGAAGTCTCCCTTTGCCAACAGCCAAAATTGCAGGATCCATAAATTCAATATCCCCAGTGCTTCCAACACTTCCAACTGGTTGCATCTGATAAGTATTTCTCAACAGGGAGGACGAGTCAAGCAAATGATTTCCTGCATAGCAAATGCATGAGATTATGATCCATTCAACAGACAAAACCTGAAAGAAGATACCATCACAAGATCCAAAAGCAATATTTCAACCAACCAGACAAAGTGTCAAAAGACTGGTCCACTCTCTCATGCGAAGTAAAGCCCGGGGGTGGTGCTCTACTGGGAACAGAAAATCCAGGTGGGGCAGAAATTTGGGATCTTGCAGCCACTAAATTTGAATTAGAACAAATAAACTGTGTCAATTGCAATGATCACAACTTCAAGCAAAATACAGTACACGAGAAAAGAAGAGACCAATGAAAATGCTCAAAGGCAGTTAAAACAAAGTAACTTTGCTGAGTACAAAACCACTGACTTAAGGTTACTTCCACCTCCAGAAAAAGTTCATATACCCGGTTGACAGCCAACTATGGCATATTACACAAATAATCACATAGACAAAAAGGTATCCATCCAGCACAGAAAGAAAACGGTCACTACATTCTCAGCTTAAGCCATAAAACAGGAGTTAGATGAGTGGTACTGCAACAGCATAATGATTCTATGGAGCTTTTAAACTCATTGTTAAAGAAACTAAAACAGTACAACAGAAGTACCAGCCCCATCAATGTAATTGAAGTCAACCCAACAGGAAATAATCCAAAAAGGTATCCATCCAACAAATTCTAATGCAATCAACCAAAAAGCAACAAATCCAATTGACATTAAACTAAACAATGTCTCCAACGAAGCTTAGAATGCAATTGCATAAGTGCTCAATATTAACATATTATAACCTCAGTTAAGCTTATCACATAGTTGAAAAGTTAATATATCTAGAAAGGTTCCAAGTGCAATGCCCCAAGTGTAGTAGCAAGCAGAGCATCCAAGGCTGGACAACAAAGTTAAGTCTGTGACACCAGGCTGCCTAGATAAGGAACTAATCCAACCAAATTGAAAAATAGAGACATGCAACTTGCACATAAACATGAAAAACAGTAAAATAGCAAACAGACGTTAAAATCAACCAATCCTACAGCAGGAAAATCAGGAGGCCTAATATTCAATAACTCCCACATGTATGCATCACAACATGCTAGCCATTACAAACCATTTTTTTCCATTGAAAAACAAAATAAAAAACAATAAATATTAATGATAAACAGGTAAATGCTCAATTAAAATCACAAGCACGCAACGAAAACACACAAATAGCCAATAAAACACATCTCAAACCAGTATACATAAATTCCCCTGCAACCCCTCCCCTTTGTCTCAACCAAGAAGTAGAATCTCTGAAACTTGAAAATAAACGAGAAAGGTAACACTTGAGAAATAAAAACACCACATTATTAAAATGGAAAACTAGCAAGTTCTGGCATGAAAAGGTATTGGGTAATAAAACACATATTTTTCAGCATATACCATATTGATACTAACTGGAAGCCACAAATAGCCAAGCAAAAAAGCATATCAACCACTAATATACATGCCCTTATAGTCAAAACTAATAAAAATAATCTCCTAAAATAAAAACAAACGAAAAAGCCCTCACCACGAAAAAGGAAAAGAATAGAAAATACATTCCCTCCTAAATGCAACACTTGAAATAAAAGCACATCATAAAGTACAGGTATGAAAAGATATAGATAACAGAGCACATAATTTTCAGTTTATGCTATAATGATACTCACCAGAAAGCTTATTGGGAGAGAAAACTGCATGATTGCTAGAAAAATTGTCTGATTCTTCAAAACTACTGGGATGGAATCCATTACGTAATCCAAGCTTATCCAACAATGGATCTCTATTTCCAGCAAAATCTTGGTTGAAAGAGTGGCTCTTTGGCTGCTGAATGAAACCACTGAAAGATCGCTCATTGTCAAAAGTATGGCTCCTAGACTCCTCTTGTCTAGCAAAAGAGAACCTGGACTGATTATGATTATGTCCTTTCCAGGAACTTGACATTTTAAGCGAACTTGGCTCTTTCTCGGGTTCACTCAACAACTTGGCCAAATTCTGAGGCAAAGCTAAAGGATCATCCCATGTATCAAAGTCCATAGACAAAATATTTGAGATAATGCTATTCTCTCCTGTATCTACAGTAGCATCAATGTTGGCATCACCCTGTAATTCCCTGGGCATCCGTTGACCCTCATTTGAAAGCAAAAATGCATTTTCTACCACCCTACCAGGACCAGAGGTATTCCTAGCCAACTTCTCAGGGTATCCATTCGATTTTAAAGAACTGATAGACAAATGTGGATGTGAACCATCATTAACACTATTATCTACAAATTGAGGATCAGAATTTAAATTCGAGGCAGTGCGAGCATCACTGTGTTGAAACGAATGAGACCTAGAGTGATTTGTAACATGGAGTGAATTGGCTGACTTTGGCAAATAATTTGAACGACATACAACTTCTGGATCCTTGAGTCTTTGACTATCAAAAGATAATACATCCTCCTCTTCTTGTGGTCTTGCATCTGTCCCTGCTTGAGTTGGATCTGTTCTCCAATCAAATGGTTCTCTTGAAACAAACGCATCATTTTTAGATGTAATGGATTTTCCAGTTTCTGGTGACATTAATGGTTCTCTAGATAGATCAGCATTGTATGATTGTAAGCCTTGGTTCCTGGGCAATTTCATCATGCCATGATCAGGAAGAGCACTACTAGCTCTAGCTACACCTGAATGTTCATTTGTCGCATTTCTGTCTATGCTCATTGCTGAGACATCAGAGCACAAGCCCTGCATCTTAACATCTGCTGTGACATTCTCTTCCTTTTCAGGACCCGAAAGACAGGAATGGCCAGTAGTATCTGAAGAGTGTATGACATTTGGTGGAATATTAAGGCCTTTATCAGTGTACTTGGATAATGGTGGACAAGATGCTTGGTTGCTCAGACTTACAGAGGCTGGCTCTCCACTAGGAGTAGGAGGCTCTGATCCAAAATGCTGTCTTGAAGGTTTTGATATGTCTGATTTGCTTTTAGAATTAGTGAGTTGACTATCATCATGTACCGTTGGCCTTTTCACAACATCAACATGTAATGTAGATACTGATGGTGTATTTGCCACTGCAGATGAAAATGCCAGAGCACCACCAACAGTGTCAGGTCTTTGCTTGGAAGGTCCATTAGAACATGCTGAAGTAGCCACTGACTGCTGATTTGAAGCACGCATTCCCCTGCCACATGTAACAACATATTCAGGACTAGCTACTAACACATACCAAACTGGCAGTAGGGACAAATAAGTGATCTACCATGAAGCCGCAGCAGGAAGGGCTACTGATCTAGCAGAACTTCCATTTGGGATAGGATCTTTACTAATGCTTGCTGTATTCTGCCACATTAAATGTAACAAAATTAAAACAAAAGTCAGTCACAAGACTTTGCGAGATGTTAAAGGTTATGTTGAATAATCAACCTTGTCTGAACTCAAAATTCTAGGATATGGGAGTAAGAGGAAAAAGAACGAGATCACAAACAAGGAAAAGTTAACTCATCAACGAATTTTATATCATAGGGCCAAAAGTGTGTGTAGTTAAAAATAAACTGGCACAGGGGTTAACTGTCATGGTTTCACACACTTAAGTACCAAAGGTGCAATCAAAATATCTCATAAGATGTGGTCGGACAAAATGGGAGAGATATTACATAAGATGTATCTTAAGCTTACATTTGCAGCATTTTTTACTGAAGGTTTTGCTGTAGAAACAGAATTAATGTGGCAATAATCATCAAATGGTGGTGGTAATACATTCCCAGAGCGTCGTTGCAGATTGTTTGTTGTGCCAGTTATTTGTTGAACTCTGCTCCTGTGAAACCAAAACACTTCAATTAATTGTCCAACAGATTGTTCCACCCCCGAAAGGGGGGAAGGCGGTTGTGATAGTAAACAAGCATCAAAGGAGGACCGAATTGTCATTCTTCTGCACCATTTCAAATTATTACCAAGTCTACTGCAAAATTTAAAATCAGTAACAATATGCTCAACTGAAGTACTCACACCCATCAAAACACATCAGCTTTCAAGAAATACTAATATGTGTTTCGACAAAGTGAGATAGAGAATAAGTAACTAAAGCTGTAGAAAACAGAATTGGTTTTGTGTGGCTATTAAAGATCTGTACTGCTACTTGATAGGTATTGTGGTACCAACATGTCCAACAGATGTATCAGGCGAAAAAACCAAAATAACAGTTCTATTTTTCTATCAACAGAGACGCCCTACTCTTATGAGCTGAACTACCCCATATGAAAAAAGGGAATCCAATCGTCTACCTAAGCCGCTTCTAAATACTTCGTTGATTCGCGAGAACTCGCTCAGGTAGAACAGCAAGAATGCGACTGTTGGCTTTCATAAAATAGATTCCCCCAATCAAACATAAAAAATTGACGAAGTCCAATGTGAGACATTCATTTCACAAATGATTCAAGTAGAAAACAAATTAACTTCATGGGTAATTTACCAAGGACAGGAGCTGCAGGCACACAAATGTAGATTACCTTGTGTATGCAGATATAATCTCATCTTTAGTAAAACTATCTTCTTGAGAACCAACCTCATGCAAATACAGACAATCAGGATTGGTGCAAGGCTGGAGCCAAGAGAAATGTATCCTCGTAAGTTACAACAAATGAAAATTCCTAAAATATTAGCGACAAACCAAATAGGTATGTAGGGTACATACCACATTTCTCAGCCAAGCATGACAATACTTTGTGGTCCCAAAGCATGCCCTGAAATATATGAACTGGTAATTGTCAAACTTCTTTTTGTTTGGGGTGGGGGGTGAACGGAAGAAAACAAAAGAGAAAAATAAAAAATGGTGCACGGACATCATAAAAAAAGGGTAGATTTGACAAGTGCAATGTAGAACGTACTTTAAAGATTTACCCTCCAAAACAAACCCATGTACAGATTGAATACATCGAACCGCTTCCTCCTCTTTTGAGTAAGTAATATATCTGCTCATAAATAGGATATAGATTAGCAGCTGCACTTAATAAGATGCAGTATGATAATAAAAGGCAAGTGATGTAAAAAATATGTACATAGATGTCTAAAAGCAATACTAAATTGATGTTAAAAGAAACAACCACAGGAGAGGTAGGTTAGCAAATACAAAAACAATTATAAAAGGACACTGGTTACATAAAGCTCTCCTATTTCATCGCAAAGAAGACCGAGACATTATGAAAACATTTGAGCTTACACACTACAAGTATTGTTTGGAAATTGCTGAATAACACCAGCCGCCGTACGGGACATAGACACTTTCAAAACCTTTCCATACTGGCCAAAATATTCTCTCCGCTGAAGAAGCTGCAAAACATTGTCATCACCGTATTCAGAACATGTACGGTAGAAGTGGGAAAAAACATACGGAGAGAGAGAGAGAGAGAGAGAGTACATCTTCATCTCCCAAATTTAGAGGCAGCCCAACAATGTAGACAAGATTCCGTTGAATCACTCGAACACTACTAAGCTGTTGCTTCTTTCCTTCGGATGATTTAGTCTTCGACTTCTGTGACTTCATTTTTCTCTCCATACTGATTTCAGCCACCAATCTGAGGAGTTTAGAAACAAAAAGTATAATAAATGCGACAATTAACTTTGCATACAGTTGGAAAGATCATTTGTTGTGATCTCACATGCTGAAAAACAATCTGAAGAAAAAACTACCTCTCACACTTTGCGGCCATCCCTACAATCTTTTCCTTGTCATAAGGAGAACGACATGCTGGACACCGACCCTCCGTCTCTTCCTTTTCAGCCATGTCCATTATGTGATGCCAACACCAAACACAAATCTACAACGAAGTCAAAAAGGTATTTATGAAATTGAAATGAAAAATATAATTTGGATAAAATTTCTGTTAAGGAATCAACAGTAACAAAGGATCGAAAATAAGACATCTATCATTCATAGTACATATATTTTTCCCCTATAGGCATTGGTCTGGATACATTAGAATATAAAGAAAAACGAGACAAATGATTAATAATATGCCATATAACATTGCAAATAATTATAGTTTTCTTATTAAGGCTTAATAAAAGTGTAGGATAAATAAAGATGACACCAGCCAACAGACCCAGGATTTTGCAAATGAAAGATTTTAGAGATCAAAGGTCAAATAAAAAACGATTTAACCAAAGAGAATGGTCAGTTTGTGTTTGACCATACAACTGGCACCAAACATTTGTTAAGCAGACTGGTAATACCAAGCACATTCTCAGTAAAGACACAAATAAAATATATTACAGTTGACTACGTAAAATCTAAATGAAAAGAAGCAAAGAAACCTTTTGTATAGCAATGATGCTATAGACAGACCAAAAAGAAAAAGGTGATCAGCAATTAGGCTGTAACTTGTTCAGGGAAGAAATCATAGAGCTTAGCCAGAAAAATAACAGACAAATAGGACTATTGCCCTGACTGCAGCAAGGCAAAATATGGAAAAAAAAAATTGGAAACAAGTCAAATAGGACATCCAAGTTAAGAACTACTTTTTCATCAAATGCGAGAGCACACTTTTTTCATAATACAACACATCCATTATCATATCATAATTATTAGATGACTACACAATATCTCCAGCTAACATATTCAAATTTCAATTAAGCAGAAACCTTATCGTTATCTAAAAGGTAATAAAGATAACTGAAGCAGACCTCATAGCCACATTTGCAAGGCTTCAATTGTTGATCTGTCAAATCCATCTCTTCAGCACAGAGAGGACAAGTCTTTTCTCCTTCATCACTCATGGTTGCCCTACCAAGATTTAAAAACCTGGTTACTTTCAAGGGCACAAACCCAGACAAACAGAAACAAAGATACTAGAAATTGCAAATTAAAACACCACCTCAAGCAAATTCAAGGGGGAAAAAAAACACCTCCATCCAAGTAAACCACACACAATTCCACTTGCATAGAAAATGAGAACTCGCTAGGAGAATGCAGAAAGTAAAAGAAAGCAAACGAATTTGAATAATCTGATTAACACATGAAAACTGAACGAAATATAATATCACTTCTACGAAAAATAAAGGTAACAATAGCCCATTACACGTTCACATTACTGTTAATTGGAACTGGACAACCATTTTAGCCTCAACTAAACACCCAGACAATGATAAAACCCTAGATAAGTCCCAATCAAATCAATACGCAGCTGCAATCACAGCTGACGTGTGTACCAACAATCATAAATCAAACCCTAGCATTACCACTTCACTTTCATCATATCAAGAACATAAGTGACAAAAAGACTAAAAAAATTACTAAATCGCAGATCAAAACAACTAATTCATCAAACAAATCGTACGAAACTCACAATTGCGAAGCTAACCAATCAAAATCACTCGCATGCAACACAAGAACAAACACGAGAAATTAGGGATCTATATTGAAAATAGATAAAAGATCGAGGGGCATAATCGGAATATTAGGGTTAGATAGACATACAGTTGGGGGATCGATAAGAGGACGCGAATCTGAGAAGATGATGAGCGAGATACAACGAAACGCACGATTCAGGAGAGAGAGAGAGAGAGAGAGTACAAGGGCAAAGGCAGGGGCTTTGTTTGGATGGGATGAATGGCTTTATTGGCTGCTGCTGGCTTCAGCTTTCTCTTCTTCTGTCTGCGTCGTTGTCATTTAAATATTGTAGAAGGGTTTAACTGCCCTTGAATTGTCCATTTTATTACGGGATGTGCCATTTCCTCTTTGCTTTTCCGGTTTTGTCGAGATTTGGAACTGGGTTCTGTGGGTTTATTGGGGTATCTCTTGTGGTTGCTTCGATGAGTGCCACTTCATTGGGGTGCTCATCCGACGACTGATATTTGTCTTATGCTGGACCAGTGTTTTATAATTTTATATTATTCATAATAATTATGAAAATGTGTTTTTATTTAATTATTTTTAAAAATTGAAGAATTTTGAACTTATTTTCTCGAGTTTTTAATAAATTTAAATCATCTATAATTACTAAAAATTAATGTTAGTAAAATGGTCCTATTTCTTTAGACTCAATGCCTGAAGTCAATGTGTTTGGTCCACTATAGCGAAAGTCGAGCATTTATTATTTAAGTTTATGTGACATTGTCTTGGGCAAAAAAAGAAAAAAGAAAAATCCCACATTAATGAAAAATTAATACGCCTACGACACATTCTTTATTATTATATGTTCAAGCAACGGTTATGAAAAGTCATTATTTCATGTTAGAAAATAAGTTTGAGAAAGTTTGGCATAATCAAGAACTAAAAAGTTTTCTATTAAAACTCGAAGATTGATTAGATATTAGATAAAGGTCTAAATAATAATAAGTCTAATTAAGTTATTCATGTCAGTTTTAGGAATACAAATTTAGTATTTTTAAGAGTAATGTTGAACATAATAATAGTGAAACAATTTAATGATTGAGATCCACAATGAAAAAAAAAAGGGATATTAACAATCGGCATGCTATAAATATTTAAAAGTTAGTTTAATATTAATAAACTTGTCTCGATTTATAGAAAAGTCATGGTTAATTATCTTACGTCAAATTAAAATTCACTTAATAAAATAACTTGTCATTTTCGAAGAAAACTTCAAACGATCAACAAATTAACATGTTACCATAAGCCAATACGTATTTGTACAAAATTAAATATAATAAATTAACTACTTAATTACTTAATTATTGATGGAACTCGTATTATTGTAATAAAAAATGAAATGCAAAAATGTTAACCTAAATTAATCTACAAATTTATGTCCAATAGGATTTTTTTTTACCATCAATTATCATAAATTGACCTAAATTATTAAGAGTAAATTTATAATTAACAATATTTGGAAGGATATTAGATGATCGAAGTGTGACTAAAATATTTAGAGGGGAAAAAAAAAAAAAGAGCTGGGTCAAAATCTGTAGATCTATGAATTAACATTTGATCAAAGCTGCTCGTGTTGGATGCAAATAATCATGGATGAGGCGCATCCGTGCATGTATGATGTTTGTATTTCTCATGTGATTTAACGTGGGCCCTCTATGTTAATTTCACATGGAACGGATCATGGATGCGTCCGATGGAGTGAGAGTTTATTTAATCACACAATTTCGCTAATCAAGAGCAAAGAATCTATGATTTTATTTTTTTCAAACATATACTATTATGCTAATGAAATATTGCTTTTCTGTTGGGATCGATTCTCATGATCTTCAAAATTAGGAAACAAAATATTTTACTATTATATCTACTTTTTTTTTCAACAGTCAAACACTCTATTGTCCCAAAAAAATAACGAAGAAAAATATAACGTTTTCAATATGAAATTTTTTCCTATGATCAAATATAATTTAATTTCGACGTCAAATTGCTAACTAGTTATATAGGAGTTTTATAAAATAAATAATAAGTAGAAATTATAATAGTTTAATATAAATATTTAAAAAAAAAATTAAATATGTCTTTTTGTGTGATAAATTGATACATAATGAAAATGAAATTTAACCAAACAAAGGACACCAACCTCTGTTTTAATTGTGTATCAACATGAATGAGAATGTCGATAGATTTATTCAAAAACAAGTACACAACGGTGTCCACCTGATCTTAACTTGCCAAACATGCCCTCGATTTTTGCCTTCCGATTGCGTCAAAAATACTAAAATAGTGTCGGCAGAATTTTGTAATGACCATTGGCGAGAGTTGGGTGTTTGGTGGCACCTAGCAAAACAATATGGTCAAATTTTATGCATAAATAATTTGTTGAAAAGTGTCCCTTTGAGATATGAAGATTGAAGAATGACTTTTTATTTTGTACTCCTCGTATCATGAGATTGGGTGCATACGCTACAATGTTTGACCACGTGCACTGTTGCAGCAGAGCTGTACCCGATTGATGGGTCCTAACTGCAAACACTCCAGAGCTTATAACACCCCAAGGTACAAATTATGAATGCAAAAAGTGGGCATAAATTTTGTCTTTTAGTAACCTTGAGTGTAAAATAGAAAATAGAAAAATTTATTGTTGTTTGAAATTTCCTACGTAAGTGATATAACTGAGTCATATGACTTTTTGCTCTTTTGTCAGAAAATTTATTATAGAAGAGCATTTGGAAGGCGGTTTTGAATGAGTTAGAAAATTTTAAGCTTCGTTACACATACACACTATTAGGCGGGGAATAATATTTAAGATTCTTTTCTCCTATATTATATTTTTCCAACAACTCGGTAAAAAATAAAAAAAATGGATATTTAAAGTCTTGTAAAATCTCTTTTCGACACTTACAAAAAGAGATAAATTTCAATTTATCTCCTAAAATTATTTACTTAGTAGGGTGTGAAAACATCAATTTACTCTCGTTTAATGAATAAAAAAATTTTCACCAATGCGCCTTCTATTTGGCCTAATCTTCTAAAACAAAATGAGGAAAAATTAAAGTTGTCGTACTTTTTTGATAAATTGGAAATTATCATTTTCTTCTGGACGACGAATTGAAGTTTACAAAAGAACAACATTTATTAATTATTACCTAATAAGACAAATTCCCACCAAACTAAATGCATCCCGATCATTTTACTTTGTACACCCACATATGAACACCCTTTTTTCTTTTTTAAGGACTTCAATAATTATGCTTTAGAAATCAATTTACACTTAAAAGATTTCTATTTAGAGTTCAATGATATTTCTTTATTGGAAGTTGAAATTTCATCGGGCTTGTATTAGGTGCTTTTACTATTAAGACCACCAATTTATAGTGGTGGATCAAAAAAAGAAAATTACTATGACTAAGTGATATAATAATAATATATATAAAAATTAGAATTTTATGAATTTATGAGTTTACAAGAACTATTTTTTATAGACCTAATGAGTTAATTCAATAGATTTAACAGGATCTAATTAAAAATTCAAGTAATTTTATCTTTAGTTTTTAAAAATATATTCTCTCCAACATAAGTTTAATCCTCTAATATTCATAAATAGGATCTTCCCCAACTGTTTGAGCCCCATAATTTTTTTTTATTTTTACTTTTCAAGAAAATAAGAACTAATAGTAGATTTCTTTACAATATTATTATTGTAAGTATATTTTTTAGCTACTCCCAATAAAATTTTTAATTGTACTGTAAATGAAGTTATAGTCCAATGGATTAGATGCAAGTCTTAATGTGGAAAAGGAAGGTTAGATCCAAATAAAATAAGGTTTCAAATAAAGTATCCAAGATGTAAAAGAGAAAAATGGATTTATCATTGGAGAAATTATTAAAATATTAAAAGCAAACGCGTGAGTATGAGGTGTAGAGTGTAGGCCGTGTGGGTAGGACTCCGCCTTTGCTTTCTCCAGCAACTTCCAAAAGCATAAAATTCTCAGTAGTGATATTTGACTTGACCCTCAGTTTATTTCTTTAGTCTTTTTTTTTTAATTAATTTATTATATTTCCAAAATTACACTTATTAAGAAACAAAAATAAATGAAATTTTTTCCCCTTCTGTTACACGCACTCACTTTTCTTTTACTCCATAGAATAAAAATATTTGGATAGTGCAAAGTCCGTGGGCTTATTTAAACCCTTAAAGACTTCGGGCCTGAAGATTTAAAAAAAGAATTTATCTATGGTTATTTAGGTAATTGCACTTAAAGAGGAGGATTTATTCGAAATTTAGAGGGATTTAAAAACTTCTCTTGTCGTAGCTGAAATATTAAAACAACTGAATCATCGATCAGTGTTCAAACTCAGCAGTCAGCATTGGAATGGATGCTTCATTTTAAGCCTAAAAATCTGCGATCTGCGGACCGGTAAGCTTAAAAATACATCACAGTTTTCATGCTACTAATTTTACGGCGACGTTTTATCTTTCTTGTGCCTTCATTTTCTGGATTTTAGTGTTAATGATTTTTATAGCGATTCGGTTGATAAAATTGTTAAAATCATACTCGATTCAATCTTACGTGCTTTAATTTTATATACCGGATTTGGCATCACCTGTACATATTTTCTCGGTATACCTAACGACAACATCAAAACTAACACAATTTATTACTCTAATTCTGTCAACTTTAAGCTACAAATTTAGCAACAATTTGGCAAAGAAACGAATGGAATTCGAAGAATATAAATAATTTCCGGGATTCTAAGGTTGAGTTAGCTCTTGTGTTGTGCTTACAAGACTATCTTAGTGGAGTATTCAATAACAAAACCAATGCTATTGGTCTCTTGAAGTTGATTAAATGAGCTTCACTGTAGTGAACTTGAGCTTGGCTGATGATGAAGCTATGTACATCAGATAAGGGGTTGAGTACTTACTCTGTAGCTTGTGTGCCGTTTCGAGGACTATGAGATTTTGTTGTTATGTTAATGTGAAATTTTGAATGAAACTTGAAAGCACGGTTATTATTGGTGTTGAAATAAGGCAGGTTACAGACAAAGATCATTCTTAACTTGAATATGCCACATAATGTAGTTACTTGTGGAGGAGTAAGGGGTGAAGTGCGAATCACAATTTGCAAAATTATGCAAGTTTTGTTGGCCTTGAGTCCTATCTTTCACGATATGCATGCTAGTGCTAATTGCTATTCATTCAAATGTAATTATACATATATTTGACATTACTAAGATTCTTGAGATAAAACAACATGGGTGCTCAGGAAAAGTTTTGAAAATCATTTTATTTTTTGATTGACATTTTCCAACTATGGAGTTGTTTGTAGTGAATCAGCGTTTGAAAGTAAGTTATTGGATAATATCTTGTGCATGCATTTTCCTTAAATATATTCTTTCCATATAATATGTTATCTATTTTCATTTACATCTCTTTCATTTTTATTTGGTTGGTGTAATCAGTGTTTATGTAAACTTAGTGGGATGTTCCATTCTTCTTATACAGCAGATAATTGCTCATATAATTCATATTGGTTTTAATTTTTCTGATATTTTATATGTTTAGTGCATGCATAAGCCTTGATTTTATTATTATTATTATTTTTTTTTTTTGGATTTTTCATTGGTAAGCATTATGCTCTTATCTTGTTTTTTGATCTTGTGCTTTAACAGTATAAGTGTTACAATGAGTGAAATTAACTCAACGTATTGAATATTTGCCTTCTTATGATAAAGTTGAGTGTATGTGTAGTTTATAATGGTTTCACACGTAACTTACCGGTGGCTTCAACTTTTTAGCATGGTTTACACGTCTTGCACATGCAAAGCTTCTAAATTTGAAAATTTTAGTTTTTCCATGGTAATTGACGTGTACTGTCTTATCTTCTTTTGCTTAAGCTCTTGTGCTTATCCATTCTTGCTATTCTACTCTATATAAAGTGGATCGCCAAACACAGATGAGATAACACATCTTAACATGCCATAAACTTCATCTGGCTTACCACCTTTAGCCTAAGTTAGAACTTCAGAAACTTATCAAAATTCATTACTGATCTTGGAAATGGGAAGATGGGATAAAAATAAGTCCCAAAGGAGTACAAGGATCCCTATGGTTAAATGTCATTTTCTTGGGGACCTTTTCCATGAGAGTTGGCCTCTGTGGAAATTGAAAGGTAATATATAGTATCTTTGTTCTTTTATGTTTTGGTTTAATTTTGCTTTTGCAGTCATATTGTGAGTTCATGCTTCAAACCATGTCTTGACTAGGCAATTGTTGAAATCAAGTGATTTTACATGATTTCAACTCTTTCTTTCATTTTAGCTCTCCTCTTTTTGATTTAGTAAAATTTTTTGCATTCATATTCCTGTTTTCTTCCCCACCTCACCACGCCTCCTCCTCCTCTTATCTTTTCGGTTTTCGTTTTTTGTTTTTCTTATTTGGGGTGTGTGGGGTAATGTTCTAGAGCACAGTATAGCAGATTGATTTGAGTTGCTTCTGTGCCCATTTCAGGTTTTAATTTGTCCGCCCTGGTCCTGCCAGCAATATCTTTCTTGTCTCAGTTTAACAGAAAAGGTAGATATTGGCTGAGGAATTTGAGCGACTTAAAAGTTTTTCCTTTTCAAAATACGGTGGAATCAAATTATGCCATTAATTTGATTTAACGTAACCCAAGATAGACATTTTTTTCATGCTTATTATGTATGTACTTTAATTTCCTTTGGAATATAAAGTGAGATTTTCAAAAAAAAAAAAATTGAATTGTTCTTATTGCTTGTCTTTCCCACTTTACTTTCTTCATTTACAAGATCCCCTAAAACATATTGAGAGTGGCTTGCTATTTTGAATACTAGCCAACACCAGAGTAAAAGAACATGGGAGAAATGGTTGCATGTTGAGGAAAAAGAAAACTGTCAAATGAATGTCATATAGGCTTAATTTTCAGGAGTTAATCCCATAATTATTTGCTTGGTATAGCGCTTATTTGCAGCTAACAGATTTTCAGGAAGCTTCTCACATCCTGCAGTACTGCTTTCTGATATTTTGCAAGATTTCAGATCATAGAGATCTAGACAAATATACTGTACTCCTTTTATTTGGGTCTTAGCCACTGTTTTTTTATATGTTGCAAGTGACCAGTTTCAGTGTAATTCAGTTATTAGCTTGTTATGCCTTGACTTTGTTGTGATCTTATTCACATTTTCACGCGTCTTTATACGATTTTTGTTTTGCCTCTTATGTATAAACAACATTTTGCTTCTTGATTGAGCCAGGAAGGAGCGGGGTTGGACATGGGAGATTGGGAGCTAGTGGAGGTTTGCCTATATGTTCATAGATCAAGATGACGTTTGCCTATATGTTCATAGATCATGTTAATTATGATGCTTTTGCAAACTTGCAACCTGGAGGACTGAAATAATGTAGGACTGCAGCGAGTTCCGTTAGGGCTTGTGCTTTGAACAAGTTAATAGCCAGTCCTACATATTTTATGGTTGCTTGATTCAGGTTGTGATACGATAGCTTTATGGCTGGATCACGGCTTGCAGCTTGCAAATCCGTTGTCTGCCTAATTATGTCGCCTCAAAAAATCATGTATCACCACATAAGCTGTTATTTCTACAAAATGTTATCGGTTTGTAGAATCTTATTTGATAAAATCACGTTGACGTAATTGTGACGTAGGTGAATGTGACAAATCACCACGCTGTTGTTACCAGATGGATGAGTAAATAGCATCATGCAATGTAATCTTTGGAATTATTTATTTGTAATGTATTTTATCTCTGTTGTGGGTTGAGCAAGGTTTACAAATACACTGATAGTGCATAGAGTTGAATAATATTGTTGCAAGTAATACGTATTTTATTGTAAGTTTCGATATCAAATCATAATTTATGCATTAAAAAAATCAAGGATTAATCATCATTTTTTCCCCTCTAAAAATTATTTGTAATGATGATGGGTAGTTAAAAAAAAGAGTAATGATATAGCCACAAACTCTTGTATAATTTTATTTTGTACAAACTGATGTGACATGATAAGATTGGTTGAATATATCAAAAAATTTTTGGAGTTTCGTTTGCTATGGGCTTATGGCCCATGGACTCATTAATTTGTTTGGGCGCCTGAACCATCGATTACTTTTTTTTTGGGCGTAATTTTTTTTAAAAATTTAAAATAACAAGGATTTCGAGCGCTATTCAAACTCCACTAAGTGGAAATTTGGAATGAATGCTTCAATTTACGCGGAAAAATCAGCAATCTTTCTGGACCAGGTGAGCTTTAATGCTTATCAGAGTTCTCAAAGTCCTCTATTAACAGTGACGCTTTATCTTTATTGCAATATATTTTCTGAAATTTAACATTCATGATTTTTTTTTTAATAGCCTATTCGAATACGGAAAAAGAAAATCATATATCCGTAATTCTGGGATTATTGAAATGATGTCATCTTGATTTTTGAAGTTTGCGTGCACTGCGTTTAATTCTTTGTTATAACTGAGAGCTGCATCTTCTACCGAGAAACTACTTTGAAGTTATTCTCCTCAGTTTCCTTGTGTAGGAATAGCTTCGTTGATGTAATGGTGAAATTATACTCAATTCAATTAATTAAGCTTTCATTTTATACAGGGCCAGCTGTATTGTCAATAAACTCTTTCTAATTAAGCAAGCTTTCGTCTCGAATGTTTTGTTTTAATCTTGCTTAAGCTAACAATTGCGTCAAATTAACAATTATTATTTTCTCTTATTTTGACAACCAAAGCTACAAATTTGGTAACAACATCAAAAGGAACTACTTGAATTGGAAATGTAGTTACTGTAATCAAAGAAATCTCATATATTATTATATAAATATGTCACGTGATGTAGTTAATTTTGGAGGAAGAAGAGGGCAGAGTATAAATCACAATTTGCAGAACTGTATCAAGTTTGTTATGTGTATCAAGGAAAGTTTAGACATTTTATTTGTTTGATTTTGTCCTTCTATGGAGTTGTTCATGGTGAATATTGGATAAAGTCTTGAACAAACATTTTCCTTAAATATACTCCTTCCGTATACTATCTCATCTTTTATCATTTCCATCACTTTCACTTTTATCTGGTTACTGTTACTAGCATTTAAGTAAACTGAGTGGTCAGTTCTATTCTTCTTACATAACAGTAATTAGCTTTGGTTTTAACTTATGATTTTCTACATGTTGTGTCCAGGAATAAGCGTTCAATTTTCTATTTGAATTTTTCATTGGTATTCTATGCGTTCCTGTCTCATCTTTATCATTTACATATCTTGTGCTTTAACTCTCTATAAAAGTTGCTATGACTGAATTAATTGAATAGATTCAATATCTGTCTTCTTAGTATTAATTTGAATATATAAGCTTAAAGTGGTTTCACCTTTTTGGCATGAACTACAAGTGTAGCTTACAAATATTTCACATTTTCGACGCGAATTACACGTTCTGTACATGCATAACCTCTAAATTTGTAAATTTTTCAGCGGTAATCAATGTGTACTTGTCTTAGTGAAGTTAGCTGAACGGATTGAACTTTTGTCTTCTTATGTTAAAGTTGAATGTATGTGTAACCTACAATGGTTTCTCCTTTTCGGCATGAGTTTCAAGCGTATCTTACAGATAGTTTCACCTTTTCGGGATGAATTACACGTCTTGTACATGCATAGCCTCTGAATTTGTAAATTTTAAAGTGGTAATTGACTTGTACTTATCTTAGTGGAGTTCACTGAACAGATAAAATATTTATCTTATGACCAAGTTTAATGTATGTGCAATTCAAAATGTTTTCACCTTTTCGGCATGAATTACAAGTGTAGCTTACATTTGGCATGAATTACACATCTTGTACATGCATAGCCTCTAAATTTGTAAATTTTGAACTTTTCTGTGGTAATCGACGTGTACTTGTCTTTTCTTCTTTTGCTGATGTCCCTTGTGCTTATCCATTTTTGCTGTTCTACTCTATATAAAGTGAATGCCCAAAACAGATGAGATAACACCTCTTAACATGCCATAAACTTCAAACGGCTTTCCTCCTTGAGCCCAATTTTGAACTTGGGAAACTTGTCTAAGTTCATTACCATTCTTGGAAATGGGTGACATGGGAAAGTGGGATCACGGCGAGAGATCCCAGTGAAGTACAAGGATTCCCCAGTAAATGCGTTTCACTGGGGGACTTTTTCCAGGAGAGCTTGCGCCTTCTGGAATTGCAAGGTATATGGATCATTACTACTAACAGATTTTAAAATGTGCTACTTGGTTTGTTCCATGATCTTTTCCCCTTTTCTAATTTTTTTTCTTGTAGTCATGTCTCAAGTTCTTCTAGATAAATCAACTTGGTCAAGTCCAGAAATTTTAGGTTTAACAAGTTTCAGTTTTGGTCATCTTTCAAACCATGTCTTTGCTTGCCAATTGCTGGAATCAAGTGTTTTTACTCCTTTTTTCCATTTTCAGTTTTCCCCAATTTATTTTTTTATTTTTTATTTATTATTATTTTTCATGTGTTCGTATCTTTTTTTTTATTTAGCTGACGTGGGTCATATAGTAATGCTTTGCAGCACACTGTAACATATTGATGAGTTGCTTCCATTTACATTTTTATGTCTTAATCTTTTGATCCTTGACCTCTCAGCAATATCTTTCTCTTCCCAGTTTTATGGAAAAGGTACACATAAGGCTTAAAGCTGAGGAATCTTTGTGATTCAAATATTTGCCCTTTCAAAGAATAGTAGAATCGTTATGCCTTTTATTTTGATTTAATGTCCCTGACTCCCAAGATAGTCATTACTTGCACGCTTGTTATATTTTTACTGAGGAGTTTCCTTTGGGAATAATGGTGGGATTTGTACATTATTTTTTATCTTCTCCACTTCTTATACTTTCTTCTTATTTGAAAGATCTTTGTCCTCAAGATATATGGCCTTTTTACTGATTCTTAATCACATGTGGCTTAGTATTTGAAATACAAGCCATCACCAAAATGAGGAGCACGGTGAGAAACAAAATCAGTCCTTGAGGGTGAGGAAACAGTAAAAAACACTCAAGTGACTGTTGTATGGGCTTAATTTTCAGGAATTAGCCCCATATTTCAGAAAGGTTTATATATCCTGTTTTTTAATAGTTTGCAAGATTTCAGAGACAGGAATTTATACTGTACTACTACTATTTTTATCTTGGTCACTATTAATTATATGTTGCTGGGGACCTGTCTCTGAATAAATCAGTTATTAGTTTGTTGTGCTTGTTGACTTTGTTGTGATTTAGTTTACATTTCAGTTTTAGTTCAGATGAATTTTTTTTTTTTTTTGGGTGCCTCTCTTATGTCTGAAAATGTCGTTTTCCCTCTTGATTTATCTAGGTAGGGACTCCGATGGACACAAGCATGGGTGGCCATTTCAGAATATGGGGTCTTACTGGAGCTCATCGAAGCTTGCCTATATGTTCATAGATCATGTTAGTTAGTGAACTTGCAATCTGGAGAACAGACATGATATAGGACTGCGACTGTTCTGCTCTGAAGGCTGATGCTTATTAGCTGGTCCAGCGTATATCACTT
The DNA here is from genome assembly GCA_018350135.1 of Citrus trifoliata. Lineage (NCBI taxonomy): Eukaryota > Viridiplantae > Streptophyta > Magnoliopsida > Sapindales > Rutaceae > Citrus > Citrus trifoliata. The sequence goes on along the minus strand of CM031391.1, from coordinate 7,522,550 downwards.
GTTTTCCGGCAGATTGCTAGATTCACATTGTGGTAAAATCTTGGTGCTAACTTGCAGTCTGATGCAGAGTGGCTGCACATGGTGAGCTGCAAATTCTAGTTTTACTGTCAGCATGTGTAGTTCCAGGCTATCAATTAGTTATTTCTCATTATCCTGAAGCTTTGGTTCAGGAAAGGGAATGACTAATAAAAGTTCCGCTGCACCTCTGCTACAAGTACTAGTGGTGCCGGTGCAGCCACAGTCTATTCAACTGCTGCCTTATTGCTTTCAGCAGATGAATCAGCTGCAGGTTATGTACTAGGGTTTGCCAATTCAGCCTCAATTGAATTAGGGTTTTGCAGTTTGCCCTTGAATTCAAAAATATCTTTGCATTCAGCTAATGGGGTATAAGTTTCAAAAATTTTGAGGCCCGTTAGATGGTTTGATATGCATTTGTGCGTTTTCAGATTGTCTCTGGCTACGCAATATCAACTGTTAGATTAAGCATCTGGATGGGCTAATTTTCTTGAGGTTTACCCAGGATTAACGAGAGAAAAAGATATCATTGAGGCTCACGATTGCCACACCACGCCACGCGTCTAGGCAGATGGCATAGAGAATTGCTTTGTAAAGATAGAATTTTGTGCTAATTTTTGTCATTACTGGTGTAAAAAGAGAAAACAAGATAACAAAAAGCGGTAAGAGCAATTGATTTTGTGAGTTTATTAGCTAGTTGTATGAAAATGCAATATAATCTAATGAATTGTTTTATTTAGAATGAATTTAGTCCACTTTCACGGGAAAAAAAATAGTAATGAGATTATAAGAGCTTTTTTTTTGTCTTTTAGTTATTATGATTTCATATATTTAATGGTCCTAACTCCTATCCAATCCATTGATGTCCGACACCGACAGCGTAATTGTGTGTTTAACGGATAATTTTACGATAAACTAACAGTTTAAATGCATAAAAGACACGGGACATTGATGTGAAATTCAATGTTACATCATCTTCATCGAATAAGGAGGCTTCTTTAAAAAAAAAAAATCTGAAATTTGAATATTTTATAGCCGAATAGATTTTTATGTTTTGAATTGTATTTTTTTTTTGAATATCTAAAAATAAATATTAAGTTTTTTTTAACTTTAAAAACTAAAGACATTAAATTATTTATTTTTTTAATTTTAAAAATTAAAAACATGTATTTTCACATTCATATTTTTATTATTAAACTTGAATGTTAAATAAATAATATATATCTCAAAGAGTATAAATACCATAATATTTTATCATTAATAAATAAAACCAAATTTTAATAAATTTTTTATTATAAAAACATATTATATAATTATATAAAAAAGCGTGAGAATAATACATTTTATTACCAATAATAGGAGGTTTAAGAACTTGATGAGAGAAGTAAAGTCAGAAGGGATTCCATGACAACTAAGGAAATAAATAAATAAATATGAGATTATTAGTGGGTAAATGTGTGAGTTTTGTATAGATATGAAAAAAAAATAATAAGACATTAATATTTTTAACATTAGAAATTAATTGGCTGATTCACATTTTTCTATTAAGTAAAAAGAAAAAGAAAAATTAACTTATTTTATTAAATCAAAATTATCTATAAAATCTCGCTAAATTATAAAAATAAATATTTTTAATTAACTTAACCAATTAAGTTAAGTCACTTTAAGTAATTATTTTAGAAAACAAATACCATCTAAACTTTGATTATAATTCAGTGGTTCTTATAAGTTCCATTAATATATCTTCTTATTTTTATATAAAAAGAATAAGGATTTAGTGATGGGCTTTTTCTAAACATTGAATTAAGGATTGTTAGATGAAAGAAACGAAAAATATGAATAAATAAATCTTGATCTTGAATTTAGTATTCAAAATTTAATTCAGCATTGAATCTTAATTCATATAAAATCCTAATCTATATATAAAAATATATGTGTTGTTTAATTAATGGGAAAAATAATATTCGCAAAAAAAATTAGTTTGTATCAATCAATTAGTTTTTAGTCATCAGAGTGATGGCATGCCTAACTCGATATTTTAAATTTTGAAAAGCTTTACTTTTAATAAAGAATTAAAAATGTAATCCTAAACTAATAATACCAATTGCCTTAGACATGCCATTATTTGTTGTAAATAATAATAAATATTTTAAGCTTAAAGAATTTTCACATATCCTTAAGGTGCTTCTTGTGGATCCAATCTTGTCCACTTTTCAACCTTCTATGATAGTTGCATTTAGACAATGATAGCGTTAGCATTACTTTACAGACCAGCCACTGCAATTCCCCATATATTATAATCACTTGTATTAATAATTAAAAAGAAAAAAAAAAGAACAATGGTCTGTATATAAATATATATGTCGTACCCAATAAAATAACACAACGTCACAACCTCATCTTAAGAAGTCATGGACCGTCACGATTTTGGATTACTTTAAGAATATACCTTTTCAAATAATACAAAAAAAAGTGTTGTCGTGCGAAATTAATTAAAAAAAAATTGTTGGCCAAAATTGAATTATTAATTTCATCCATCCAAAGTGAACGCCGGCACTATCTATGCTGATACCCAAATGCTAAATGCACCCGTGTTTGTTGAAGTCGGGACCTCTGTTAACTTAATTCTTCGTAAAATTTGGAATATCATAAAACATGCAGCGGTAACATTGTGATTCATTTATTAATTATTTTTCTTTTCTCTTTCTTGATTATTAAGCTTTTTTTCTTTTCACATTTCACCATTTTTTAAGTGATTAACCTCAAATACAATCAAATATATCAATAAAAATGCTCTGCAAGGTAAATAGCCAAAAAAAAAAAAATTTACTAAAATAATTTCATAATTTTACCCCTTCAGATCGCATGAAAGGTTCTCTGCATTCTCCTTTTAGTAGATGCGCCTGCTATAGTGGTTTAGAAACAAATCGGCTACCCCAAAAAATTCTTTAAATTCAACTATTTAAATATTAATTTACTTACTGACGTAGCAAATAAGTGAATGAAAAAATACAATTCTCTCCAAAAGATTTATTAAATAAGAATAATTTAATATTATTTTAATAAAATATTTTCTACTATTAAATTAAATTGCTGTTATATTTTTAAAAGAAAACATAAATAATAATTATTGTAGTCTTATCTTTTTAATAAATAATAATAAAATATTAATAGAAGAGAGAAAAACTCACTCGGCAATATTGAAGAGTGAGAAATAAATCTTATTTGAATAATTTAAATTAACGTGTCTTTTGGAGTGTTTAATATTAATATGACTCTTCAAATAGGAAGTAGAATTTTATTTGAAAAGTATTTTGGAGATATTCTAAGGAAAAAATTATTTATTTTCATATTATTATTATTATTATTATTATTATTATTGGAAAATGAAAACAATAGCTAGTGAAATAGCACTCTCTGCATAAAAATTAGGACATTTGTGAACCTTTGACCGCACAATATTAACAAGACTTATAAGAGTATCTGCAAAAGACTTTTCAAATAAGATTTTACTTCTTATTTGAAGAGTTATATCAATATTAAACACTTCAAAATACACGTTAATTTAGATTTTTCAAATTTAATTTATTTCTCACTCTTCAATATTGATGAGTGAGTTTCTCACTCTTCTATTAATATTTTATTATTATTTATTAAAAAGATAAGATTGTAATAATTATTATTTATGTTTCTTTTAAAAAAATATAATATCAATATAATTTGATAATGAGAAATATTTGATTAAAATAATATTAATTTATTCTTATTTGGTGAATTTTTTAGAAGAAATTATATTTTTTTATATACTTATTTATTAAATCAGTAAATAAATTAAAATTTAAAAAATAAAATTTAAAATTTTTTTTGGAAATGCTCTATCAATCGCGTCTCACTGGATCACCACAAAATAAAAAAAAAATTAGTGCCATTTTGCGGGAGATCATTGGTCCTTGTTATTCGCGCAACCAAATCGGATGCACCGTTTGCTTTTAAACAAGTGGGGCGCAATAGCAGTTCACGGGTGATAAAAGGTTCTGTGCACAAGCAGGTGCTTTAATTTTTCCTCATATGGAATCTTCTGAATTTGGACGCGTTCACACCTGGGGACGGTTATACTTTTCATGCCTGAAGAGTTATGAACGTCATAAAGGCATCGAAATGACTTTAATAACCTTAAGGGCTGGTTTTTCACAGCGGCTATTTTCGTTTTAAAAGGGGGGGAAAATTAATAATACGATCTTTATTTTGACTTTAATTATTTGCATAATTGCATTTATTTATGAACTTCGTGGTTTGGTTCATTGATTTTTATTTTTGAGGAAAAAAGAGCCCAATATTTTTATTTACAAGCTCTATTATTACAATTTAAACTATCATCAATAATTTCATTAAGTATACGAAGATAATTAAAAACTATAATATCATTTAAAAAAACTATAATCTAAGTAAAGGATATAAGTTCCATCTAATACAAGGCATTGTTCTTTGAGTAACAATAAGATAATAGTAAAATAAAAAAAGTAGATACTGTTTATGTTGTATCATATAAAATAACAACATTACTTATTATAATGTTATCGTTTTTGTCTTTCTGTTGTCTTAATATTATTTAAATATTATTTTCTTTTTGTATAATAAATATTTACTCCAAACTTGAGTTTAATTTATATATTAATAAATAGGGTGAAATTTTAAATAATACAACAAAAATAATTATTTTTTATAAATCTTTTAATTTTACACAAAATACACATGTTTTCCACTATAATAAATGTAATATAATAATAAATTTCAGCCTTATGTATAAATTAATTGTGAATAAAATACACAATTATTTGGTTTATTTAATAATGTACGGAAAACATTTTACTCAAAATGATGTGTCAATTTTATCTCATCTTAACTTAAAAACGATTTAAATGAATTATTAGCCATTAATCTTTTTAAACAGTCAGCACTGCCAACTCATTCTTATTCAAAAATTTTTCATTTTTAGCCACGTACATAAAGGTCATTTTACGTTTAAATCGGCCGGTCTTTCTCTTTGCAAATAATCAAATAAAATAATTTGTTTCCTCCCGTAAACCTTGACTTCCTCATTTGTTTCCCCCACCTACCCAATAGCTGACCGTAGATCTATAAATAGACCTTAGTCTCACCCGTCCATTGACTGACTAATTAACAGCCGCAAGATCAGGCATATCCAACGGCTAAGATCAATCTACTAGAACCTTCTCTTTCTCCTCCCCACTATATCTTCACCCTCCTCCTGGCCATAGCGAGCTTGTGCTCTGCTCGTGCCACTCTCGTTTGTTAAGGATTTGCATCTCTCTTTCTCATTTCATTCAACGGTCAGTGACTTTAACAGATCTGTTCCGTACGCCACCGTCTTGAAATGCCGATCGTCATTTTAACGTAGAATGTGAAAGTGTTTTTGTTTTTGTTATTGTTATTTCCTAAAACTGTTTTTTATTTTGAAAGCAGTTGAAAAGATGACGAAGAATTACCCCGCTGTTAGCGAGGATTACAAGAAGGCCGTGGAGAAATGCAAGAGGAAGCTCAGAGGCTTCATCGCTGAGAAGAACTGCGCTCCACTCATGCTCCGTATCGCGTACGTGTACTCTCTCGTTATATGTATGTATTGAATATCTGTGGGTGTGAGATTGATTTGTTTTTTAAATGGTTCAGGTGGCACTCAGCTGGTACATATGATGTGAAGACCAAGACCGGAGGTCCGTTCGGAACCATGAGGTTCGCTGCTGAGCAGGCACACTCAGCCAACAACGGCCTCGATATTGCCGTTAGGCTTTTGGAGCCGTTCAAGGAGCAGTTCCCTACCATCTCCTTCGCTGACCTTTATCAGGTACTGTATAAATTAATTTGTTAATATCAGACGGCGATCTTTGACTTTTCTGATGACCGATTTAAATTTGTTTAATCGATCTTTTTTGTTTATCATCGTGGATCATGTAGCTTGCTGGTGTTGTTGCCGTTGAGGTTACCGGTGGGCCCGATATCCCCTTCCACCCTGGAAGAGATGTAAGTTATTATTATTCGCTATTATTTAATTAAATTTGATTTAATATTTTTTCTGTTGTTTCGAGGATGAAATCGATTTGTGAAATTGATCTTAGTAGCTTGTTTGATTGTTTTGCCTGATTTATGTAAATTAACGTTGAAACATTTATAGCTCATTTACTGATAAAATTGGCCTTATTTACTGTTTATTTATTTATTTATTTTAGTGAGTGTTGCTCTGTTTTCTGGTCTTTGGCTTTCATTGTTCTGTGTAAAACTTTATTTGGTCGTCGGGGGAAAATTAAAGGAAGCAGTATAGGAATGTGCATGTGATACTTTTCTAGTTTTTTTTAGCGGCTGCACTTGGCTTGGAAGATGTTGATGAATTTGTGGAACTTTTTAGAAATAAGAAAGCTGTTTCATAACATAAAACTTGTGGCTTTTGAAATTGTGTTGCGCAATCAAATTGCTACGATTGTCCATGCGGACTACTACACGTTTTGTGTGTCTCTGTGCATGGCCCTCGGTGGTTAAGTGGCTGGGTAATGGATACTGAAATTATTGCACTGTTGCTTTTTTCACTGTACTTTGGTTATCAAATAAAATATCAGCCACCCTTTTGATGCGACATTACACATGTCCAAGTTTACAACACTGTTTATTATAACATTGTATATCAAAATTATAATACTTTGCTAGTTTTTTTTCCCCTTTTAGTTGTGATTTGCTCTATTTATCTATAAAATACTTATCTGTATGGTGTTTTTGATTACAAATCTTGTATTGTTGTGATTTTTTGCTACTGACAATGGCCATCTCCTATTCTCAGGACAAGGCTGAGCCACCTCAAGAAGGCCGGCTTCCTGATGCTAAACAGGGTTTGTATTTTTTTTAAGGATCTTATTAAACGAGCTGTTTTGTTGCTTCATCTTGGATGGCTTCTTCACATTTAATTGCTGCAGGTAATGATCACTTGAGGCAAGTCTTTGGTGCTCAGATGGGCCTCAGCGACAAGGATATTGTTGCTCTCTCTGGTGCCCACACCCTGGTTAGTGCTAAACTGTGGAGATTTGTTGATTTCCTCGTGTGCTGAAATAATGTGGTTGTGAAGTGTTAAATTGGCTGCATTGTTTATAGTCTAATCAGCTTATTGGTTTGAATAACTTTGTAGGGAAGGTGCCACAAGGAGAGGTCTGGATTTGAGGGACCATGGACCCGCAACCCTCTCATTTTTGACAATTCCTACTTCACGTATGTGTCACTGGTCTCTTTGCCTGACATTTCGGTTGTGTATTGTTTGAGTCTTTTTGTATGAATAGTAATCTTACTTTAAAATGTTAAATGAGTCTGTAGTTTAGGGAGAAATTTGACCTTGAGTATGCGTGAAAAATAGGGAGCTCTTGACTGGTGAGAAGGATGGTCTTCTGCAATTGCCATCTGACAAGGCCCTTCTGGATGACCCTGTTTTCCGCCCTCTTGTTGAGAAATATGCTGCGGTGCGTATGCTTAATTTTTATACTTCGTCAATGGTATATTGTTATTCACTTTATGTTCTGTTGGTATTTTCAAATGAATATACTCTGATGATTATTTTGGTTGCTTCTTATCACCGTTCAGGATGAGGACGCTTTCTTCGCTGATTATGCTGAGGCTCATCTCAAGCTCTCTGAGCTAGGGTAAGATTTTCTTTTCACCTTTGCTGATTATGCTTATTTCAATTTTATTGTTTTTCCCTCTCTTAAAAATCTTCCTAATGTTATAACTCGACTTATTGGGTTCGCTTGTTCTTTGATGCAGATTTGCCGAAGCCTAAAGTTACCTGAGTAAATAAATGGTTGGAATGATGCCAACAACAGTGTGCCTCTATTTTATGTTTTTTGAATTCTCAGAAAATTCGAATTTCAAGATGTTGTTGGTTGAATTTTGTGGTTTTGTTTTGTTGCACATGGTGGATTGTGAAAAGTTGGGTCGAATACTATGGTTACTATCATCCTTTAGAACTAATAATATCAACTTTTTTCAGACTAGATGTGAATTATCCACCAAGTTTGGTTTAGCTTTTTCGCCATAAATGTGTCTGGTCACATGGTGGATTGTGAAAAGTTGGGTCGAATACTATGGTTACTATCATCCTTTAGAACTAATAATATCAACTTTTTTCAGACTAGATGTGAATTATCCACCAAGTTTGGTTTAGCTTTTTCGCCATATATGTGTCTGGTCACAAAATGCAGTATCGGTAGCATTATGTTCAATGTTTGCTTGGTTTCTGTTGCGAAAGGCCCGACACTTTCCACTTACAGCAAACAATTTGCTTTAGCGGTCCATTATATTGATGGGTTTCAAAATCAACGGCATTATCTTAAATCTGGCACTTGCTGTATCCGATCTTTCTTTTCGAGCTCTTTTAACTGTCTTGTGGGCAAGGTTGGGTGACACTTAGGCCAATGCTAACATGGCCAAATGTTTCTGCCAAGATCATTTATGGTCGCTGCCTATTAGCCAGCATATCCCAAAATGCCACCTCTAAGCCAGAGTGATGAACTGCTGAAGTAAACCATTCCTGAAGAAACGAACAATATAAAAATTTACGCGCACCAGCGCTGACTTCTTCGTCGTCTTTGATGGGAGATGATATTCCAAAGTTCACAAAGAAACTCATTTTCAGGTCCTTGAAGTCATTACTCATTAGCATCATGTCTCAGAGAAGATATTGTCAAATTTCAACCATCTCCAGATTACAAGTTGAACAAGTAAACTGGGGGCTTAAATGGTACAGTTCTAGGATGGCGATATTTTTATCCCACACTTTTTGTTAACGTACCCCCGTTAAGAAACTAATTACAAAAAATAAATAAATAAATAATTTTTAAAAAATTTAGATAAAGAATAATTTTGAAGAACTAATTAATTAAATTTATCTTTGTTTAATTTTTTAATTATATTTCAGTGTTAAGGCTGCTTTAGTCTAGGTTTAAATTAATTATTCTACCTTTATAAGATGAAAGTACCAAAAGTGTATTCTTTTGAATTTTTATACAAAAATCATAATTTCTAAATAATGTGTTAATACTACTTTTATTAATATGATTATTAATTTTTAATTAAAATTCACTTAATGTCTTTATGATACAGTATTCAGGTAAATTATCAAAGTGTCAAATTTATGTAATTTACTAGCAGGATATTGAAAATTATTAGAATTTTATTTAAAAATGTTAGATTATAATCACAATTAAATAGTTTATGATACAAGGACATACATATTGGGCAATTTATTCATTTCATTTCATAAGGGTAAGATAGTCAACTAAATCTTATGGTAAAGTAATTTGAATGGTCAAAAAGATCTAATTCAAAAAAAAGTGATAAGAAGAATTTAATTGATTAATTGCAAAAAATTTATTGTTAATTTGTAGTTATTAAAAATAGAGTAATTTAGCCACAAACTATTGTACAAATTAATGTGGCATTAATTCATTGGTTAAATTAAATATCTCTTGACCCACATGATTTATTTTATTATTTAATATTTTCATTCAACTAATAAATTAATATCACATCAATTTGTACAAGAGTTTGTGACTGTATCATCACTCTTAAAAATAATGTTAACTTATTATTAAAAAAAGAAAAATTATCAATCGTATATCCTTAGTTTACTCCGTTATTAAATTCACTACAACACTTTCAAAGTATATTAGTCGTTCACCATAAGTTTAACAAAATATATCTGCCATCAACTAAATTATTAGTTGTCGTTTAAATATGATGACGTCATAGGGATAATTTAGTCTTTTCATATGATACAAGTAATAAATTTAAAGGTATATAAGTGATAATAAGAGATTTTAAGGGTATACAAGTGATAATTTTTAAGGGTAAAATCATCAATTCGCTACAGTTCCGTTAACTTTCAAACGGCAGTTAATGGTTTAGTGGTCGACAGATAACTTTTGTCAATTTAAGGTGGACGATTGATATACCCTTAAAGTATTGTAGTATTTTCTATAAAAACGCAAATTTAAAGTATATTAATGATAATTTCCCTAAAAAAATTAAGAAATATCCCTATGTTATTAAAATTTTTAATAACTATTATTATTGTGATTTAAAAATTAAATTAATTTTGTTAGACGTCTATATAATAAAAATTTTATAATATTTTTATTAGTTTAAAGTTATACTCAACTCAAACTATCAACTTTATTTTCACAGTTAGAAATTTTTTTTTTCTTTTTCACAATAATTGTAACTTATCAAACATGCCCCGAGTGATATGTTCTTGCTTGACTTCTTATCAATCTGATTGCCGCTTGTAATATTTTATAATATTTCAATTGTTTGAGGATAGAGATTACAAATTAAATTACTCGTTCCTCATGCTATAAATAATTGCTCCAAGGTTCCGAACGGTTGGAGAAAAATACAACCTGCAATCTTTGACTCGATGGAGTTTGAAATTGACATGTTAAGAGTCTGAAAACTTGACTTTCTTTCTTCTGCGGCCCAGAATTTTGCCAAGTTCAAGTCACCATTTGTCACGGTTGCGGAAGCATTATCTTCCACATTAAAATTTGATGCTTACTAAGAGAATTTAAATATTATTTTTATTTAACTAGTTTAATAGTATTTTCAATTGGAATAAATAAATAAATAAACAAATATATTCTTCTTTCTTGATTTTACATTAACATTTAGAGTTAATTTTTTTTTTTTAAGAATCTAATGGCTACCTTTGTAAAAATATTCTTATCTTCAATAATAATTATAAAAAAACTTCACCATAACTTAAATATATGAGGCTAACATTCACATGAAAACCACGTCCGAAAAAATAATGTAATATATTATTAATTAACTTTTATTATATCTAAATTAAAAAAAAAAAGTAGCTAAGATAATGTTCCTTGAATTATCTTCGGCAGTAGAGTCGTGCACTAATGAACACATTTAGTATCCATTACTCGTTCAATAATGGAGCCATCCCAGACAGTCGTATTTGACAAATGGCAAGCTAATCCAGCGTCACGTTTTAGTAGACGCGTAGTTGGCTCATTCTCACAGTCAAAAGTTTAACCGTATCACACGTTCACATGAAACCTCAAAATCAATTAAATAAACACAGTCTGGCCTTCAATTCAACTCTAAACTCTAGAGTCCATATATTCACGTGGGACCCTCGATATCAGCGTTCACGTATAGACAAAATTATCCACCAAATTATGCCTAATAAATCAAAAGATAATAATATTATAAGTCATAATTTAATCCACATGTCTAATTATCAAGACGACGACGGTTCACGCAGTCTCATCGTTTTTAAATTAAAAATATTATTATTATTTTTCTTTGCTTTCTACTGTATACGCAAAAAGCAGTTGGCCGTTGAAAAGGTTGAGGAAATTCCAACCGTCGATCAGGGGCGGCTCTAATCTCAGCCCTTAATCCCGTTCTTACAAACAAACGCGCCTCATTCCCTCGCGCGTTTTCCTTCCATCTTCCTGGCACCTGCGTTGAAACAAAACAAAATTAAAATAATTTACTTTTATTTATTTTTTATTAATTATATATGTGAGCACCAGCACATTCAACCCCACCATACTCTAGAAAAACACAATCACAAACGAGAGCGTAGAAAATTAATTAGAGAGAAAAAGAGAGAGAGAGAATTAAAATGGCTGACGTGGCGCAGGTCAACGGCGTAGGTCAAACGGCTGATTTTCCTGCGGCACCGACGCACGGCGGTCAGTTTATACAGTACAATATATTTGGAAACTTGTTTGAAATCACGGCCAAGTATCGGCCTCCGATCATGCCGATTGGTCGCGGTGCGTACGGGATCGTTTGGTACTTGTCCTGATCGAGCTTATTTTGTTTTGTTTTGTTGATTCGATTTCGATACGATTCGGTTTTGTATGTTGAAATGAAATGGATTTTGGTTCTTGTTTTGAAATCTGAAGCTCGGTGTTGAATACGGAGACGAATGAGCTCATTGCGATGAAGAAAATAGCGAACGCTTTTGATAACCACATGGATGCCAAGCGAACGCTTCGTGAGATTAAGCTTCTGCGACATTTGGATCATGAAAATGTAAGTTTTTTTTTTTCATTTTTTTCCCTTTAGCTGATTTTATTGATTTTTATTTGTATTCTATACAACAATTTACAAAACTTGCTTTCTTGAAAGCACTTTTACTTTTGTAAAAGTAGCTCCTGAGGAAGCAAACACAAGATGTTTCTCAAAAGTGACTTTAAACTTCAAAGTCCTTTTTGATGAAATCTATTTCATTTATCACTAAGAAATAGCTCTAAAAGCACTCCTAATTATTCCTTGAGGTTTGAAACTTGTCATATATTTCTGTACTAACTACTAAGATAAGACGAACGTTCAAACACTATATAAATGCATCTTGAACCTAAGATGTTATTATTTTTTAATATATTCTAACTAGTACAAATTTACGCATGAAATGTGAAACAGGTGATAGCTGTAAGAGATGTGGTTCCTCCACCGTTACGAAGAGAATTCACTGATGTCTATATTGCTATGGAACTCATGGACACTGACCTTCACCAAATTATTCGCTCAAATCAAAGTTTATCCGAGGAGCACTGCCAGGTATTACTTCAATGTTTCTTCCCTTTTTTTTTTTTTTATACAAATAATTTAAAAACTCATCCATCACAATTATGAGATTGCCTTACCTTTTGTATTCTCTATCTACTGCAGTATTTCTTGTATCAACTTCTTCGAGGACTCAAGTATATCCATTCAGCAAATGTTATTCATCGGGATTTGAAGCCCAGCAATCTCTTGTTAAATGCAAATTGTGATTTAAAAATTTGTGATTTTGGTCTTGCTCGTCCAACCTCGGAGAATGAGTTCATGACAGAGTATGTTGTCACAAGATGGTACCGAGCCCCTGAGTTGTTATTGAACTCATCTGACTACACTGCTGCAATAGATGTGTGGTCTGTTGGCTGTATATTTATGGAGCTTATGAACAGAAGGCCTCTGTTCCCAGGAAAAGATCACGTGCATCAGATGCGCTTATTGATAGAGGTGAGTTGAAATTTAGTACTTGGAGCTAGTTGTTTATGCATTAGCCATTGAATGAGTTGATTCTGATGATTTTCTTGCATGCATTAACCAATGTTCTGGATTTAAAATTTATAAGTTACAAGACTGTAACGAATTGTGTGTTTTGGGTTGGTGCTGCATTGATGAAATCAGTGTTGAAGCAATGATAAATGCTACTGAGTAATAAAACAGATTTTTAGGATTTTTAAAGTTTATTATGGCTTCTGTTTAATGTTTCAACATTAATAGCTTATAGTTTCACAATTTTTGTAAATGGTAGATGGTAATGAGTTTGACAGTCCTTTAAACCCTCCTTTAATTTTGCTCTATTTGTTGCAGTCCAAGCTCGTAATCAATTGCTGAAGTTGATTTAAGTTTATCTATATGAATTCTGTTTTCAGTTATATTAATATAGATTTAAGTTTTAAATATACCTAAAACTCTCTACTGAAGGAATGTTTATGCTTGGTTTTATGCATTTTAGCTTCTTGGAACACCAACAGATGCTGATCTGGGGTTTGTCCGTAATGAGGATGCAAAAAGATATATACGACAACTTCCCCAGCATCCTCGTCAGTCGTTAGCCCAAGTTTTTCCACATGTTCATCCACTGACTATTGATCTTGTAGACAGAATGCTTACGTTTGATCCCATGAAGAGAATTACTGGTGAGTTTTTTGTTCCATATAAGCCATTTCAGTGTTGTTGTGGATGCATAGAATTTATTTTATTTCAGTCATGAAATTGAAATCTTCTCCTGTATGGTGTGTGTTGGTTCAACTTATAGACCTCTAGAGTGGTACAAGAGGTTCAGATTTGAATTCCACATATAATACTAGAAAAAAATTTTATACCGAATTCCCTGCATTGAGCTTTTTTTAACATGATTTGAACTTGTCCTCAGACGATTATTATTTTGGCTCTGATTATGGATTAATACAATTCAAGGCACTTTAAAGAAATTTTTTTCTCTTTTTTTTTTCCCCTTGATACATTATCTACAAGTTCCCTATCCTTTTAATTAATCATCAGTGAAAAATTTGTCTTTGAGCAGTTGACGAAGCACTAGCCCATCCTTATCTTGCAAGATTACATGATGAAGCCGATGAACCGGTCTGCCCAGAGCCATTTTGTTTTGATTTTGAGCAACAAAGCCTGGGAGAAGAGCAAATAAAGGACATGATTTATCAGGAGGCATTAGCACTCAATCCAGGATTTGCTTAATAAAATAAACAGCACTGGTGCTCCGTTTTAATATTCACTATTTGTTTGTAATTCCATTAACTCAAGTGTTGCTCGGATGAATAGATGACTTTGAAGCCTTGAAGCTCTGCAGGTGGCCGACAATCTTTTCACGAATGTTATTTTACATGAATGTATCAATAATGTGTTTGTCGTTGAGTTTTTTTTTCCCTTTCTTTTTTCTTTTTTTTTAATCCAATTTTTCCCTTCTTGTATTATTAATCTGTTGTAAAATAATAAAATTCAGAATTATATTTTTTTGTTCATCGTATCGAATTCCATTCAATAATCTCATGTGCCGTCGTTGATGAACCGATACAAAAATTGAAATTGTTTTAACCGCTCCTGTCTCTTCAAATGATCAATTTGCTATCTATTAGTCAATCTGTATTGCTTATCGTCTTATAAATAAAGCGACGCTCTTGAAAAATCTGAAAATGAAAGGCTTTGTGTGCTATAACCTTTGACTTTTGGCTCAAAATGAGCCCAAGAAGTAAGTTTTTCTTTAAAACTAATAATGTTTTCTTCCACCAAAACCCTCTTTGGGTTATAAAAAGCTCTGTCAAACAGTTTCACAACATTCCAAAAAATTCTCCTAATTTTTTAGGATTTTCTTTGATTCTATTAAAAAAAAATTGGAAATTCTACTCCCATTCTTTTCCTACGGTATTGTTTCACTTATGTTGACATGCTTATAAAAAAGTAGCTCAAAGTTCCAAAATTATCCTTTAAAAGCGCAAGACTATATGCTATAGTCTTTAGTTTTGGGCCTAAAATATGCCTAAGAAAAAAAAAATTGAGTTTTTCTTCCTAAACTAATTATGTTTTCTTCCACTAAAATCTTGTTTGGGTCATAGAGAGCCTTCTTAAACAGTTTCATACCTTTCAAAACAGTTCTCTTAATTTCATTGGGATTTTCTTTGATTTTTTTTAAAAGAGATAGAAAATTCCATATAAATTATTTTGGGGCTCGAAATCAACCCCAAGTTTTTCCCTGTGGTATAGTTTTGCCAATATCTACACTAGTGCAAAAAATCAGCTTAAAGTTCCAAAATCATTCTTTAAAAAACGCAAAAACGCATGCTATAACCTTCGGTTTTCGGCCCAAAATGGGCTCTAGTAGAAAAGTTGGGTTTTCATCAAAACTGAATTTTTTTTTTTTTTACCACCAAAATCTGTTTTAGGTCATAAATAGCACTCTCAAATAGTTACACATCTTTCCAAAAAAGTTCTTCTAATTTCTTAGGGATTTTCTTTGATTTTTCAGAAAAAAAATACCGAAAATTCTATAGAAATTATTTTGGGCTCGAAATCCACGCTTTTTTTTTTCGGATGGTATAGTTTTGCTAATATTGGCGTGTGTAAAAAAAAAAAAAAAACTCAAAGTTCCATAATCATCCTTTAAAAGCCTAAAACTGTGTGCTATAACCTTCAATTTTTGGCCCAAAATTAGCCTAAGAAGAAAAGATGGGTTTTTATTTTAAAACTAATTCAATTGGGTTTTTTTTTTTCTAAAACTAATTCGGTTTTCTTCCACGAAAATCTTCTTTAGGTCATAAAGAACCCTCTACAATAGTTTCCCATTATTCCTTTATTTTCTTTTATTTTTTAAAAAAGACCAAAAACTCTATAAAAATTATTTTTAGGCTCAAAATTGACTCCCTTTTTTCCTTCTAGTTTAGTTTTGCCAATATTAACATTGTGCAAAAAGTCAACTCAAAATTCTAAAATCGTGTTTAAAAGGCCAAAAGCATATGTTACGGCCTTCAATTTTTATACACAACAATTTTTTTTTCTCTCTCTACCTACTCACTCACTCTCTATTCATATCTTTATTATTTCTCTCGTTCTTCTCTACAACAAATATTTTTTTATATTACAGCCTTCAGATTTTATCCCAAAATGGGCTAGGGAAGAAAAGTTGGCTTTTTCCTTCCAAATTAATTCACTTTTCTTCAAAATCTTCCTTGGGTTATGAAGAGCCCTCTCAAACAGTTCACACCATTCTAAAAAGTTATCCTAATTTCTTTGGGAATTTCTTTGACTTAAAAAAAGACAGAAAATTCTCTAAAAATTATTTCTTTGACTTAAAAAAAGGAAATCAATTCCTTTTTTTTTTGTCGTCCTTTAAAAGTCGAAAATTATGAGTTATAACCTTTAGTTTTTGGATTAAAAAGGGTCTGAGAAGAAAAGTTGAGTTTTTTCTTCAAAATTAATTTGGTTTAGCTCAGCATGTAAGTTAAGTCAATTAGTTAACTAGCTCTAACGACGTGACTGCTGAGTAAGCAAGGTCGTTAGAAATTGTTTTCAGTTTATTAATCTTGAGTTAAATCTCAGCACATGCATTTGTTGTGTATACAAAGTTCTGAACATTAGTGTAAACGAGGCTTGTAAATCAGATTCAATGAGTAATGAAAATATCTTGAATTCATCAACTTTTCTCTTCAACTCAAACTTTTCTCTGTACCCAAACAGAACCGATTACAAAATAAACTTTGATTCGTACAACAACAGCAAGTGACTATTTTCAACTTCAATAGAGTATTCAAGCTACAAGCTTTGAGTTAAAAGCAAAGGATATAAATATGGCTCCTAAATCTAAAAGTACAACTTCCGTACGGTAAAACTATCTAATGAAGCTACGTTTCATTTTTAATTCATATCAGTATATGCCAAAGAAAGTTGGAAATCTTACAAAGCGACCCTATTGCAGCTGGTAGTCAGCTATCCGATTGACATTTTGGCGTCGTATCCCTCAGTTTAACTTATTTCTTCGATACACACAATGAAAAATTGTCCATTTTACTTTAGTTCAAAATGCATCTGTGTTTTTCCTTGTCAAGTAGCAGAGCTTCCTCAGCAAACATGATTCTTTAAGAAACATGGACTCCGTCTCAAAGGGAAAAAAAAAAAAGGAAAAAAGTTCCGTACTGTGATTATATTATTGAAGATAAATGATACAATATATATATGTATATATATATATATATATCCACTCTTTTCTCAGATTCCACAGCGATAAAGAAAGCACAAATAATTTGATGCCGCCAAAGAATTGAATCAATTAAAAAAAAAGGAAGGAAAAAGGTGCCCAGAATGACCTCAGCAGTGTAATATACATATATATATATAATAAAATATAAAATTATTGTCAGCACTGAGGAAGATCTGCTGGTGGAGGGGGTAGCTTCTGATTAGGATGCTTTCCATCTAAAACAATCCAAGCCATCTTCAGACCCCAGCTTGTATGCACTTCAAGGTGGCAATGCATAAACCATACCCCTGCGAAGAAATTTATATAATATTGATTAAAGGGCATTCAAACCGTATGCATATTTATTATGGTGCCTATTGTTTTATCTCATTTACCTGGATTATCTGCAAGGAACCGAATTGCTACCCAGCCACCCGAGGGCACGCCAACTGTGTTCCTTTCAACGGGATCGACAAGGTTAAATTTTGTAGGGTCCTTAGTTGGATCGAAATTTCCAAAACCTTGGCCGACAACGAAGAAATTGAAGCCATGCAAGTGAAGAGGGTGGCTCTCAGCTCCAAGAATGCTTGTATCCTGCATTATTAGCTCCACACTAGAGTTAAAAGGAAGCACCACTAGCTTTGTTCCATTGCTTACCATCGTGTTATTGGGTGGAGTGCCCGTGTAATTAAATGCAACCAATGAACTGGTAGGAAAATCAGGGGTGTAAACACCATCTGATTTTCCAGTAAAGTGAGCTTGGAGTAGAGCTGTGGTTGGCATTACAAAAGAAATGTTATTGACTGAAGCTTGAAACATGGTTCCATTGGGACCTTGGCAGGTTTGGTTACTCTGGCAGGGGCTTGTTCCTAGGCCTACCGTGAAGAAAAATCGCCCATCAACATTCTGGGGCACATTGGCAGGAAACTGTGTGCTTGCTAAGCTACGAAGCTTATTTGTAAAACTTGTAGCAAAGGAAGTGTCATTGAGAGCAGGTAGAACTGGTTTGAAGAGGGGAAGATTTTTAATGGAGTTGCTTGAAAGATGGAAATTGAGCGGTTTTTCATACTCTAAGATACCAGCAACGGTTGAATTGTCGAAAGTGCCCTGGCCAGTTACATAAGGTCTAGCTTTCATGAAAAATGTGGCACTTGGGTAGTGAGGTTTTGTTTTGAGAAGAACATTCGTTGTCTGTCCAGGGGCAATGAGTAGTGTTTCAGTTTCAAAAGGTTTAACGTAAATAGCATCAGCTTCAACAACTGTAAGGGTGTGGTTTGCTATGCTGAAGAAGAGCTCGTCATTCAGTGCAGCATTGATTAATCGGAGAAGGTAAGTTGTTCCGGGCTTCACCTTCAGCTTGAATGTGTCTGGCAACACCAATTTAATTATGAAAAAATAAGGAAAAAAAATTGCATTTGAAAACAACATTGTCAATTAATGCCTGTATCCACAGTTTCACACCTTTGGCAGAGCAGTTATACAACGGCCCTGGGAGTCCATTGATGGTATATGCATCAGATACATTTGGGCCTCCACCTGTTTGTAGGGCCTGGCTAATGATAGCCTCAGGATCTGCTTTGAACCACTCTCCTGCATTTTAAACCATTATTGTTATTTTTTAGTTGTTAATGTTAGAAAAATTTGACTACCAATTGACCAAAAAGGCGAAATAGGCAAGCTTCCACTACCAAAGATAATGGGAACTTCCTTGTAAGGCTTGGTAAATGGGTAAGGAATGCCACGCTTGGGAAGAATGATGATGGGACCATAGAGAGTTGATCGTAGCCACGATAAGTGAGCATGCCACCAGAGTGTTCCTCTTTGGCCAACAATGGTGAAGTTGTAAACGTAGCTCTGCCCTGTTTGAATGGGGCATTGAGTAATATAAGCTGGACCGTCAGCCCATCCACTTCGAAGCTGTCTAATTCCATGCCTGTTCCAAACATATCATTACAGCTTGCAATTGAACAAGAGAACATATGATTTTCCTCCAAAAGGGAATGCTATTACCAATGGATGGAAATATTGTTCTGGACATGGTTCATAACTTTGATAAGAAGCTGGTCACCCTCCCTTGCTACAATGCGAGGCCCTGGAAACTTCCCATTTACTGATATAATGCTCTTGGTGTTGCAAAGACGCGTCACATTTTGCAATTTGATCTACAAAATATTTTGACAGAATATTAATAAGTTATAAACTGTACCCTGAAAAATGAAAATAACTCGTCATATGAATTATTACACATACATCAAACTTGTAGTGCCTGGTGACACCGAGTGCAGGCTCAGCAAGCAGACACAAGGTGATAAATGAGCAAATGACTCCTAGAAATGCTGGTGATCGAAGAAGAGGAGCTCCCATTTCTTCTCTGTATCTCTTTTCTCTTTAGGTTGAGAGAGTCTAATTGCTCAAGCTGGAATTAGTCGTTGTGTATGTATTCATTGAAGCCTATACGGTCGTGTGTATATATATACGGAGTAGATGCAGGGTATATGGCATGATTAGGTGATAGAAATTTGTAGTTTGAAGCTCAATTGAGAAGGACTGGTTGTTAGAACAACTTTAGAGTGAGGTCAAAGGCAATCAATTTTCTCTGCCCTCCTTTCTGTTTAAGTCAAACGGTGATTATTTACAAATTTATAAACCTATATACATGCTCACGTCGTTTCCCAAGCACATTGATTTACCAATTTGGATAGTAATTAACCCATAAGAAAAAGAAAATTGAGGAAACTTCTGCATTATCACAATTGCGGCCCAAAATGGCAATGACCTTGCCCCCATCAATATTGTTGAAAAGTGCAAATCAAGTGTGACTTTCAATATCAGAATTAAACAGCTCATGGCACTGAACCTAGGATTATTATGTGAATTTCGGATCAATTGAGACATGAGACTATATGTTGCCTCATTTAGTAGGTTATTGCATGGAAAGTCTTGTGCATGAATCTTTAGGGTTTCTACATCATTATCACCAGCCTACCAAAACCCAAAGAAGAAAAAAAAAAAGAAAAGAAACAGAAGGTAGACTATATATGAAGGACTTGAATAAAAAATATTAAGAAACTAACAGCCTCAAGTTGCGGAACAACACGGATCTTGTTCTCACACACGCGGTGATCAATAGATTAAAATTCAACATTAAGGAAGACAGGTAGAGAGAATAAAAGAGAAGACATAGAAATAAATATTTAACTCCGATATATCAATTTTCGAAAGGTGTAAATTGAAATTTATTAGAATATAAACTATCAATTGTTTTAACATTCGATACCAGTTTGATATGACTTATATTGTTAAGAAAAAGAAGATATCGGCACTTACCTAACAGCCAAGACTCACAAAGATCAACAAAGAACAGTGTATAAACTAGAAACAAATAGAAAACAAAGAGAATAAATTAACGTGGTTCGGTACCAGAATACCTACATCCATGGCTGAAAAACCCCAAAGGGTGTGAAACTTTATTGCTAAAGGTTGATTACAATGTGACTACAAATGTCAGAGAACAAATCTCACTCAACCAAGAATCCTTACTCTCAGTCTTGGTCACTCAACTTAGCCGAAAAAGATCTGCAATGATCAGCCCTGACTATGCTATTTATACAGCTCTTGGTCATAACTAATTAACCACCAGCTGGCCCACATAAGCTTGACTCACTGCCACCTCACCAGTAACAGAATGTAACTAACTCTCGGCTTCACATATATAATGATCATAAATACTTATTTAATTTTAAAAGTTATTTTAAAAATATTTTTATTATTGTTTGGTTTATTTTGAGTAGGGATTTTGGATATTAGATTTTGAGATTTTGGAAATAGAGGCTGGAGATGTTTTTCAAAAGTTAAATTATTTAAAATGTCTATTATTTATTTCACATTCTTATTTCATTCTTTTCATTACATAATTTTAAAAATTTGTCTCTTAAAGTAATTTTGTAATTTTTAATAAAAGTTCTCATTAATAATCAAATAATTAAATTTTTTTAGTAAAATTTTGACTTATAAAAAATTTATTAATAAAAATTCTACTCAAATAAACTTTATGTGAAAAATTCAATCGAAGGGAGCCTTATTATCATTTTTCTTTTACAAAGAGAATAATAATAATTGTATCACTTTTTACCCTAACTTCCTGTAGAATTAATTCTTAGGTCCCGCTATTTACCAAAACCATCTACTACATATAATACTATAATGGACATGTTACAGAGATGTTTACTTTTAGGAAAATTATCAATCGTATACTCTTAATTTACTCCGTTATCAAATTTATTATAACACTTTCAGAGTATATCATTCGTATATCCTAAGTTGAAAAATGTATCTGTCATCCATCAAACCGTTAGTTGCCATTTAAATATGATGACGTCAGACGGTCAGAGGAAAAATTTGGTCTTTTCATATGATATAAGTGATAATTTAAGGATATATACAAGTAATAATTTTTTAGAATAAAATCGTCAATTCACTATAGTTCTATTAACTTTCAAAAAGTAACTAACGGTTTAGTGGTCGGCATATAACTTTTGTCAATTTAAAGTGAACAATTGATACACCTTTAAAGTATTGTAATATTTTTTATAAAAGCGTAAATTTAAGGTATACTAATAATAATTTTCCTTACTTCTATAAGGATAGGGAGTACCACTCGTTATGCCCAATAAGTACTACGTTACATAATCTAATGAAAGTGCATGACAATAAATGACAGATGACAAGTCCATTGTTAAATGTTAATGGTTGTCAGACAATAGCTTTTTTTAATTAGTTAAGATTTTGGTTAGATTTGAGGAGCGGTAATTTTTAAGTTATAAATTTTGTAAATATATATATATATATAATTATAAAATAAAATTAATTACATGTAGTAAATATAATTTTTAAATAATAATTTTAATAAAATTATTAAATATATAATAAATTTTTCATCATACAAGTAAAAAAATAATATCAAAATATTTTTTAAAATATAACAATTAATATTTATCAAATACTTTACTACTGTAATTTAAAAAATTACAGTTACTCAACCTCAAACACAAATACTTAAATGATTTTTTTTTTCCCATAAACGTGCAGCATGGGTAATTGCCTTGACAGCAGTAGCACTGCGTTGCTTCCATTCAAAGTCACGGTTTTATATAAATTAAGAACTTGCACATTTCAACAGAGAAAAATGGGAGCTGCCACTGACACTCACAGAGAAGCACAAATATCAAATGCTAAACGAGGAGGCCGGACTGCATTACTGTCTCATGCGTGTACAAACTCTGTAACTACTTTCACTGAAATATAAACAATCTTGAATTGATGTGAATGGTTTCTGTAATTTCAATTAATCAGGAACTGTCACTTGCTTGACCCTTGGAGAAGGATGGGTAGCAAACCTAATGGTGTATATGATTCAAGAATTCCACATCACAAGCATTAACTCTGCTCTGATTTCAAATATTGTTAATGGTTTCGTCAACTTGTTTCCTGTCCTCGGAGAAATCATTGCTGACTCTTTCTTAGGCTCTTTCCAAGTCATCTGGATATCTTCTTTCATCTCTTTGCTAGTAATCTTCTTGCCATATATATGTGGGTCACCTGTACTAATTCTTTCAATATTCACAGCTAGTAATTAGCTACAGTTTACGAGATATATCATCATGTCTAACTCTTGCAGGGAACCATTCTTTTAGCTTCAACTGCAACATTTGATTCCTTGAGGCCTCGAAGAGGTGATGTTGGATTGAGCTTATGTAAAGCTCCATCAAAAGTCCAATTTGCAGTTCTATATGCAGGCATAGCTCTGGCATGTCTAGGCTTGGGTGGCTTACACTTTACATTAGCAACAATGTGAGCCAATCAATTTGAAATCCCTCAGCATCAAGGCATTTTCTTCAACTGGTTCTTCATTCTTACTTACGCTTCAACTGTGATAAGCTCTGCTGCATTCGTCTATATTGAGAATAATCTGAGTTGGAGATTGGGATTTGGATTGAATATTGCAGCTAATTTAGTTGGTGTTGTCATTTTCTTGTCGGGAAAACATTTCTATTTGTTTGACAAGCCGAATGGGAGCCCCTTTGTGGGCTGAGCCCTGTCATTGTTGCTTCTGTTAAAAAATGGAAGCCTGTTCTCTAGAAGTGAGGATTACTATCAGGAGCAGAATGCAGTAACCAGTCTCATGGCCGCAACACTTGAACAGAAGTTCAGGTAATTGCTAATATCGACCGTCACCTTGGTCGACATTTCAAAATCCCATCAGGATCCATTCTCATCTTCAATGATCGCTTGTTCTTTCCCGTTTGGCAGATTTTGACTCATCAGTTGCTGACTCCACTCAAACAAATGGAGTAGGCCACGTGTTAAACAGGATCGGCATGGTTGTCTCATCTGTAGTTGAGTCAAGGAGGCTCAAAATAACTTATTGTCATGAGATGAGTATTTTGCACAGCTAACTCGTGCGGCACTTAGACAATTTTTTCGAATGTTGCTAAGTAAGCCTTGAGCTTCTTGAACTAGAGAAGAGAGCAATGGAGCCGAATAAGAAAACTTGTATTGCACAAAAGAGAGATTACAATGCTTGAGTGCTCAATGCTTGTTGTTGTTGTGTACAAATGTCTAATGCCATCCCATATTTATAGGGGAGGCTTGCCAAGCTCTAGAGATTCTAGAGAAATATATTATGTGCCTATAATTCTAGATATTTACATGTGCTGAAAATGTATGGAGTATTCTAGAATATTTACAAGCTCATTTGTGCTAAAGTTGGCTAGAAGCTTCTGGAATTGGGCTAAGCTAGTACTCTTGCCTTGTATTAGCTCTATAACCCAAAATTATGGGCAATTGGCCTAACATCTTGGGCGGTCCGTAACACTATGCTCACCATCTCTAAAACCAACCTGGTTCTTTGGTGCCAATGTTGGCCTTATGGCTATTACCGCAACTAGTTTTGGTTGGCATTGGGGAAGCATTTCATTTTCCAGGACAAGTTAAACTATATTATCAAGAATTTCCAGCCTCTCTACGAGGCACGGCAACTTCTATGATCACCCTTATTTTAGGGATTGGTCTCTGTTTGAGCACAGCATTGATAGATATCGTCCGAAAGGCAACTGGTTGGTTACCGGATAATATAAATAGCGCAAGACTAGACGAGATGTATTGGACTGTATTTGTGCTTTCTGTGTTGAACGTAGGTTATTATCTTGTTTGCTCCTGGAAGTACAGATACAGAAATGTCGAGAAAGAAGTGGACAATGATTCTGGCTTTGTTAAGTGACTGAAATAGGGACAAAAAGCAAGAGGCTTAATGCATTTGACTCCTGTAACAATCTATTAGCACATATTTATAACACTTATTGTCTACATTGAAATTCTATATTAGTTCTCTAATCCCCTGAAGCTGATGCCATTTTCAAGTCTTAAAAGAAGATAAAACACCAGTACTAAGGTAGAAAAAGGAGAAGTATTTGCTCCAATTGGAGAAACAGAAGCAGAGTTTCCAATTTTCATCTGTAAGTGAGGATTACCACCACCAGAACAACAAAACGGTACACCAGAAATGGGGCCCTGAATGCCCAAAATAAATAACTTCAGGTACGGCATTAACAGATTAGAAAAGTTATTATAATAAATGTGTTTCTATGTTTATTAATAGCCAAAAGAAACAATGCAACTTTTTATTTCTGAGAAATTAAATGAGCACCACTGAAGTAGAAAGGAGAAGCGTTAGTAGGGATAGTAGAAATTCCTATAGGGAAAGGTTTTCTCAAGAATTTTCCTTATTTGGAAGTGGTACAAAAATAAATTTTTTACTCAATTTTTTATTCGGACAAGAGATAAAAATGATTTTTACTTAATTTTTCTTTAGAGAAAGGGACGAGAATGAAATGAAATCTACATCCCCTCCTCAATTCTCTATTTCTCCATTTTAATTTAATTTTTATTTTTTAGAATTATTAATGAATAAATTATAAAACATTAAATATAAGTATAAATAATATTTTAATTTCACAGTATTTAAAAAATATTTATGTAAATGTACTATGAAACTTTTGGGCCTAATTAACTAATTGTAGTTCTAAATTACTATTCCATTAGGTTTTAGTTTAGAAAACTTGGCCTAAAATTTATATTTTGAACTTTTATCTAATAAAACAAAAACCAAAGCAAAATCTAAAGTTAGAGTATCCAAACTTTACTAAAATATATTATAAGAAATTAATTTTATTAAAATTTTATTTTAATATGATTAAATTAAATTTCAAAAACTAAAAATGTGTCAACTTTCCACAATTAGTTGAAAATTAGAACTCGCATGAATACTCTTTTATTATTCAGAGAGTGGATGAGGATCTCCTTAAGCAATTTTGATGGAGATAAAAACATATACAGAATATCATGAATGGATATAGAGATGTAAATCGTTTTCCTTCCCCTTCCCATTGTCATCCCTAACCATTAGCTCGATCTATTACTGGCATATTTGCTACTCTATCTTAACTGCTTCTGTAACATTTATCAGAGAAACAAATTGTGCTAGTCTCTCAATCCCCCCACACCCACACACCAACACCCCCCCCCCCCCCCCCCCCCCCCCCCGCCGCGCGACACAAATATGACAACTCCAATGCATACAAACAAGAGTTATGCACAATTCGTCTTACAACCAAAAAAAAAAGAAAAAGAAAAAGATTCTTCTTACTCTTATGTCTTTTCTCCTGATACTGATACTAAATTGAGCACTTACTGTAACCAGAATCCTTGACAATATATGAGTTCACCCGAGCATATAAAGAAGATCCTTCAATATGCAGTCTACCAAATCAGTCCCAAATTTCCTGCTTTGTAGTAGAAAGAAATGGACCAGTAGATATTAAAAGCCAAAATACAGACAGCCTAAGAGATGGAGATTATCCGAAATGCAAAGAGATTGTGTCATTTTTGAGTTTGTATGTAGAGACAGAAAGAATGAGAGACTAAAACAAATTACCTAACAAAAAATTCTTCAATTTGTTGTTTCGTGGCTTGATCTTGGTTCTCCTGAGCTTCTTGAGCCTGAAGATGTTCATAAGCAAGCTCCATCATACGGGGTTCAAGAAATTGACAAGCAGCCACAAAAGATGGAATCCCATTACTGAAAATTACATTAAAAGCTTCCTTACAGACATCATTCATAAATTTCTTCATCTTCATCTCTGCATTTTCTTTTTTCCGATAAATCAAATCCCAAGAGATACTCTTTCCAACAAACTGACGAATCTCACGAAGATTACCAGTAAATGGATGAATTTCTCCTAGATTCAAACTTTTCGGGCACGTTATGTCTCTAATGATAATCTTTGCAAAGTCTGATGATCCAAAGTTATTGTACTGA
Source organism: Citrus trifoliata (assembly GCA_018350135.1). Classification (NCBI taxonomy): domain Eukaryota; kingdom Viridiplantae; phylum Streptophyta; class Magnoliopsida; order Sapindales; family Rutaceae; genus Citrus; species Citrus trifoliata. The sequence continues at coordinate 7,495,842 of CM031391.1, read as the reverse complement.
GCACAAAGTTCCTGAAGCCTTTTCTTTCAAGCCAATGCCAAAAGGCTGCACTTTCCTTGGACAACCCAGGCTTAAAACCAAGATTGAGAGTCAATCGAGCATACGCTTTTTGATCAATTTTCTGGAAGGCTTGGAGTTGTTGGAGAGGAATCCAATCAAAAGTCCAAGCACGAAAATGCAGAAGCAAGTATTTTTTAGTGGTGTTAACAAGTTCTTGGGATTTTTTGTTTGGGGTTCTGAATCTAAATTAGGTTTCTGTCACTAAATCTTCATCTGGGTTTTTTTTTTTATAGAGAAGGAAAACGGTCACTTGAGAGACTTCTGAAAGAAAGAACGGGAAAGATATCAATATTCAGTTTACTGTTTGATTTTGTTGCGAATTCTTGCAAGTAACTATATTCCAATTTTGCTGTTTAATTAAAAGATAAAATTGAAACAGAAAAGGAAATTTTCATACAACAGCGCGTGACTGTTTTCATATTCAACAAGCTATTAAAGCTACAAGCTTTCAGTGTAAACAGAGGAAACACATACTTCAAATTCTGAAAGGGGATCTTCATAATTTTAGAACTATCCTAGTTTTTTAATTTCCTGAAGTTGAAGCTGATGCTACCGGTGCAGGTTTTGGGACGAATCTTCTCACTCTTATATCTTTGCCATGAATATCGAACTGCTTCAGTTCATTCTCTCCAAGAATTAATGTAATGTATGCAGGCGAGCGGACGATCACACGAGCATAAAGAGACTGATCACGGCAGCTGCCCATCTTAATATCCTCTACACAATCTTCGCCATATCTCCTGCATTCAATCAAAAGCAATAAAAAATGGTTAACAGAAGTCGCAGTACTTGTTCTCGTTGTGCTAGTATTTGGACTCGTTAATGTAATAAAGAAAGAACAAGAGAACGCAATACGACCTAATAAAGAACTCAAAAAGTTCTGCTCTTGAGATGGGGTGACCTTTAGAGAATGTGGCAAACAAAGTACGATCAGTATCAGCATCATTAGCTTGTCCATTTGCCAAATGGTTTCCATTACCTTGTTGCCTAAGAATATTGACTTGGGGTTGAAGTAATTCAGCAGCAGGTTCCAAAACCTGAACTTGATGATCATGCAAATTATTTCCGAGGACCAAGTCATAGTCAATAAATGCTCTGTCACACACATCTCTTAAAAAGATAGTAACATTTGCGTTAGCACTCTGTTTGTTCCCCAAAACAAATGCTAGAGAGAGATCTCTGTCACAAACTCTACTCATTAGTGGAAGATCACAATCAAGACCGGACTGTAAAAAAGATTCATTGGCTAAACAATCAAGGCACAGTATAGACTCGAGTGCTAATCCATAGAGCCGTGGGAGTGATGACTCTGTTAGTTGTAGTGACTTGTGCACAAAATGGCTATAGCCTTTAGTTTCAAGCCAATTCCAGAAGGCTACAATTTTCTTGGACGTGTCAGAATCTAAACCCAGTTGAATCACTAACTTTGCATATGCTTCACGATCAATGTTGTGAAAACTTTGGAAATCAGTGAGTGGGATAGCATTTTCTTCTTGAAGCTCAGGAACTGTGGAAGTAATCCTAGACATTGTGTAAAGGTTTCGCCTTTCTGGAAGGGGGGGGGGGGGATTTGCAGATGGGTATTTGAGAAGAAGCAAATCAAGAAAATGAAAAGAAAAGCGAAGTTAGTGTTTTGATGGTTTTTGTGGAATTGTAGCAAAGATTAAACTTGAGGCTAGTTATAGGATTGGTGAAGGTTTATTAGAATCCAATAAGGAGAAGAAGGGCAAGGAATGTAAATTTTAATAGGATTGCTCTTATAATCTTTAATGTTTTCTCTTATCAATAACGGGAAAGAAAGACCATTCATTTTTTTTTGGGGAGACTAAAAGACGTTTATTTATTATATAATATGTTTAATATTTGTAATTGTATGTAAAAATATATCAACAATATTTTGCCACGTGTATATTATTACTCATATATAGTGATGATTTATTATTTATCTGAGTTCGTATTAGAGTGATTGGTTCAAGTTTGTAGACAATTAGAAACTTAAAAATTACAAATAATTACACTTCTTCTCCTTGTTGGACTCTAACAAGGACCTTGGATACATTCGCTCGCTCCCGGAACTGCCTTCACTGATCCTATAAATGGCCTATCAAGTTTCAACTCTTCGGCATTCCACAAACTCCACTGAAAGAGAAACCTAATTTTTATCTTTTTGTTTTTCCAAATACCCATCTGCAAAGGCCAGAACTTGTTTCTATAATGTCTTGGATTCCCATCAAAAACCTCAAAGAATATCACAAGATCGATCGCGTAGCATACGCCAGGCTTTTGTATCCATATGGGTCAGATTGTGTGGCGTACAAGAAAATAATAGCCTTATGGAATTGGCTTGAAACTCAAGGCTACAGAAATTTTGTATACCACACGCTGACAGTCAGCGGCGCAGTGCTGTATTACTTAGAAATGGAGTCTAAGTTGTGCCTACAGTGTTTGAATGAACTAAAACTAACGTTTTTACAAGAGCTCTCTCTACAATTTGTTGATGAGGAGAACAAAGAGAGTGGTGAGAGTGGCTGTGATAATCGTCTTCCAGTAATGAGTCAACTTTGTGGCAAAGAGCTCCCTCTAGAATTTATTTATGAGAATAAAGAGAGTGCCAAAGCAACGATTACTAAGTTTGTAAGAGATGTGTGCGACAGAGCCTTTACCGACATTGTTCCAAGAGAATGTTTGATGGATGAAATACAGTTTATGGAGTCGACTTTTGGGTTACTTCGACCCCAAGTCAACATTCTTGGGCAACAAGGTAATGAACAAGTTGACGAGGAGGTGGCTAATGGGGATTTCTGTAATGGGGAACAGAGGATCAGTGACAGGAGTTTATTTGTAACTTTCTCAAAGGATCAGTCTATTACAAGAGAATTACTTCACTGCTTCTTCAATTGGAGATATGGGGACGATTGTGTGGAAGAGATTACGATGGATGATAATGAGAGTGGCCGCGAGGAGTGTGCTGATGCTCGTGTGGTAGTAAGGTTACCCTCATACATTGCTAGGATTCTGGGCGAGAATGAAGTAACGCAAATCAATTGCGATCCATTGTTTAGACTTACAGTTAGGAAGTTCGCCTAGGTTTAGAACTTCAATCTGAAGTTTTAGTTTTAACTATTTTAAAACCTAGTTAGCATAAAATCTTGCTTGATGGATGATAATGACATAATGTTGCCTACTGTATGATTGGTGTCAATTTTAAAATTTCTACTCATTATTATTATTGTTATTGCTGGGTCTGAAAAGGTATTCAGTTAGAATGTTTTAATCTGCTCTGTTAACCAACAGTAACTGAGATTTACTGATTCAGTCATATCTATAAGAGTCATTAAATTCCTTAAAATAAACTTTCAAGAATTCCTTCTGGGTAGCATTGTTGATAATGGCTATTCTTACTCTTGAGTCTCCTAAATACAGAATTTTATTCTTCAGAGAAAAACAAGCTTATACTCATATACATCGACCACTGCACTCAAATTTATTTCATGAGTTAGCAGTGGGAACCTTCGCTTGCTTGAGTAATTTGCATGATCATTATAAGATCACCACAGGCATAATGAAATCTCCAAATCCGCCATTCAAATGATTATATGGATACTGAAATCCCCAAATTACTATATTTGGAATTTCAGATGAGAGGTCCAGGACGGACACATGAATCTCCAATATTCAGACACGTGAATGTTGATCCCTTCCCTCTCTATTGTCATCATCACAATATAGGTTTACTGGAGATTTACTGGAAAATAAGTTGTAATCACAATTGCGTATAATTGAGGTTAGTTGATTTAGATTTTACATTTTTTAATAACAAAATTTAGATACAATTTTAATAAATAAAACTAAGTAGAAAAATGATAATTTTTTTTAATAAAAAAAATATCGTAGATAGTATCAAAATTACATTCAAAATAATAAACTTTGTCTAGACCAACATCTTTACGCATCAGTGCTCGAGAACACCAGTTTGGCCATAGAACAACAATTTCAACACAACAAATGTGGAAGTGCACAAATGACGTTTTCTAGGTTAATAGGAACAAAAATTTACATTTCGTTAATTTCTTTAATACATCCTTCTGCACAAACCATGGTCTTGTTTTCCCCATAATCTTGTGACAGATTTTGTGCTTCTACATCAGTCACGATGTTAGTGACAAAAGAATGATTAGGCAAACCTCAGCCTCCTTATGCAGAATTGGAAGGAGTGTTGATGTTGCAGTTGGTGAATTTTGTACAATCAAATGGCCCTATCCCCTGGTTATTCTTTCGTTTCACCTAAAAACATACAAAGTATACGCATCAGATCAAAATACTGCAAAAACGTACCTAGGAATCTGCAAGTTGCGTGTTCATTACAATGACTGACACAGTGGATCTAGGATGAAGAGAAAATTAATAAGAAAACCAAAATAATATGGATCATACCGGGGACCATGGACCAGGTTCAGGCAGAGATTTGTCTGGGGGTGAATGTTGTACAGCTCCGCCTTTCATGGTTAGAATTTCCTGCAGAAAATTTTGCATTAAATTGCTAGATAGTGATCGTTGATTATTTTTTTTTTTAGTCCAATGAATCATCAATTATATCACTATTAAAATGAAAAAAAAAACACTTGATATCAAGTTCAAGTTTTCAAGAATATATAAGACATGAACTCAAAATATGTTTTCTGTCAATGAATCAAAAATTACAACACTACTGAAAGGGAAAAAAACACTTGTTTACAAGTTGAGTTTTCAAGGACTGCATTTAGGCTACAGTCACAAGCCATAACAGACAAGTGCAGATCAGAGACTAATCAGGATAGTGGTGTGATTCAACCTAGATCACCAAGTCAAATTCAAAAAATTGATTGGAAAGTTTTTCTTGTTATCAAACGAGTTTATATTACCTCTCCAGCGGTTTCAAATGCTGCTAACCATTCATCAGAAAAAGGAGCAGCATATGGTGGAGGTTTGATCACAAGATTATCTTGCTTCTCATCAATCTCAGTTTTCCCTCTGACATATGAAACAGGTAGAGTCAACATCATCTCTGAAAATTTAATAGCAATTTAAATAATTCTCGTGATGATAATTGGAATAAGTAGAAAATATGAATGCTAGCATAAATAAGATTTAGAATTATCACTCACAGGCTTTCTGCTCCATCCAGATCCTCTATGGGACGTATGGCATCTTCTAATTCACATAGCCTTTCACGGTTAGGATTACCATTCTTTTGAGAAATACTATTTTCAGCATCTCCAGACAAAACATCACTCTTTAATATATTTTCTGTATCCTGAAAAACACCTCCTAATGATGACATTGTTGAATCTTCTGTGGCTAAGATGGGACTTTTAAACTCATGCTTTATTTCACAATTAAAACTGCCATTATTTTGAGAAACACTAGCTTCCTTGGGCAAAACATCACTCTTCAATAGATTATTCACCATATTTTGTACATCACCATCCTCCCCACGTGGGCAGTCAGCCTTCTCATCCTCATCAATACCATCTTCTCTCACTGCAGCTGCTACCTCAGTACAAATGATAAAACTGTTTGATTCATTTGCACAAGCATCTGGTTGTTCTAGAATATCATCCATCAGATTCCCACAATCATTGTTGTCCTCATATTCTTCAGAAGAACAGTTGTTTACAATCAACTTGTCATTCAAACAGGACTCATGGGTATCTAGGGAACCTCGGACAGCTACAGAATTCGAAGTATGAAGCTCAGAATGCACTCTAGATTGTTCATAAACGTCATCTGCAACCACAGGATTAAATTTACCGGTGCAGCTATCAGCTAATATACTCCCTTCTAAGACCTGCATCTGTTCATCTTCAACAAGTGATTTCTTCATTTTGTTGTCAAATGAACCATTTTCTTCATTTCCTTGCTCCATGTGCTCCTGTTGGAATTCATCATGATGGCTTTCCAGTCCTCTTCCACTACAACTTTTAACATCCAAACTGATATCAGCAACATTCCCCGCATAGGACTCTCTGGACTCTTCAAAAAGCATGCCATCCTTAGACAAAGTTTTATCAGACGCCTTTGGAATCCCCACAACAGACTGTTGGCAGAACATGTGCATAGAACTCAACTGGTCATTGTGTGTTGTTGATGTACTACGCTGATGATAACTACTATCATCCTCAGAAAGAAGTTTATCAGACACCGTTGGGCTAGGATTATGCTCCATGGACTGTTGGCAGACTGTGTGCATAGCACTCAACTGGTCATTGTTCGTTGTTGATGCAGTATGTTGACAAAACCTAATGCCATCTGCTGGCTGTAGATCAGAGTTGGAACGGCAATTGTTTGGTTTTCTTTCTACACCTTTCTGCTTATTTGGATCATTTATCACATAACCACTCTGAACTTCAATTGCAGCAACTCTATCATTTACCCTAACGCCATTCCCAGTTTGCAGCATAGCACTAGGTTGGGTTTCAAAATGTTGAAGATCACATTCACATCCAATAAAATCTCCAGTGCTGAGACAAACATTAGATACCTCGACAATAGTGGTGGTTGCCATGTTTATTGATTGATCTTTGCCAATTATTTCAGACTCCCCAGAATTAGTTAGACCATGGAGCTTGATCTCATGGCTGAGTTGTGCATCAGTAAAACCTGAGATAGTGTCATCTCCATGTGGACAATCAGCTATTTCAGCCATATGGAAGCCACAACCTTTTGTTGCAGGTGGTATTAAACAAAGGGCACCAGAACTTGTCAATTCACTTCCATTAGCACCATTTACATTTTGAGTCACATCATCAACAACCATTTTATCCAATACACCACTACCTTGTGATTTTGTACAAATGTAGTCAATGCTGGGCACACAGTCTTTTGCTTCCACCGTGTCTTCAGGGTAATGCCGACCATTAGAACTTTCTGCTTCACCACCACTACAGAGTCTGACTTCTGGATTGCCATCTGCGGTCTTTGTAGTTTCACAATTATGGAATTCTGAAGATCTAATCACCTTGGATGAAACACCATTATTCATACAAGGCTTTTGAGCCTTGGTAGAAACGTGTTTGATACAAGGCACCATCTCCTCATCCTCCTTCCTTGATTGTTCATTAACATCATGCACAGAGCCTAACCAATCATCTTGCTTCTTCAAAGTAGCATTAATACCGTCACTGATGACATCTTTGGACTGCAACTCTGAAGAGATGGCAGAATTCTTTACAGATGAGGTACATGCTTTCTCTTCCACACATTGGTTGTCAACCATATCCTTTGTCTTAAAAATACCTTCAATTTGCACCGTGGCTCGAAGATGGGATGAAAATTGAGGATTTTCCAATTCTTTCCCACTCAATTCCATATTTGTTGGGTAAATATCGGCAACACTCTGTTCATCATCATCATTGTCATTCTTCAATTGATCACTCAATGCTCTGTGAAAGAGCAATTTGTTATCATTACTCTTCGATTCATTATTCACCACTTGAGAAATTTTCTCATTTTCACTTGGCCCCACATTTGGCACAGCTTCTTGGTCAATATCATAGCACAGACTAAATTTTTGCTGATTACTTAAACTGCCATTAGTGTTGGAGTTAAAAGGCACTTCCAATTCCACCTTTTGAACAGTTGTAAGACTAGTGGGGATAAAAGATCCTTTTATTGATTTTGGGATCCTTGTATCAGTTGCTGTCACACCATTGGCCGTGTCAGGCACCTTTGCAGGAGCAGATATGGGCGTCTCATGAGTTGTGTTTAAGGAATCAAACTTTCTAAAATTAGGTCTATTGGATTCTAGAACATTGCAAGCTTGATTAATTCTCGGTAATGAAACATGTGATGTAGAAGCTTTTGACTGCAAGGATGTGAACATGTATAAATGAAAAATTCAATCAGACACTTAAATAAAGAATAGTTCATTCCGAGTGCACCATAAAAATAGTTGAAAGTAATCCATCCATGTGTTTTTACCTGATTAAAGAATCCCAAAGATGGAGATGGCATCCGCAAACCTGATGGTTTTGCAGTTTGAGTTTTTGCATACTGCATGCGTCCATCACTTGGGAGAGAAATCTGAACTTTTCTGGAAGCACCATCATGGTTGTTTAACACATTTGCAGAAGTTAGAAGAGGAGGAGCTGTATCAATCTTCAAGGTATTCTTAGTTTTGTTTATAATAGGATGCTGAGATTTGGCTGATGAATGCTTTTCCAACGATGAGTTAGTCTGTACAGATGAAAGAAAATCATGACTTAGAGAGCAAACTTTCCCTGGGGATAATAATAAAATGTTGGTGAAATATTATGTTACAAAAATCATGATTAGCCCCGGAATTTTGAAAAATGTTCTCACCACATTTCTTCTTGCTTGCTGAACGGAGGATTTCACAGCTATAAATCTGCCAGTTGAACCAGATCTTGCATCACTTCTTGCACTTTTAATACTGTTTGAGGCAGCCTTTGATCCAACATTTTTTTGAACGCTGACTGCTACATGAGAAAAGAGACACTAAAAATACAGATATGATTTGACTATCTCCAGCTATCAATGAAACATTAACTTATTAAGATAAAGATGATTCTGTGAACACAAATAATCAAACCCTTCCTGAAAGAAGAAAAACCATAATTAAATTACCTGGTTGAGAAATCTGATTTCTCTTCATGTTACTTGCAACAGGAATGTTGTTTTTGGCAGTTGCAGAATGCACAGAGGTATCCAGCTTACGAGCTGGTACCTTAGAAACTTTTGATTCCTTATTTGTTGATTTTGCGGTGTTTGCATTTGCAGGTCTTTTAAGAGTTCAAAGAAATTAAGGTCAACTGTTCAACAATTACAATGGGGGGAGAGAGAGAGAGTCAAAGTAAAAACATGTGGGAAAAACTAGCTTTCCCACTAAACCACAAAAGCTAAGCAAAAGGATATGAAGATGGAGCAACAGGACGTGGGCAACCACTGCGTTTAGATCCACTCCTATTGATGTCATGGGTTGAAAGCACCTTCCGCTTGCCCTGAGAAGCATGTATTCAGAACAATTAGAATTAGTTCCTTTTTCCACAACTTTTGACTAATGGGGAAGAGGTCAAAATGATGGAAAGTTTTTGGGCACCCTAAAGCTATTTAAGAAACACTAACCACTGAAGCTGATGCAACACTAACTCTAGCTGGTGAACCATTCTTTGGCAAAAATGCACCACTGCTCTTTCCATCTTCACTAAGAAAATTTGCAGGTGATTCCTTGAACAAATTTTCTGAATTACCAGCCCAGGATTCACTCCCATCTTCTTCAATAACTGACAACATCGCACCAGTAGAATTGCTAGAATTTCCGCTGATCATAGACAACTCTACTGGATCCAAAACACCTGACCGGTCGAGCAACTGGTAAGTGCAATCAACTAAGAACTCCCATTTCAATCTTTAAGTACAATAAAACATTACAAAATCAAAAAGGGGATCACCTTCTTCAGTAAAGAAAGCTTTATTCCATGCTAAGCTTTTGCGCAAATTGTATCCTCCCTTTTTCTTCCTCTTCATTGATTGTGGCTCCATGTTGAGTTTTGGCACTTCTGGTTTGTTTAAACTTGAATTCTCATTGTTAACACTGTCTTTATTTGATGATAAATCCAGTTTTGCTACATCCCAGTTGCCTGTGATACCCACTGCAACAGAATAATGCCATTCATTTTTACACTTTACACAAATGTATCTCAATTTTGGTATAAGTCATAATAAACAAAATATCTGTCCTGAAATCATTCTATGTAAAATTAATCAATGACGCATTTAAGAACTTTTCTTTTTATAAAAAATAAAAAATATATAAATGATTTCTAAAGCATTTTCTAAAACTTCTTCCTAAATGATTTTTTATCAGTCTGTCAATACACATTCCCCAAGAAAACAAATCATAGGGTAGAGCATAAATTTAGTAAAAGAGAAAGAAGACAAAACTCGCGAAGCAAAATAAGAGCAATAACATTACTGTAAACCATAAATAATTAACAAAACACTAAGAGAGCAAATTGTTCAAAAAAATAAATCGCAATTCAGGTGTCGATATTAATTGAGTGGTGGAAAGTCTAACCTATTGGAGAGACAAGAGGAGAAGGATTAACGGCGCAGGCGGATCTGAGGATTTGGAGAGGTGAGCAAGCGAGATAAGTGTTGTTGAGACTCGAAACGCCGTCGTTCGAGATGTGCTGCAGCGGCAATAGCGAATCATCTTCGCCTGAGATCTCTATAAACGACAGATCGTCTGGTTCCATTTCTTTGATCTTTCTTTTTCATCAGTTTGTGTTTTGTTATGAGAGGTGTCAATTTCAAATTATTGGCAAGCGGGAAGTCTTACAGAGTGGAGTGGAGTAAAGACAAAGATCACGTGATTGAGGTTGTTGAATTTACCTATTTCTCCCTTTGATTTGATTCCTTTTCGGGCTTGTTTGGGCTGGCAGCTGGCTGACTGAAGAGCTCCCATTAATCAATCCAAATATTATTGATAAATCAATTTGCAAATGAAACATAAAAATTCTAAATAGAGGGTAAATTAAGTAAATTAATATAAAAGTGATAAATTAATTTTTTATTAATAAAAAACCAATAAATGTAACATAAAACTTATAAATCAGTATCAAGCATAAAATGAAATATAAATTTTGTAGGTTACACATAAAAGTTATGAATAGAAGGTAAAATAAGTAAATTAATATAAGATTTATTGAAAAAATGAAAAAAAAAGTACAACTGTACAATAAAAACCCATTGTAATATTAATTATCTGATATATTTACTGATTTTGTATTTAAATTGAATAATAATAGTTTTGGGTTTATATAATATACGTAATGTTTTATTGAAGATAAAAGTCATTCTTAGAATCGGATTGCGAAAAATTATTCTTTTAATATTTCTCAAACATGTTCCAAGATGAGACTATTTTTCATCCTTTTACACCTTCTCAACAGCAACCATAAATGGTCTCTAAATATAAATAAAGAGAAAAGTTAAAAACTACTCGAAATATGCATAAGATTCAAAATAAAATATAATATTATTGATATATCATATATGTGTCTAGTAATATAAGATTTTTTTTTTTTACTTTGGCTTGATCCACATCAAGATAAATGATTGCGCTTAATTAACTTGTGTAGTAAACAAATACTATTATATAAAAAACGAAAAAAAAGTTTATAAATGTCAAGAATGAATATAGAATTTATTGTCAAATCAATTCAATAAAAATTATTCCACTTGTTTAAAAAAAAAATTGTTTTCAATTAATGAGTGATACTTTTCTTTGTTTAATTAAACTAAATAAAAAAATATTTTTCACAAAAATTCTATAGAAACGATTTTAATTGTTCTAATTATTAGTAGTTTTATATTAATTCATTTACTTTACCTTTCATTTACTAACAATATGTACAATTTATAAAATTTATTTTTATTACAGCATTGATACCATAATTTTAATCACAACATTATATACTTTTCATCTAAATATTATTGATAAGTCAATTATTATTGTTGTTGTTGTTTGATCAATTACTTCTCCTAGTGCCACGTACACATAGGTGGACAAAAAAATTATTTTACCACACCTTTATCCATACAAAAGTACAAACTGACTGGCATAATCTTTACAGATTATTTTAAGCTATTAAACCATTTATTCATATACAATCCATTTATCAGTAAATGGAAATTCAAACCAAAATTTGGTTCTTATTAATAAATTACAAGCTCTAGGCTCTAGCTCTAGCTAATTATGCACTCTCTTTGGTTTCCACCTCCTTCCGAAGAGGCATCACTATCTGAAAATCCTAAAACATAAGTCTCTCCTTCCTCTTCATCACTTTCAAAATCAGCTGCATTGTATCTCCTCTCCCTGTATGCCAATGTTTGCCGCCTTTGCAGCCGTAGAACATGCATGATAACGTCAGGAGTAAGTGTGATCCGTGAATGATCTTCTCTACCCTGTTTATTAGCTTTCATAATCTGTTCATAAACATAAAGGAAGCATTAGACCTTAAAATTCATGTCATGTCTGTAACTAATAAAAGACAGGAACAGAGCTGCACCTTTTCTGCATTGTCGGGCAATGGAGGAAAATCAGTAGGCATAGGAGCCCAGAGCTTTACAGTCTTCTCGATTCCACATGTAGCAAACATCGGAATGTGTGGATGGGGCTCTAGCTGATTTACTACATGTCGATCACCAACCATTAAACGCACAAGCTTACCTCCCTTCTTTTTCCAAATGAATAGGTGACCACAGTCAGAGCCACTCATAACATATTCATCATTGGGGCCAAAGAAGTTCACTCCTTTAACTGTTTGTGAATTCCTATGACCGGAATAAACCTGTGGCTCCTCACGTTTCTGCAAATCCTCAGGAGAGAGAGACAAGGGTGAAGGCCCCAATCCCATATTCTTCTCAAACAGATATATGAGCTCATCGTTGTAAGAGATAAGCAGTTCACTTGTGTTCGAATAGGCCAATCCAGTGATATGAATATTGTTGTTCCCAATCAGATGACGGGGGCAAAACGTGTCCACAGGCGTATCTGAACTAATTGGTGAATACCAATGGCATTTTCTTATGTCATAGACACGTGCATATTCATCGGAACCTCCTACGGCAAAGTAATTGGGATTTCTTGGGTCAATTACAATGGCATTCAACCTTATGCTGTTCATAGGCTGCTTGCTGTTTTCTGAAAATGAGGAGCAGTAGAAAAGCCGTGTTGCACTGTCACTTCGCAGATCAAACTGCCACATAAAAAGAAAAAGTAATTCTGTAACTAATACTAAAGAATGAGAGGCTTTACAAGATTCGTATAACAAGATTGACCAACATGTTGAACAAAACCATCTTCGCCACAGCTATAGATAATGTAGGGACTTCCTGGCTCTACAGCTAGCTTGTACACACGGCCTTGGTGCTTTCCCAATCTTTTTGTATCCATCCGTCCATCCTCAAAGATTTGGCCAAGCCTCACCTAAAAGGAAGGAGAACAGCTCACATTGGTCAAAAGATGGAGTACACTATGGATAATCATCATAAAACAGGTTGGGATTAGATCTAAATCACCAGATGTTACATCAATTATAATCACTGTATGAAAAAATTTAAAAGTGAGATGGTATCAATAAAGTAGTTACATAAGTCTCAGTTTTATGTTTACACGTAAACAACCTTTCGTTGTAAGCTTTATTTTATTGAAGGTTTCTTTCTTTTTTTTTCAAGAAATAGCTGAAGAGTGATAGAATTTTACAAGAGTCAAAAGCAATTGAAGCACGTTGAATACAATTAACTATTACAATAAATCACACTGAGGAACCCAAAAATGGTTAAGAAAACATTAGAACTAATCATAAACCAAAGGCCAAAATGCCAACGGAGAATCAGCAAATCGAGTATGTCTAACATGTCAACAGAAAGATATAATTAGGAAGTGTCAAAGCATCTGAAGTGACACTCACCTGGCCGTCGGCAGACGATGTTATTATTTTCCGATCATCAGTGAATGGCATAATTCGTGTTTGGAATATGTTATCAAGATGGCCAGATAGATATGAGAATTTCTCTCTCCTATCTTTCCAATCCCAAAATATGACAAGCTTGTCATCAGAACCCGAAACAAGAAAATCACCAGTGGAGTTGAATTCTATCGCATTCACACAACCCTTGTGACCATGTAACTTCCCACAAAGGTTGATTCGCTTCATAAGAACCTGCACCAACAAGAAAATATAAAATAAGGCCCCGACCATTTCCAACCTTGTTCATCCATAAAGCTGCAATTAACTAAATCAGAAATACAAAAATATCCAAAATACATCCACACGGCCCACGGCAACTTAGTGGCCAAAGCAAAGCTCATTTCTCTACAACATCACATCTATGTTGTCTTTAAACTCGTCTTCACTGAAAAGAATTCTCTTTGAGAAAGAAAACATCACAGAAATATCTACTCAATATTAACCGATGAAATCATTAGATAGACAAAGCGAATAGTACAAAACCAATCTACGGTCTAATACTTGAGTTACAAATTGATCCTAGACCACATATTGATAACACCATCGGTTGCTCCGCTTTGTTAATCCAACTCATAAAATCAAACCATATAATTTGATCCAACCCATGATACTAAAGATTGGAAAAAGAACTAAAGTTGATTGAGCTCAACAAATTTATATACTGTCAATTTAATTTGATTCTATCTAAATTCAACCAAATCTATTATTTCTCGGAGTAAGAGCTCAGTAAAATTATGATAACTGCGAAATTCACAAAATTACGAAAAGAGAAAAAAGTATTGAAACCTCTGAAGCAGAGAATCTGCGAGCTACGTTTCTGGGCCGAAATAAACCCATCTCCCTCTTGTAAATATCCGTAAACCCATCTTTACTTCGCTTCAAATTCGTCCCCATTTTAGCAGAATTTCACTCTATGGACAGAGTGAGTGGTTTTTCTTTCTCCTTTCTTTTGTATTTTGAGTTTTTCACATGAGAGAGATAAGAGGTGGCCTTTCCTAGAAACAGTTGAAACGCATTTTTCTTTTTTTTGTTTGAAACAGTGGAAACGCATTTAGTCCAAGTGAAAACGAAAATAATAAGCACCATGTTGGCAATTGACAGCCCGTCAGCCCGAGAAAAACTTTTCAATTTTTATTAAGTGCTTATTTATTATGTTTTATTTAATAATTATAAGTATTTATTTAAGTTTATAAATTTTTATTATAATTTTTATTATTATTTAGTTTCTTTTTTAGTATAACTTTTAGAGTTTAAATAAGTTATTTTGTTTTTACTAACAAAAACTCAAATTTTGAGCTTTTAGGAGTAGATGTTGAAATTTTTTTTAAATGTTAAAATATTTAAAATATCTTCTATTTATTAGTCAATTTTATTTTATTATTTTTATAACATAATTTAAAAAAATTACCTATTAAAGTAATTTCATAAATTTTTAATAAAAATTTTTATTGGCAACCAAACAACTAAAATTTTTTAGGTAAAAACTTTACTTAAATAAGCTTTAATTGAATAAGTTTTACTTGAAAAGTTATACCAAACGGAGCCTAAAAAGAATAGAAATCAGTGATCTATTTACTTTTCAGGGAGATTGCCACTTTCTCCCCTACAGAAATCAACATATACCATTTACCTCCTTATTGTTTTTATAATGGCCAAAAACCCCCCTGACAACATAAGTTTACATTTTTACCCTTATTTTTAACTACTTTTTTATTTACATTTATTATAAATTAAATAAATCACATGAATATAAACTAAATAAAAAATTAAGCAATAAAAATAAGAAATATATATTTTGATATGAGCAAAAAAATTAATAATAATTTTTTTTCTTATACTAATTTAATTTGTGAAAGTTTTCTTATAATAAACGTTTTGTAATATTTTAAAATTAAATGTAAAAAGATAGGCAAAATATTTTATTATTTATCTTATAATAAATTTTTATTTGTCATTCAAGTTTTCTTATAATAATTTTTTTATTATTTTTTAATAATTTTCTTATATATTTATGATAACAAAATTTTCACAAATTAAATTAGTATAAGAAAAAAAATTATTATTAATTTTTTTGCTCATATCAAAACATATATTTCTTGTTTTTAATGCTTAATTTTTTATTTAGTTTATATTCATGTGGTTTATTTAATTTATAATAAATATAAATAAAAAAGTAGTTAAAAATAAGGGTAAAAATGTAAACTTATATTGTCAGGGAGGTTTTTGGTCATTATAAAAACAGTAAGGAGGTAAATGGTATATGTTGATTTCTGTAGGGGGGAAAGTGGCAATCTCCCTTACTTTTCAATTACGAATCGGAATTCAAAATTAAAATTATTCACAATATTTATTTTATAAAATAATAGTAGAAATTAAAATTGCAATTGTGGAGTCCATCTAATGTAAGAATGGGAATGAGATACGGATTAGATGGGAATCAATCTATCATTCCCAATTGTTTCAATTCTACCCCATTAACATTATAAAATTCTTAAAATGCCCTCCTATAAATAAATAAAAATAAAGCAAATTGCAACCAATCTGTTGCTGCCAAATCACAACCACCAAATTGTTGCACCCAAATCGCAGTTGTAATTGTCATTGGTTGTAGAGCAATAGCTGGTCGCCGGTGTCTTCTCCGTTTCGACTGCCTTTGAGCAGCATTAGCAACCGTTGTCGATGATGATGTCAATGATGTCGGCGATGATGATGATTATATTTTAATGTTAGCAATAATATTAATATATTAACAATAATTAATAATAATAATATTTTTTAATAATAATAATTAAGTATTGAAATACAAAATAATAATTATGACAATAGTTAATTAATAATTTTTTAGTAATTCGTAATAATCCAACTCTTTTCGATTTTGATTCCAAAACAAAGTAAATATATCAATAGCAATATAGTTCATTTTGATTCCGATTACTACAGCTCAAACAAACAACTTATTATGATTTCGATTCAAACTCATCCTAATTCCTATTTAATTAACACACTATAGAAGAAATGTTATGTCTTTTAAAAAAATACATTATACAAATGGTGTTAAAAGGAAAGTTGGAATGAGAGTAATTAAATTTATCGAGAAAATATGGAGGGTAATTAAATTTGAAGGGAAAGATTTGATTAAAATAACATGAATTTGTTCCTTTTTTAAGATTCTTTTGGAGGAAAAACTTATTTTTTCACTTTTCTATTTAGCACATAAATAAATAAATAAACATTTGAAAAGTAAAATTTAAAGAACCTTTTGGATTCTCTTAGGTTTAGAGTCAACTAATAAGGTCAATTGAGGCTATTTGAATTTTTTTTATGTGACCAAAACCAAAAAAAAAAAAAAATTACAACCGTCCTGAGCATGCGTCAAAAATAATTCTTCGACTCTATAAGCAAAACTTAAATCATCAGCTGAGATACAAAAGGTTATTGTTATGGTGTTTTTAACTTCAAGAACTATTCAGGATAAAGAAATAAGTGAGAAATATTTAATGTGAATCAGAAAGGGGATGATTGACCCGTGGACTGCGGAATCAAATAGAGGAATTCTAATTCTATGGAGTGGGATACAAAAGGCCTCATGGCGGGACCATTTGCCATTATGTGATTGAAAATGTAGAATTGAATATGAATTCACCGATAAAGAGAAAAAGTGAGATTCGACTTGCACTAGTGGAAGTGGCTTTACTGTGATCATGTTTGGCCACAATATCCAATTCTTCGTCTTTCTTCAATGCCCTGATGCACGACTACCTGCTTGTGATACGAAGCAATTCTAACAGAATTGGGATATCCATAACAATCCCTACCAAGCATACAGTAGCAATATTAACGGATGAAGCTGAGAATGTAAATGAAATTATTATTCTTGAAGTTCTCTGTAAATAACCTGTATAATTGACGAATTGATAGTTACAATAGAATAAGACAAAATTTTAAGTTAAAAATAAGGCTCAAATTCCGGTGAGTCCATGGTAGCAAGTGTGTTTGTGTAAAAACTATAGATCTAATTCCCAGTCCAACAAAAATGGCTACATGGTATAACGAATACCAGTTCATCTTTACAGTAATAACTTCCCCTCCTGTTGCTCTTTTCTTTTTCTCCTTTGTGCAAAATAATAATTAAAAATCAAAAAATACAAACTTCTATGATAATAGCTTAACATGACTGAAGCAGAAATTCTTTTTTACCAGAACCTCCAGAGAATGAGCCATGATTCCATGTTCCTAAGTCAAAGTGGTGCTAATATTAGAGCAAACGATCCTCAGCCAGCAACAATGGGATTCTAATTGATGTCCATCTTAAGTGGCTTCCAAATTTGAACACATCTGCCTCCGTTTCTTTCTCAAGAAAAAAAAAATTCCAAAAACTGAAGGATATATGATAAACCTAATCTTCCTCATCATTTATTAAGGCAAACGAGAAAGGTCTGAACTTGTAGCCATCCCCATGGTAGAATTTGTTTTGGAATTCCACCCAATGAAGACGCAATGCATGTAAGAAAGCACTGAGAGTCTCCATCATGAGCAATATGAAAGCAGTGGCAAAGGCAAAAACTGCCAGCCCCACTAACCGGATAACAAGGTTATCATACCTGCAATAATTTCCTCTTGTTTGTCAGCACTGACCAAAAAAAAGTTGTTCAGCACATTGATAAGAATATCATAACTGGGTGATTCCTATCTCGATCTTCCATAATTTGTAGAATGACAAGATCAACAAATATTTTTTTCATTTTCAAAAAAATATACACTGTATACAGAAACATACAAAGTGCAAGTCATAAAAAGAATGAGAGGGAAATCAAAAGGGCAGAAAAACAGTGTGGCACAAGGTAAAATATAAAAACTCACCCCCAGGCAAGGAGGAGGACTTTCTCATAGAAAACAGTTGATAATTCAGAGTGCGCCAAGCTGCAATAGCAGTAATAGATACCAATTAAACAGTTGCATTAAAACAGATCTAGGTTAAACTCAAGGATTATTCAAAGCTGTACCTCAAAGCCCATAGTCGAAGGTATGATGCCGTGTTTGAGACAGCACCTAGAACAAACTCTATAGAGTGTATCATTTGGTGCACAAATATCTCACTGAAATTAAAGTCCTCATGATGTTGTCGTGCAGAATCAGGTTCTACCTCAAGATCCATCTCAGAGGTGCCAAGTATCCCGTAGGTGCGACCTTGAAATCTCTAGGGAGGAAAAAAAAAAAAAAAGCCAAGGAAAAAACCAAGTTTAGAATTTGAAAGAGAGATAAAATGAATATGTAAAAGATAAAATCAAGAAATCTAAAGGAGAACCAAAAGAAATTTAGGTAATGGAGATGGATAGGCACCAAAACCAGTTCCTCAATTTCCTCGCTATTTCATTTTACAATCGAAACAGAGATCACTAGAATGCTGACAAAATTGGAAGCCAACATGCACACTTAATAATCCATTTTAACAAGACAATCCAAGGGATCCATCAATTACACATAACAAGAAAGAATATATTATTATATATGGCCATTAAGTAGGACAATCTGATGTTTTAACTTATAAACATGGGAGAGGATCGAGAAATTTTAAGGAAGAAAGAAGAAAAGACCCATTAATATTTGCAATAGTCATGAGATGAAAGTCATTTATGTTCAAAAATTAGCTAAAAGTTTTCGAGGAAACATGTAAAACAATTCCACAAGTGAAGATCCATAGTACCTCCGTGTGAAGTTTTCTTAAAATAAAAGGTTTTGGAAAGAGCATCCATGGAACTGCAACTGTAGCCAAAAGCAACAATAAGATCTGCAAAATTCAAGAACGAATTGATTAGATCTGAAAGTAACGAAATTGTACATACGTACACTTTATAAATAGATAAAAGAATAGAAATCATGCCTGAAGTGGTCTCTGGCCCCAAAACAATTCATTCTCACCAAGATCATCAGTAGGACTCAAAAACATGTAGATCATTACATGGTAAAGGTCTGCCTGAGAACCAGTGCACCACTTGATGATAATGAGAAGCGATAGATAACCAAAGAGACTGTTAAGAAAGATCAACTGTGGCACAAACTGGTACCTAGTACCAAGATACAAAATAACTTCACTTTCTTGCCTAGGAATAAAGAACAGAAAAGAAGAAGCAGGGAATATAGTCAGAGGAATAGAGGTGGATAGAAAGACAAACCTTATATCCAGTGAGCTGCCAAAAAAGTGGGCATCAAAGTAACTTAATATAATTCCAAGGTTCATCTGCGTCACACCCAACAAAATAGACATTTTCATTTTGAGAGAGTTCAAAAATGGCAGTTCTGAACGGCTTCCACGCCAACTGGGATCAACACCAAATGGATATGGCTCTCGATATTTGACTAAACCAGCAGTGTAGGCATCACTTATAAGAGCAAACAAAACATAAAATAAGCAATCACAGCGCAAAACAAAGAAAATACTTTTCAGATATATCAAGACGTATCCAAGATAGGAAAAAGTATAATAAAATGGTACAAAAACTCATCCTAACAAGTTAAAATTACTATGTTACTATTTCACTTCTACAAGGTTTAAATTATATTGCAGCGTATATGACTAATGTAGTTTCTTAATCTATAACAAATTAACTCTAGAATAATCCATATAAAAGTGCTGTACAACCATAGTTCCCTGTTGTTCAATCAAATACTAGTTAAGCAAAAATCATCTCTCAAGCTCAGAAAGAAGATGACAACAGTACAACCCTTAGGTCCTTTTTGTCCTTCTGATATATCAAATAACATATTAACATCAATCCATCCTAGGGGAGCAATTTTATGCCAAAAATCCTGAGCACAAAACCCAAGAAAAATAATCCTAAACAAATGCTACAGCTGCCCCAAAAAAGTAAATTGATCATTTTAGGCTAATCAGAGTCCTAGACAACATATCAACAAATAAAAGCTTCAGGTAAGTATGTAAAGATTAAGCATGTTGTGAACTAGCATATGAGAATTCTACTTAAAATTAGAAGGTCCAATAGCACATACCTACAAGTAGTGTCCCGGCATCTATAAGCAGACCCACCAAATATGTGAAAAGGAACGGAGAAAAATTCATTGTAAATCAGCCCACAATAAATTGAGAAAAGTGACATCAAAAGTAGTACGTAGCGCCCACCAAATAGCATCTCCATAAAGCTTCCAAGTTTCTATGTACAAAATACCCAAAATCAACATATTGAAATGCAAGTTTTTCATGTCAGAGTGAAATATATGCAACATAACTATGCAAATCACTATCAACTATCATATAAGTAACAATCACAACATTGTGATGAGAAACAAACATCTTCAGCTTGAAATTAATATGATAAATTATTCCAAATATAAAAGCAACAGCAAAATCAAAACAAATGATAACAATTAATCTTAAACACTGATGCATTAACTGGCTTGTAACATGAGTGAATAAATACTTTGAAGCAGGTTTTCCCCAACCGAGAACCATAACTCATATTACAAGCCAAATATACTTTACACATTCTTTCAAACTTCTAGTGCAAGAATTTGGCAGCAAATACCTGATTACTGAGCTTCCTTTCCCGTGCTATTAGGACTAATGCTCCCAATAACAAGCATATTCCATGACCCCAATCCCCAAACATCACCGCAAAAAGAAATGGAAATGTAATAACAGCGTATACTGCAGGATTTGCCTCTTGATATCTAGCAACACTGCCAAATAAAAGTGTTACATTATTAATCTGATCTGTTACATTAGATGACATAAATAAATAAATAAGAAGTACAGAACTCATCAGCTCAATAAATCAATACAATTATTTTAATTGATTCAGTTTACCAAAATTTAGCTACAGTGTAATATCATTAGATAGAATTTCTGATCCTATAGGATTTGTAAGATTTTTGGAATTAGGGACTTTTTGACATTTTCTTTGTGGACTTCTTGTCCCTCTTCTATGTACATTCCTTAAACTCGATATACTTATTTTGTCTCTGATCATGTTAAAAAAAAAAAAAATTGGTAACACCAAGTATGAGAGCGAAGATGGAGTCAGGCTTCATCAATTTGGTTAACCAATTCAGTCTAAACTGACATCAAGCAGTCAGCTATCACCACCGGCAACTGAATTATATTATCCATTGAATCAGTTCTTTTAGTTTGGAGACACAGAGAACCCAATTTCAAACAATAAGTTCCCCACAGAAACTGATAAACAACGAACAAGAAAATGCATTATCCTTGAGTTTGCTGTTCATCATGTAGACAAGACATCTCATACACCCGAAATCACATACCAGCAAAGAGCATTTGATAAAAATTTTACCAGGAAATAACAGTGTCAGAGAAAAATATCGTACACAAAACTCATTATTCAAACTCACATTCATTCATTTTACAAGTTACATGGTGGTCCAGTTGAAAACAAATCTTTTTCCATATAAAAAGTGGGGAAAAAGTAATAGCAGCATGGTAACTAACCCATATGCATCAACAATTTCTTGAAAAGCATTTGTGAAACGGTTTGTTCTAAAATACGTAGGAGGCGATTCCATAGAGTCCATTACGTGAAATATTGTACCAACTTGCGAGTTGCTATCAAATGTTGCACGTTGGAGAACCTCCTGAATCTGTTAAATCATAAACCAAATTCTAATTCATCTCTCTTCAGAAAATATGCAAAACAACAGAGAACCAACTAGCGTGTGTAAATCTATACAAAATTAAAATGGAAGAGGCACACTAAATTACCTGAGCTTTTGCAAAAATAGGACACCAGCCCTCTCCAACAAGACATTTCTTAGTCACATCGAAATTCAGCATATTTAATGTATCATATACAGCCTTCTCTCTTCTTACCTGGTGGGGGAAAAAAGTAGTCAATAGGATTTTGTTATCACTGTTTCAAAACACCATAAACTATTGTCATGCAAACATCAAATGTGTTGACAGCTCAACTGAAGCCAAACAAAGGAAAAAAGATAGAGCTGCATCTCACCATATTCATCCATTTTGTTAGATGAAATCCAATGGAAGTAAGTGCCTTGTTTCTGTGGCGAATGCCAGCATCCAATGTGGCTTCCAATTCAGAAAGACGTGACAGAACCTGCAAATAAAAGCTTGTGTCAACAAAATAAATAAATAAATGAACAAATATTCAGTGCACCTCTTTCGTTTTCTTTTAACATATAAGGTTGCAGTGTATGACTATGAATGTAAGCAAAATTAGATTAAAATTAGTTAAATTCTGAAAGGAATTCCAAATAATCCTGTACAAAAAAACCATTTACTGAACAATGAAATGAAAATAGAGATCAATTTGAGCAGAAAATATTTCTTCCATGCATGAAATGGAATCTGCCAGCTTTGCTAAGAACACGCTTACTTCTCTAATAATTTGCCTCTGTTTAGTTAAATCTTCAGAAACAGGATAGCAATTTGCCCCAAAAGCTTCACAGATTTTCAAAATCTTTGTTCTTGCCTGCTCCCCTGAGAAAAATACTACAAATATAGTTTTCTCGACCTGCAACATGAATACCAGAAGTCAATTAGCAGATAATTAATTAATCTTTATTGTAAATGACTAAATAAGCCATCTGATCACAAAAGGTGGGGCAAGTGCAATACAAGGTGAAAAAAGATGCTAAAATTATTATGCAGTTAATATTAATAAGAGAGACTTAAACCATTTCAGCTGTTACAGGATCCATAATCTCTTCATCAGCTGGTGCCTGATTGAAAAGCATATTGCCTCTTGTAGCACGAAACAACATTCTCTCAAATCTAAGAACTTTGGATTTGCAAATAATCCCACTGATAAATCTCAGACCAGACTGATTTGATGGCCCAGCCCTAATATCCTGCATAATGAATAATCTATAATAAATAAAACCATCCAATAAATGTCTGAAAAGAAAAGAATTCAAAGGCAACGTTGAAAAATCAGAAGATACCTGTTCAAGTAATGATGCTGTATCGGCATAGTCATTCATTGAGTACACATTCTCACTCAACTCTGTTTCCTCAGCAACTGTATGACCATTACTTGATACAAGAAAGCCGCCAGCCTGAAATTGCCCCATAAGATAGAAAGGGCATAGAAAAGTATCAATTGTCGAAAGTTTAGAGCCAAGTTATAATTTTATCATTTTAAAATAGGTTAGCTTTTGTTAGAGACATTTGAACTGGACTTTACAGAAATTTAATTAAGGATATATCATGACCAAGAATGAGAATTCCTTCATCAGCCAAACAGGTAAAAGACCATAAGTTGATCACTTATGTATTTGTGAACTGTCAAACAACTTTTGGCAACAGCAATGCAAAAGTAGATGCTAGAGCTTCTTCCTAAAATCCACCTGATCACAAAAGAAAGCATTTCACAAAAGAAAGCATTTCACAAAAGAAAGCATTCAAACACATCACCTGTCTGTGCTAATTTGAAAGGAAACAATATATTTCAGCAGCTAACCCCACAAAAGTACTTTGTTTTCTGGTTCAGCGTTTGTAATCAATACTAGAAGCAACAGATAGTCAACCAAACCAATAGCTTAGTGGTACTAATAGTGAAACCATTCTCTTCAGGTTAAATCAGATAAGCTTCATTGTGATAGTAGCGACAGTACATGCGGTGAGGGTAGTTTGAGACAAACAAAGATAAGAAAGATAAACACGTGCGCATACCTAGGATGCCAGTTTAACCACAAAAGTAAATGACAATTATTCATAATTTATTACCCTAACTCAAATAAGCAGCCTAAATGAATACCTTTTGCAGGACCATTTTGAACTCTAGGAGCTCATTATATGTTTGTCGAAGCTTCTCACTGTTCGAGTTTGTTTCAATTAGCTCATGCTCATGTTCAGCAAGTTGAATCTGAAATTGGGGAAAGAAAACACTGTAAGATTTCATAACCAAGATCAAGTGGTATCGGTAGATGCCTCCTCTAAACAAAAAGTTACAACTTCAAATGATTGATGGAGTAATAAACATGACCAAAACCTAAAACGTATCAACAACATGAGGGATGTTATATATATGAACCTCCAATTCCTCCAAGTCAAGATCAGGTCCTGAAACAGGATGCACAGAAGACTGAAGACCGGCTTTATTTATTTGTTCTTTGAAAAATCGTAACTTTCTTGACATCTCGCCGCATCGCTTTACCTGTCAAGAGTCATAAGACTTCAAACACCATAATACAAGGCAATACAATTTTCAAGTACAACATATCAAATTAACAACAAAGATTTGCAATAGTAAACTGTGATAGAATATTCTTGTCCAAAGGCAAACTGTGTTTTAAATACAAAAAAATTTACAAGTGGTTCTGATTCTGCAGCATTTTCAAAACATTCACGCTAAATGTTTATCCTATCTTTTGGCAATTGCGAACAATAGAGCACAGATTATAAAAAATTATGATGACTGCAGGTTACACCATGCGCTAGTTTACATTAACTAAAGGCATATATACACTGAAACAAATATAATCACTGAGAGACAGGAAACATCAAAAACTGCAGATACAAAGATTTAAGAACAAATGGCTAATACAATACCAACTAACATCTTATAGTACGACAACATGAAAAATTTTGATAGCAACAATAGCTCTAATAGAGTTCAATAAATACCTGATTAACAAATGTTCGCTGAAAGGGGCTTTTGTCAGAATTTAACTGCAAAGGGGGAAAAAAATCATAATGTATCTGATTCAAAACTACAAGAGCACAAAACTCAGTTTAACATACTAGTTTCAAATTAAGACGAAAATGAAAATCCACAATTTGCCAACAATTAAAAGTAAACAAATAAATTTATTTAAAAACAAAAGGAAAGAAGAAAGATCAGGCTCAGATGAGGTATACAAATGAACCTGCTAGGAGATACAATCTGAAATCAGAAAGAGAACATGAATCAGGTACCCCAAAAGAACTTCCTTCAGATATATGAAACCCAGAAAAGAAGGGAGGAAAAAGGATAAGATAAAGAAAAACACTCTTAAAGTCAGACTAAAACTTGTGTAAAGAAGATTTAATCCCGTCAAAACTATGCATAATTTATTCCTTTCAAACAGTCCATAAGAAACTTAAAAATGCTGTCTTCCAAGCTATCGATCTCTTTTCTGTTTCAAGCCTCAAATTCAAAACTCCAAGTTCCCGGAAACAGGGTCCAATAAGCAAACTGACCCAAATAGATTCACACTTTCCACTGATACATATAAGGCCCAGTAAGTCTAAATGCGATTAAATTGCAGTTTACCAATTGAAAGATATCTATGTATCACAGTGCCTACTATATTGGCTCAAGAAGAGAGTGAAATTTTGTTTTGATTAGTACAGAGTACTCAAAGCAACCCTACATTTACCCATTCTAGAGAAATTGCAGTCTTATTGCTTACAAAAGTATGGACTTTCAGCCATATTTAGTAAAGCATGCATCTGGATTCTGGAACCATACTTAACAATCAAATTTATGGATCAATCTACCCAAATTGGAAATGATCATTAACTTACATAATTAAATTCAACCATGAAATCCTGTTCCTTCACTTGAAACCTACACCTCTCATATCTTAACCATAACTGGCAAAGCTAAAATGTCTGATATAAACCAGAATTCAGATAAAAACTAAGTCAAACCACGAAATAAAATCCTAACACTAAATAAACCATAAACCAAGAGTTCACCTATTAGTATTGAAAATGTGGCATTCAAATTCTAAATTCTTTCGCTCATATATACCTAACATATGTTTAATTAACAAGTAAATTCCAGTCCTGTCCTTAATTTCTCTCCATTTTCACAGCAAACAAACACGAAAAATACATTACTTCAGTTCAACTTAATCAACGCAACCTAGCCGGATCTGACTTAAGACTAATGACAGAAAGAGCAAATAACAAAAATTAAATAATTAGCATTGCTGACGCAGGCCATTGAGCCAAAAACAATATCATTAAACTTCACACTCCAAAATTTTCCATTTCTCTCCTCCATTTTTTCATCAAACTAAACAAACTAAAATACTACCGAGAACAAGCAAACAGATAAACAATGCATAGATTCATTTCAACACAATTCAAGACAGCGACATCGAATCTGAGTCGACAGAACACTTACATCACGAAACTGCAAGAGACCGAGTTCGCCGAGATACGAAACGGCTCGTTGAGCAGACTCAACAGGAATGATGAGCTGAACAAACATCATCTTCTCCGACCGCATCAGATCCATAGGCGGTAAGTCGTCTATGAACCTGTCCATTTTTCTTTCTCTTTCCTGTTCTCCTTCTCGAGAACCAGGCAGAAAAAAACTTAACGTTCTTATTAGATCTAAGTGAGTTTTCTTTTCAGATCTAAGAAGGAATGAAAGTGAGTTGCGTTTGGTGTGTGTGGGCTTAATTCTTTTTCAGTTTCGGTATTGCCATTTTGCAACTGTCAATTGAATCGAGAATTTCGCATCACTTTCATTTTTCAATGGGAGTTTTTCCGAACGGAGACTTAACGGAAGGGTTTTCTGTCTTTTCACTACTTGTTGGGGACTGAAATGGAAGTTTGCGTATGAGACTACGTACATTAGACAAAGTCCAATGCGCAATAAAAATATATATTGTAGTAAAATACAGTCGGTGCGAACCAGCTCCGAATCACATATTCCATTATCAAAAATTCAAAACTCTACCATTAAACTGATCTATCTTCGCATTTCACCCGTCTTTTAAGAAGTTTCAGTAACGCAAACGCACATGAAACTTGTCTTTAATTTTTATTTTATTTTCCCCTTATGGGTTTATTAAACAAGAATAAGAATGGATTGTATACAAATTGAAATGGATAAAAAACGAAATAAGAAATGATAATTATAATTAAATTGTTTATTTGAACTGAAATAATCAGAATTAAAATGAGATAGATTGACATAAATGTGTTTACTTTATATTTGAATCTGAATCAGAATGAGCTCAATTATTACAAATTACTGAAAGTCCTTAATTAACTATTATCATGATTAATATTTATATTTTAATTATTGTGATTATTTATTCAAAAATTATTATTATTAATAGGTATTGTTAATAATATATTAATTAATGACTAGGAGGAGGAGGAGCAGTAGCAGCAGCAGTAAATGGCACCAACTAATCAGAATTGCACCGGTTGTTGTTGTTGGATCACGACAACATCATCATCATCGCCAACATCAATCATCCACACCGGCCACTGCTGCTTCATCATCACTGGTTACTACTGCTACTCAAAAAGGACCGAACAACGACAACACTAGTGACTAATTGCTGCTCCATAACACGATTTAAAAGTGTATTACTTTTAAGTATAAGAGTGTCTAGTTATAATATAACTTGATGAATCCGGAGTCGAATCACAATGAATTTTAAAATCTAGTTGTCAATTTGTT
Source organism: Citrus trifoliata (assembly GCA_018350135.1). Classification (NCBI taxonomy): domain Eukaryota; kingdom Viridiplantae; phylum Streptophyta; class Magnoliopsida; order Sapindales; family Rutaceae; genus Citrus; species Citrus trifoliata. Next base: position 7,467,842 of record CM031391.1, on the reverse strand, counting down.
AAACAAATAAAATAAATTGTGGAGAAAATAAATTATTTGAAAATAATTTAAAAATATGTTAAAGTTACGGGATCCACTCTCAGTATTCAAATTATAATTTTAATACTCTCTCATTTATATTTTACCTCACTTTTACTAGTTAATTATTATATCATTTAATTCTGTGTGTGTGGATAAATATGAAATAAAGTGCCTAATATGCCACATTATATTAATGTGTCAACATTATGTCAAAATATCATACAAATCCAAAGAAATTTATAAATTAACATGACATAAAAATAACTAGAAAAAAATAAAATAAAAACTTAAAAACTCATTTGAGAAAATAATAAATTTAATAGTTTGAAACATTGAGTTTCACCATTCACCTCAACTTAATAAAATTAGTCACTCATATTGAAAGAAAACACAATACTCTTTTTATTTGATAAACTTTTTGAAATATATTACAAAGAAAATTGATACAGACAAAAATAAAAAAAGAAAAGAAAGAAAGAAATTCTTCAGCTACACCCTTAGCTATCACTCTCTCTGAGAACTCGGCTCCCTAACTTCCGGCCTCTTCTTCAGCTCATTTGCCTCCTTTTTATACGCAACAAATGCTTGAACTTAATTTATTTTATTATTTATTTATTATTTTATTATTATTATTTATATTATCGTCTTTTTTAAATGTGTGATGGTCACAAGAAACCAAATTGCTTGGTTTTTGTTCTTTTTTATTTTTTTATTCATTTTCATTTTTTTATTTTTTTATTTTTTTACATCTCTTCAATAATACTTTCAAATTGCTCCAACAGTCATTTTTTGTTCTCGCTTTCAATTCTAATTTATTCCTAAAAAATATTTATAAGATAAAAATTAACATATTGTGAATTAATTTAACACAAAAATTTATTTGGGGAGCATTCATATAATTTATAAGTTATGTGCGCATTAATCAACATTTTAAGTGAAAAACTAATAATTTTATCCTTATTACTCATACACTTTTTAGTTTATTTCTCATTCCTCATTATCAAATTAGGATATGCCTCATAATTCTGATTTAGATTATTGCCTCTATTATGTGAAATAAACATTGTTAATGATTTGAATTCCGAATTTTAATTCACTAATTAAAAAATAAACACACCATTAGTGTTTTCAAATCATATGAAAATATAGATAGCCACGGCACGGTCCATTAATTGACCATGTCAGGCCAATCATTTTGGGCCATACATCGTGCCATGCTCAAGCACAACATGGCCATACCTAGGCACGACATGGTAATGGGCATGCACATGCATAAGCCCATTAACAGCCCATCGTGCCAGCTCACATGCTCTTTTTTGTTAATTTCTTATGTTGTTTTGTTATAAAAAATAAAATACAAAGTTCAAATTTTAAAAAGTTAAGTTTGAAATTTTGCAGTGTCTTCTAAATTTCTAATTTCATATTGATAAATCTATTATTAAGTGATTTAAGTTAACTTTAATTGAATGATCTAAATCATTATTAATAATTTAACTTTTACAGAATAAATTGAATTATTACTCAATTAAATTAAAACTTGTTAGGATTTTTAATCCCACCTAAGATCTCGTAAGTAAAAATATTAAACAAATAATAAATAGAAAACATAGATCAAGAAAAAAGCTAGTTACATAGTAGAAGAGTTTACATAGTAAACTCCTATATAAGAGAAAAACCATGGTCAATATGAATAACGAGAGAAGAATCCACAATGTGAAAAATTATTATAATAATTCTAGTATTTTCTAACACATAAAAATCCAATAACACTCAATCTTTTATTATATCTATCGTTTCCTTTATACTATAAACAATTTACTTATATAAAAAAATTGACTGTTATACCATGTAAATTAGCAATCCAACCTCCTCATATATAAAAAATTCTGAACCAGTCCTACCTAGGCTCGTGGGCTTTAGGCCTGGCTTGCGTTATAAGTCTATGAACATGGATAAAAAAAATTTAAAGGCCGCTATGAATGGGTCTAGTTAATTTACAATTTATATAATTTGTAATTTTGTAAACATTATTTATAGTTCATTATGTTGTGTTACTAGTATTTTGTATATTAAACTATAAGTTTATATATATTGGATAATCATTTTTAATTTTTTTGTAGCTTTTGAACTTTATTTAAAAATATAATAGAAGCACGAGCCCAACCTAAACACCTCTAAGATTGACCCAAGCTTAGCCCATCCAATTTTGAATGGAATTTTAGAGAACTTGGATCTATTACCAACAATTCTCATAATTTGTCATCCCTATTTATATATAGTGATTATTTTTTATAGAAAAATATTTATTGTAGGAGAAGAACTCATTTCCTCATAAAGTTGCTGTATTCCATTTTAAATAAGTTAAGTTCTAAAAAGAAAATTTTATTCCTTAAATATGAATCCTCCTAAAGAATAAACTATATTAGAAAATATTTATTGGAAAAAAGACATACTTTTTAATAAAAATAAAAATATTTGAGGGATTAATAAAATAATTTTTTATATTTATGAAATGAAAAGCTACAAGTTACAAATAACATAAAATATAGGTGTAATTTACATCATTATAGTTTAATTGTCCTTAAGAATAAAATATCTTAGGAAATCTTTATTGGAAAAATGAGGCAAATTACCTAATTAAAAATAAAAATATTTGATAGATAAATATTTATTTTCATGAAACAAAAACCTATAAATTACAAATAAGATAAAATACGTGTAATTTGCATCATTATAATAACAGCACAGCCCAACTAGATTGGCATCCACTTAACTATCTATAAGTTGCATATAACAATTGTTTTAAACACTAAAAGCATTAGTAAATTTTAATATTCATTTTTGTTGTCATCATATATACTTTAACAAGAATATAATCATTGTCACCATCAGTTTTTATAGTTATATTCATTTTATCCAATATCAATATTTGTTATTGTTGTTGAAATTATTTAAATCATAATTAATTTAGTGACATTTTTAATATAATTAAATTTAGTAGCTTTAACTCTAATAACAATTTGTCAAATTACAATTAAAATTGGATTTGAATAACTAATTAGTGTTTTATATTTTAAAACTATAAATTATGCTATTAAATTAGAATTAAATTTCTGATATTAATAAATAATATGATGTTTCTTCTACACTTATTAAGGTTATGTTATGTTTTTATTTGTTTTATTAAAAGCAATTAACATTTTTTAAATTGAAGAATTAATCAAAAGCATTGCTGTTTAATTTAGTTCTATATATTATTATTATGCTAACAGACAGTCAAATTTGTCTGGCCAAATGAATATGGGCCATTAACTTACAATCAGAGATGGCAAAAATTCCTCAATTTCTTATTCAAGGAAATGACAAAGATGAAAGGAATCCCTATATCCTCCCCATTTTCCCTTTTTTATTTTTAATTTATTTTTCTAGAACTATTAGTGAATAGATAATAAAATTTAAATTGTAAAATATTAAATATTAGAGTAAATAACAAATATTAAAATATTTATACAAATAATATAACTATATAAATACTAGACTTAATTATAAATACTAGACTTAATATAATTATATAAAGATATAAAAATATTTTTTAAGAAAATTGATGTAATTTAGACTCTATCACAGCCGAAAGCCCACAATCCCACAAGCCACAATCCACGAATAAAATTTTAAGACACTCTCTCATAGTCTGACTTATCCTTTGCAGATTATTCATGCCGTAGCAAGCACCAATTAATCTTTATATCATCATAATGCAGTAACATGTCACGTTGTCAGTGGCTGAACTTGTCATGACATCAGCCAACAATCATGCTCGCGATGTTCAACGAGCTATAGTCGGTGGCCAAGAAACATCATTGCTCATGGACAATACTGATGTCAATATTGTATAAAAATCATATTATTTGAATTTTGTTTTAAAAATTATTATTTGAATATTATATATATATAAAATTTGATGGAATAGAATGAAATAAAATCCATTCACGATCATTCTCATTTTATTTTTATATTTTTACGTTAATATGATTAAATTCATTTCAAATTTTAAAAAGACATCAATTATTCAAAGATCAGGGATTCCATGTTATTATTCGGGAGGGTGGACTCCTCTCAAATAATTCTAATAAAGACGAAGAAGAGATAGAGACATATGTAGAATATCAGTATGGGTACGGGGAGATGCCATCCCCTACCCTCCCTCCCTTCCCGGTTGCCAGCTAGCATACTTGAAAAAAAAAATATTTGAAATTAAGGCTCATGGGTTGGCCCAAAAACAGCCCCCGTGGGACTGTGGGCCGGCATGACCATGCCCATGGACCGGGCTGTGCCTAAAAAATAATTGTCATACCGGATTCTCCCTAACGGGCCGTGCCTAAGGGCCCAAAACATATCTTGGAGGTGTTCACCGAAAACTATTCGGGAGGTATTTACCAATTTGACTTGCGTAATTATGACCCGATTCGTTACTTCAGCGAGGCAGAGTTTTATCACAGATAATAACATTACTAAATAGCTTGATGGTAGTTCCTTTTCCCTACCTCCCTTATGTTCAGTCAAGGAAATTTATAAACTGAGCTAATTGGCACCCACTACCATTATAAATCTTCAAGTATGATGTCTTATTCATTTAAAAAATAAATAAATAAAATGATCTTCAATTAAGAAGAGATAATAAATAAAGCAAGGCCATAATTAACTGCGCCCATTGCCCATTCATGATATATAGGTATCACATGGACATGGTCGCCTAGAAAACTCTATTATGTGGACACAAGAGTAGCAAGCAAGGATAGATAGGATTGCCGATAAATAAATACCAGTCTGCATACAGCTTTCTGCTTCGTTCAGCTTTTTGCCATCTTTTATCATTTTTCTGTAAGTCTCTCGTTTTTACTCAAATCTTTCATAAGTTGGTTATTCCATTTTACTAAAATTACGTGCATTTTTGCTTCGTTCTTGTTGGATATCTTAATTATTTAAACTTTTTTAGCTTTGTTGAATTCAATTCATGGTCTCAAAATCGCATTAAACAGGACATTTGAACCGGAAAGGATCATAATAATTTTCATCCTTCTGAAAGTTTGATGACAGTTTTATTCTATTTCACTAGTGCGAATTTCTTCTGGACTAATTTAATTATGAGTTTGAGTGAACTGAACAGCTAGGTTTAGTAAGATAGGTACACTGATTCATCTAATGTATTTATATATGTCAAGAAATATATCTTCTTTCTCATTACGAATTTGTATCCCAAGTAACTTACAATTTATATAAGGTTAGGAATACTCTCCTACTACAAAAAATAATCACTGTATATGGGGAGATTTGGTTTCCTTGTTAATTGCAGTTTAGTTTGTTTGTGAGTTTCTAGTGTGATAGAAACAGCAGATCTATTAAGGGATTGGATATTATTGGCATTTTTGCATGTGCAGAAAATACTAGAGTAACAATTTTTCACATTCTGGATTTTTTTTTTTCTCGTCATCCTTTGAAGCCCTGGTTTTTCATCATACTGGATTTAATTTCCATGTAAATTAATTGGTTTTATTCTCTATCTATATTTTTTGCTTATTATTGTTTGATACTTTTGCTTGTGAGATCTTGGATAGGATAAAAAATTGCCGACAATATACTTGTAATCTATCATAGATGGATATATATTTTGCTAGGTTTATTGTTTTTATACAAAATCCTTATGTCATTTCTATCTAAATTTTTTTTTTCTGTACCTAGTCCAGAATCACAAGAAATTTTAATGTTTAAATGGGTGATGATTTAATCTGATGTTTATTTGATTAGGAATCAGCTGATTGATATCTGCATAATGGGAAAATCTGCAGCTGATGACAAGATCCTAAGCTACAACGATGTTGTTCTTAGGAGATCAGATTTGGACATCCTGAGTGGCCCATATTTTCTGAATGACAGAATCATCGAGTTTTATTTTAGCTATCTTTCATCATGCCATGTTTCACAAGACATCCTACTGGTTCCGCCTTCAATTGCTTTCTGGATATTAAATTGCCCAGATGCTACATGTCTGAAGGAGTTCATAGAACCGCTTAAATTGCCGGAGAAGAAACTGGTGATCTTTCCTGTTAATGACAATGATGACATGAGTCTTGCTGAAGGCGGAAGTCACTGGAGCTTAATTGTGTATGAGAGAAATGGTAATGTGTTTGTGCATCATGATAGCAATCATGGGATGAATAAAATAAAAGCGAGAAAACTTTTTTCAGCTGTGGTGGGATTTATGGGTGATTCAACTTCAGCATCTAAAACCAAGTATTTGGATTGTGTTGATTCACCACAACAAACCAATGGTTATGATTGTGGAGTATATGTTATTGCCATTGCAAGAGCTATATGTTGCTGGTATGAGAGTAGTGAACACAAAGATGCCGAGGGTATGTGGTTTTCTTTTGTGAAGGAGCAGGTTACTTCTACTGTTGTCTCTCAGATGAGAAAGGAGATTCTACAGTTGATTAAAGGCCTCATGGAAAAGAAATAGGACGTATGACCTATCTGTCCCTTTTATTTGAACTCATACTGAGACCTGAAATTGATGTCTCTTTTTTACAGACACCTGGCCAATTAACATTCTTAGATTGTGCATCTCAACATTCACTGATGACTACCTTTTGTTTTATCAACAACCTGAACAATCTTGCATGAACATAGAGATAGTAAGTTTACAAGAAAATAATTTCATTCCTCACTTGCTTTCAGGCTTAGATTGTGCATCTCAACATTCACTGATGACTACCTTTTGTTGTATCAACAACCTGAACAATCTTGCATGAACATAGAGATAGTAAGTTTACAAGAAAATAATTTAATTCCTCACTTGCTTTCAGGCTTTCAGTAGTCACGTTGTTGTGCAAATTGTTCTAAAGACACCAGATGCTTTCTGTGTTTTTGACCTTTGCTCTATCAGAATGTTGTGAGAGAGTGAAGCTTCTTGCTCTTGGATGTCTATGGAACTTCTATTTTAATATTTTCTAGAGTTCTCTTTACTTTTCATGTTTCAGGCTTGCATATTCGGAGTTTTCTTTTACAGTTGTTCTCAGTTGCAAGAGTGCAAACCCGGAGTTTTCTTTTACAGTTGTTCTCAGTTGCAAGAGTATTGGTATGTTATCTGTATTATTTGATACCTTGCTTAGGACGTTGCTAGTTTCTTAGCAGAGAATATTGCTGACAGAAACTTGCTCATAACAGTTCATGTGCGTTTTGGTTTTAACACTACACATCCAAGCAGTTCACACACCTAGAAAACTTCTCATCAATTGGTGTAACAATGAGTACCGGCTTGATCTTTCATAAGATCGTGCATTTCCAGCCAGGAATTAGGATTGACCACACATTTCATAGCGAAGTACATTTCGGAAAGTTCATATAGTTGCCAAATTTTAAAGGCTTCTTACTGCCTTGAAGAATTAAAGGATAAATTTTTCAGATTTTGGAACTCCAAAACTGAGGATTATGTATTTCTGATCAATTCCGGATTTCCTGTGACTGTAAAACACAAAACCTCATAGAATACACTTCATTCCATTAGCAAGAGTTGTCATCCTCGTCCATTTAATGATGGTTACTAAGGTGCGCAAAAAATCAGAACTGCACTCGTGACAGATTTCCACCAATTTACTAAGGTGCTAATCGCATAATATCCACCAGGTTTGTCTCTTTTCTTTTGTGCAATTCAGAAATAGTACCCAATCCATAAATCTATGGAGGTTTAGATATCAGGAAACAAATAAACTGCACTCGTGAAAGATTTCCTTCATACACGATGAGAACAAAGAATACACAAAATAAGAATATAACAAATAAGAGAGTAGAAAAGAAACCCTTGTCTAACTCAAATTCCTATAAGTAAAACAAGGCTACAAAATTGCATCAAATCTGGCAATAAGCGAGAATCTGTACTAGCAGGAGCATCCAAGCACCAGATGAGTGATTGCATCACCTCAATACCTTTTAGAAACTCATACCATGACGAAAATATGAAAAACTGTGCATGGCAATGGTTTAAAGTTTTATATCACATTATTGACTCTTCTTAAGGCCCTGCATCAGCATTACAAGAAGACAGACAAAGTATTAGAAATTAAACCACAAGTTGAATTCATGGAACAAAAATATCAGTAATCCAATTTGATGGAAACAATTAGGTAACTTTTGATCCAGGAAGAAAGTCTAGCATAACCCTTTCCTTTTCTAATGCTGCCAAAACATAAGTGGGGATGCAACCTTTTGTACATTTAATGTATATCTACATAGATACCTAGACTCAAAAACAAGTTCTGAACTCCGAAAAGTAATAGTGATGAGTAAATATACCCATGATGGATAAGAACAAAGTCTCTGCAACCACTTTCATGAAACACGATACAGAATGCGTCCAGCTTTATAAAAGCAGCTCTAAAATATTCAGAAGACCAACTTCAATCTCTTTCCATCATGTTCATTGTAATGATTAATTTTTTTAACGGTAAGGATCCCAGTTAAGCATCTCTCATCAAATTTTAAAGATATTTTAATCGGTGCTCCAAAATAAAAAATTCTTCATCCTAATAATTTTCAGAACTTTATTTTGATTCCTGGATTTTGATTAAATTTGACGTGGCATTCCCACTCTAAACTACCTGATAAAAGTACTTAACCAATACATAACATACACTGCAAAACCTCCTTATTTACAAAGCCAATTAGAACCTGCTACCAGATTGAACTGCGATGTAGACAGGAGTTTGCAACATGGGTCTGAACAAATCCAAATTTGCCACCTCAGGATGTTGTGGAGACTGTTTGCCAATGTTTGATGAATAATAATTTTTATTGCTACTTTCATCAAACCCATTCAGAAAAAAGGAGTAATGCTATGCTTTCTCAGTAAGGATACTGAGTAGCCCAATTGATGTGACATCTTATGTCTCACCAATTGATTGGGTTTGTAAAAATAATTAGCAATAAAATCAATTATGCCAATGCATGGCAAGAAATGATTGGTGACATATCAATTGGGATACAAACAAAGTATGACAGTAAGCATAGCATTACTGTTCACATAAATGAAACCTGTAATATTAAGCACTTGCTAACATTCTCAAAGATTGGATTCTTACCATAATTACAAGCTTTCATATCATGGTACTATGGTAGTGTCGATAGGATAGCTCCCCAAAACTCGTAGGAAAGTAGCAAACTCCTGCCAAGTGTATCAATTCCTTTATCCATAATTAAAATTCATTGTCTTAAGAGGGATAAAAAGTTTTCGAACGAAAGAAAAACAAAAGAAACCTTCAAATGCCTCAGAGCATTTTGTGCCTTCTGATCAGCCATTGATGCGTCAAAATCCACATAGAAAAGATAATCAAAGTATCTGCAAAAGAATAAGACAACATCATTAAGCTGGGGTGGGGGAAGGGGGGAGGCAAACTGTTCATACACCACTGATGTCAAAATTGAAAATATGACAATTGAAGGAACAAAATATATAGGTGCCATGGAAATAAAATGCAGCTAAAATATTGGTAAAATTACTTTCCAAACCCGCTGTTGTCCTCAGATGATCGCAATGGCTGATTCCTCAAAGGACGGCTTTCAATCTGGTTGAGGAAAACATAGAAATGCTATCAGCATATCCAAGCTACAGATATTCAAATGCAATTTCAAAGAAGACAAAGAAATAATAAATAACAAAGAGACGTGTAATCCAAGATGAAAAAAAACAAACCTTTGTAAGGTTGATTTGCCTCAAAGCAAATACAGCAAGTGCCTTGAAAAGCACTCCAGGACCCTCCTCTAATGAGAAAACTATACTTGTCTATGAAATCAAAAACAACATTAATTACACAAGCTCCGTTGGTAATATGTAAGCCTATTGATTTGAAATGATAGCATATTGAGTAGAAATGTAAGCACTTGTATTATCCGGTCTAACCTTGAATGGTCTATCCGTGCGTGGAATAATGGGCTCCCTAGCTAGCATTAGAAATCGAGTAACATTATCACAATCATCCTATAAAATGAGCCCGTTTGAGTTACCCAATGCATTATCCCACCAGCAAGCTAAGATAATCAATAGAATTTAAAATTCTGAACACATACCTGAATATCCTCAGCAAGTATATTTAAACCATAGATCGCTGCAGCAGAAGAGCTAGCAACAGCTCCCACATCTTTTAGTTGCTCGAATGATACATACTAAATGTAACAACAATTTCAGCTACAACTATAAACAAGCAATTAAATTTGAAATATCTATGTCTTCAAATGATTATAGAATATAATTGACTCTGACTAGGTTGACCAAGAGGACAACCGGGCTGTGACTAACAAAAGTGGTTCCACCCATCCCCTAAACAGACAAATATGTCCACATAAGATACTTTTTTGGAAGGCAAGAAAGGTAGAATACACCATCTATAATCATTGTATCTCATTATTTTCAGCTCCACAATTAAAAAAAGGTAGAAGACTAGTAACTGAACTGTCAAATCTAGGCCTACCTTAGCTGCACCTGCAGTATCGTCCACCGCTTCCCTGACTAACCCTAATTTCGTTAGTGTGTTCTCACATTGAGCAAGAGCCTGAAAAGTTGCGAAATAATTAAAGACATAACCCCAAAACAAAAAAATAAAACATCAGTCAAAGAGTACAGTACAACAAACCTGAGGATGGCTTAGAACCCTTTTCAAGTCCTCAACTTTAACACCATGATTGGCTAGTAGGCAATGTCGGACAGCAAATTTAACTTCCCCTACTATGTGCAACCTGTGCCGGAGTAAGAGATCATAATTTCTGTGGATGCTGCCACCCAAAGAATTCTCAATTGGTAAAACTGCTCTGTCTACAAGCCACCTCTCAACAGCCTGCAATTTAGACCAGAGATTTAAAAAATAAAAAAGACAGGAAAGTTTACATTATCTGAAACCATATTTTTTTTCATTCATTCAAGCATAGATTCTTTTAGTTACATGAAAGAACTTATAACCAGTGCTCTTGACTGTTACAAACATTTCAGCCACTCTTAAAACATCTATTTTATTCATATACTATGCTTGTTATTAAAAAAAAAAACGGCATTTCATATGCTTACCTAATTTCACCAAAAATTAAAACTAATTCAGCATAAATTAATAAGTAAATAAACGGCAACACAGAAACCAAACAATTACTTCAAAAGCAGTGTCAAATTGCTCGCAAGGAACCGCTTCGCAATTTGGGTATGCTTTCTCTGCTGCTGACTCGCTGTAAGCTCCACGAACTCCCTTCAATTATAATTATCAATCAAATATTTACAAAATCTCATCGAATCATAAATTTTTCAAAATTATACATAAGTAGCTGCGGTTTTGCGGAAATGAAACAAATACCTGGTACGCAACTCGAAGGCGGGACCCGTCGGATTCAAAAGTTGAAAACTGAGCCGAAGACAAAGGCCCTGAAACACAAACCAAACCTATACAATAATTAAAAAAAAAAAAAAAGGAAAGAGAGAGCGAGAGAGAATAAAATCAAATAAAAGCGAATAAAGGAGAAGGACAAGATGGATATTTCTCATACGGGGAAGCGAATTCAACGAATCCTTCGAAGCGGCGTCCTCTTCATCATCATCGAGAATGCTCTGCGGGTGAAGCGCCGGAGCGGTTTTGTTATTGTTACCGCCGATTTTCTCATCGTTTCGGTTAATAGAGGCCTTAACGGTAACGTTAAACCGCCGTGGGATGTTAAGCGGACGGAATCTGACGATGCATTTTGGTGTTTGATCCGACTGAGAGGGTTTAGCAGTGATCTGTCGCGAAAGTGGGGTCAGCTGTGATCGCGCAACGGAGGCCGCCATTAATCAACGCGTGAGACAACGAGACTCAGCCACGGGTCACTTGCGAGACGAAAATATATATATATATATAATAAGGCGGGGGCGCTGTTTGAAAACAAAGGAATGCGGGGTACAGTGTGAGTGGGTCCATTTTTATTTTATTTTTCAGAAAAGATTTTTTGGGATTGTAGTGTCTGCGATGAATAATAAATAATACGAGGTTGTTGAATTTTATCTTTTCCTATAATTCGTTTGTTTTACCGTTTCTGTGCGCTTGGTGGCTTTTTGTATCACCAACTTACCCGAACCGCCCCCAGCAAATCTTGGTTACCAACTTTAGGAAAGAAAATTATGAATATGCGTGCGTTTTTTCTTTTTCTTTAAATTTTGTTACACCAAACAAAAATTACACTGTGATTCAGAATAAATCTAGAAACAGGTTAAGACCAATTCATCAATTACAGTAATCAATTTATAAAAGACTCAGGAATTTAATCTAGATGAACTTAGCACAAATACAATTAAAAAAATTTTAGGAGACGACAATAAAAGGAAAGAACGATGCTGGCACGTCAGTAGCAGTTGCGTCGGAGTTTTTTCATCATGATCATATGAGAATAAGAGAAGTTTTTTTTTTTTAATTAGTGATAAAAGGTAATGATAAAAAGTGGGATATCAAATTTTTTTAAGGAAAAATGAGAGCCATTAAACATAAATGGCTCCTTTCTATTTACATCCTTTTCAAACCACTTTCTATTTACATCCTTTAGTGTTCTTCTTCCTCAGTAAACCTAGTGAGCTACTTTCTCTCACCCATTTCAACCTTTTTTAACTTCTCTCGTCTAGTATTTATCTGTTGCTTTTCTTCTTCAATAAACTCTATCCTCCCTCTCCCATTTCATTTCGGAAAGAAATAAAATATACATAAAATTTGACTGTCCTTTAGCATGCTCATAAAGTTAATAGTCTATGGAAACTTCACAAAATCATCTTTTTTGAAAAACAAATTATAAATAAGTGAATGAAACTTATTTAAATCAAATTCTTAAATTTTTAATTGACTTCTTGTTTGTTTGCAAACTTTGTAGATTTCAACAGTTTTCGATGGAGAAAGAAAGACACTGAGAGCAAACTGTATGCGGGGTTTAATTAGATAAGTTTTAATTTTTAACGTAATTTAGAATATAGAGGATAAAATTATAAATACATAAAAATAGGGGTTTTATAAAAGAAAAAGAGGGATGCCAATAATATCATTCTTTTTAAAAAAAAATTTGAAAACTTAGAAGATATTACAAATTAAGATTAGGTCATTCTTAAAACAATTTAAAAGTTCATCCTCTTTTGAATCTTCATTAGATTTTTCATGAAGATCATGATAAAATATCTTCAAAGTACCTCTATAACAAATATCTCACCGACAACATTGTTTATGTATCCAATTTTAGCTCTATGAGATATCTCATCAACTCTTTCAAGCGTTTCCAAAAAAAAAGGAGGGGGGGGGGGGGTCCTAACAATTATTACAATTTTTTTTTGGGGGTAAAAATGGATAGTCGATGACATGAAACCATCCAAATATGGATCTCCTTGTCATCTTCGATTTCGAATAGTAATTTATCAATTTTTTTTTTTAGCCATAACTACCTAAACTGTGTAATATGTTAATCAAGTCAAATCAATTAAAATTTATTCAAAAAAAAAGTTAATCTTGTCAACTATTTATTTTCTTTAATTTATCATTCTACACAAATATAAAGAATTGCATTGTATAGTCTAATGGGAGGTCGACAAAATAACGAAAGGTTAGTTTGAATCTAAATATATCAAATTTACAGCATAAAAATCTACAAAAATATATTTCATAAATTTACGCCTATTAGAGATGAGATCAACCTGTCTTATCATTTGAAGAGATGAGATCTTTAAATATTGAGGCATAAATCTATCAAGATCATCATGCCCATCAGTTATCTAGTTAGCTGGGCCTGAAAACAAGTGAATTGTGTAGACATTCACGAAACACCGAAAGGCCGAAGCTTTGCTTGAGCCTTGAAGCCTACGTGAGCCTGAAAAGACAAAAGCAAAGCAACGCTGAGAGCCTGGGACCTTACCGTGGTCCTGGACTCCTAATCCAGCCAACTTTGGACCTAACTATGCCTATGTGATAATGATTGATTTAACGAATGACCTCATAAAAATCTTATCGTGTATGCCAAAGTTGTTGGGCTTAGGCTGCAAATTTAGGAGCACTTACTATGTCAGTCCGTGAGCGTAAGCGGCAATAATTTAGAAATGATTTTGGAGATTTGGTTTTGGTCATTTTCAAGGGCTAATACTAGACATCGACGCTGAAAAAGTAGCACAAAAATTTGACGGTCTAAAACGGTGCCAAACTTGTCTACGAATCGTGTCATGTCCCAGGCGGGGACGATGTTGAAGTTTGTTGCTTGAGTTAAAAGGATCGAATTTGGAAGATGTTGAATTACAAATATGGTACGGATATTTTAGAGTGATTTTTTTTTTATTTTTTTTAATAAAAAAAAGCGTAAGAAATTAAAGATGTGATTGACATGGAATTGGAGGAATAGGTAATAATAATAGCAATTAGCAAAGACTAGTCTTAATAGTATAAATAATCAAAAGTAAAAATGCTATTCTCGAATAACATTAAATTATTAAAAAAAACAAACATTAAATTTTTTTTCTTTTTTCCAAATGGATCAAATGCTTCTCGAACTATAAAATCATTATAAAAACTATCTTCAAGGATTTTACAGTACAAGGTTATTGATATTTACAATTAGAACATCGTTAAAATTTTTTATAATAATCTATGCACACAATTAAGATATGTAAAGTTTAAACGGGTCATATCTAATTTCAAATATTTCGTAGTAAATAAATTCACACCATGGGAGAAGTTGAGGAAATGATTTTCAATCAAGCTACTGAGTGGATTCTATTTAAAAATAGTTTTAATATTATTAAAAATACACCCAAGCACACCACAAGTTAAACTTGTTCCTAGGCCAATATTTAGCTTTATGCTTGTGACATTCAGTCGTTCATGGAGGGTGTAATTCAACGACAGAATTAAAGCCAATTGTACTGACTCCATTCACGATCTGTATAACAACAGTTCTCTAAATATTATCCAAAATCTAGTAGATTGGGGCAAAGTCTTAATCACGAAGAATACTATTCTCTCTCGTGGACCTGATTTTAATCACTTATTGTGGAACATGTAATTGACGTGGCTCCATGTGCAATGTCACTGTTTGCTACTTTTTTGTCACTGGAATTCTCGTGTAGCTGAGACCAGGTGAAGAAAAGAATCTTTGTTTTTACTTTTTATATTTAAAAAAAAAAAAAAGGTTTTAAATTTTAATTGTAATGATTGGACTTCACATTTAACCTATATATGACAATAATCTATGTCTTATAAACTGTTGATATGTGGTGTGATAAATACACACACGCGCCCGTTAATATTATAAGTTAAGCCCAAAGCAAAATTCTTGGTTGCCCATTTTCAAATTTGAAATTCTGATTCAAAATGGCAGTGATACGATTTGATCCATGTGCCATAAAGTTGCAAATGAGCTATGCTATCATTTTATATATTTTTTTCTAGATGAAGATCTAGAACAATTGTGATTGAAGATTGCTGCATAGAATATTCATCATAGTTCCATTATGAAGATAGGTGTAACAAAAATTTATTTATTGCCAAAAGCGTACAAAATAGTTAAGGCTAGGTATAATCCTTTTTGTTCCCTCCCCCTCCCAAAAAAAAAAAAAAGAAAAATCAGCAAATTATTTAAATTAAGTAAATTCTTATGTATTGCATGTAGAGGCGAGTATCATGGGTGGACCCAACTAAGGATTAAGAGGGGCTTCAATCCTTTCTGGGCCATTAATTTTTCTTTTAAATGTACCTTAAATCCCTTCTAAAAGAGTTAAATTAAAAGAATTTGAACACATTTTTTATATAACAAAAAGAAAAATTTGATGGTTTTAAAGACTTGGTTCAATGGTAAGAATGTTATTGATGGTTTTAAAAACTTGACTCAAATCTTAATAGCCACATTATTTTGTTTTTTGAATATTTTGTGGAACTACTTAGAAAAAAGATACTTTCATTCTTTTAAAATAAATAATTTTATTATTATTATTATTTATAATTTAAAATGAAGTAATGGAATTTGAGTTTACAAGACTTAAAATGCATTCAAGTGAACATTAAAAAAAAAAGCGTCCTAAATTAAATAAAAAAATTTTAACTAAGCCCCCCTCATTTAAGTGTATGGGTTCGCCACTGGCAGATATAGGTTAGGTTCGACCAAGTTTATGAAAATTCAATCCAACCTAATATTGATTGGGTTGAGGGAAAAATCATCTCAACCTAACCCTTAGATCATCAAGTTAAGATGGGTTGGGTTGATTGAAATAAAAAATTCAAAATTTTAACATAGACGAGGATTGAAAAATAGCTATTTGATAATAAAGTTAATTTCAAAAAAAAAAAATATTAATTCTCTATCATGACATTAAATGTTGTCCATTATATATTTGTGCCAAACATCTATTAATAAATAGGGCAACAAAAATAAAGATTGTACAAAAAAATTATATAATGCGATATTTGAAAATCTATCAACTTACTTTTAGTGAAAATTTGGGTTTGATTTATAAATTTTGAATCTAAGGAATTCAATCAATATCAAGTTTACTAAAGAGAAATTGAAAAGAGTCTATTTTATAAAAGAATAAAAAGTGTTAGGTTGACATATAATATTAATTTTACTATGACTCTTATTGTTCTTGGGTTAAGATTGAGTTTGGTTAGTTTTATGTTAATGAATTCAACCCAATCATTAATTGGGCTGAAAAAAAAAATAATCCAATCAATCTATCGAAATTTACTTGAATTGGCTTGGATTGGATTTGCACACCATAATTGCATGTAGATAATTGATATGAATATAGAGTACGTTATTATGTAAACGTTATTAATCACAAGCTAGAAACATTAAAAAGCCACAAATTCTTATGCACTATGAAAACAAATAAAACTACATTAAAATTTATGATATTTTGTTGTTTTTTGATTAAGTATCATCAATCAACTCTCTCTCTCTCCACACACACACACACACGTGCGCACGTTCACACACACATATTTATAATAAGAACATTCTTACGCTTGGTAATGGACATGATTAAGTCACATGATTAGTATAATAAAAGTATTTAAAAACCACTTGACAAAACCTTTAAAAAATTAACTTTAAAGAGTTTTATTTATTTATTTAACGCACACATACTAGTCAACCTCAACACATAAGACTTGAGTCCTTAAAAAATCGCTTTACCACTAGAGCTAAACCTTGCCTCACTCAAAGAATCTAAATGTTAAAACTTAAGTTTATTAAGAGAATTAGTTTAGGGCATTCAAATGAAATAACAATAATAATATTATTATAATAATAGAGTGGTGAGACGAGAGAGAGAGAGAGAGAGAGGAAATCGTTGCGTCTATATCTCTCTCGATGTGGATACCCGCGGTCATTCACGTTGAACGTCCCCCCTTCTAATACGTTACCGAACGCAAAATTGGAATCTAGCATTTTTGAATAACGGCCGATTCATGATCATTACTTATTAGTTTATAATACAACCACTTCACCGTTTCGTGTTCCTTGTCCTAATTCCGGGGCCAGGACAAAGCCAATCCGTTACCAAACTCCACAATAACCAAGGACCATGACGTCTTTGTCCCTCCCCCGCCCCATACTCCCTCTCGTGCCTCGCGTGATAACCACACCCCATAATTTCTCCCACGTGCCGATTACCCACTTGGCCATTTCTTTTTTCAGTAGTTAATAATGAATTAATCTACACTCTTTTTATGTTTTATCGTTATCCATGTATAACCACTCAAGATAACGAACTACCATCAATCACGTGTTTTTAAGTTATTATTTTGACAACGGATTTATGATTTTTGGTAATAAATGTTGAGACACAAGGAATTTACTCGATCCCACTTGCATTTCTGAATATTAGAATATTGACGTAATTCAATTCCTATTTTCGCCGAAATTCTTTTTTATTTTTATTAGAGTTTTACACAAGCTAACAAGACTTTTTGACACAGGATGGGACAATATTTTCAACATCTAATCCTCATTTTATTAATAAATCCTTTAAATTACCTTCATTAAATCCAACATTGAATAGGATGATACGACTTTAGGAAGCAAAACAATAATTTGAAATCTAAAATTAATAGGTCCTCATTACTTTTTTTATTTTAATTTTAAAAATTAGATTCTACTCACCTATTTCATGGGTTCAAATCCAAGTTCCTTTTCTTTTAGTGCGAGCATTTAAAAATCCAGGCTTTGAATTCATTATATGAATTTCAGAACAAGATAAGTTCATCAAACTCATCAAAATATTGAAATCACTTAAATCGGTTTGAATCCAAGTGACAACTTGTAACCATATAAGCTTATTTTGTTCTTTTTCTATACCTTTTATAAGGGTTATTTGTAAAATAATAATAATAATAATAAATATAAGCTAATGGATGAAAATTAAGACTTAAGAGAGATGCCACTCAACTAAAGTCTAAGTGGTGAACTGCTTGCTCTCACAAATATCATAACAGCAGTTCAAATTTTTATAAACTTAAATTCTCTCTTAATTAAATAGGATTAAGTGGAGTTAATTTGTAGTCCTAAATAGAGTAGATATTTATCAAATTGTAATCTCAATTAATTTTTAGCAGATGTAAATATCTAATGTAATATTAATTGTAAAATAGAAAAAAAGAAACTTAAGAGAGATCGTTGTAACTCAGTGAGAACGGTCGTACGGCAACATTCCTTAATTTTGCAAATAAATAAATAAAATGAAATGTGAAACTGGGGATGATACTTTGCTTCACGAAGGAGGAGAATGGGGGAGTGCGGGGCCCACAATCAGCCGACTACAGAAGCTGGAGCCCACCTGGTTGTGGGAGATTTTGACAGTGTCGTTAAATGTTAATAATCCAAATCTCGTCTAAATTTGCTGTTGTGTGTTAATGTTCCATCTTTCCTCGTAAACTGAAATATTCGTCTCTTAGCCGCATTTTACAAGCCACGTGTTCGGTCAGACAATCTGGCATCTCCCTGCGGGTCCCTCCTCCCACCGACCAATCACTTAGCTCTGTCCCTTCTTGCTCGCTTGTCTCTGCATGGCCCGGCCCCCACCCTCCCCAGCGAGTCCTCGCCATCAGCTCTCTATTTCCTCGTCAAGCTATACGCGCCTACGTCTTTCCCTTTCACCTGTTGGGTACATATTTTGTTCTTTCTTCATTTTTCTTTTAGTTACTTATTTTATCTTCCCTTGTTTTTATTTTTTATTATCATATTCACACCTAGGATGGATATATAATATTTCAATTAAATTGAAAATAGTATATAAAATTTAGTTTTATCCTTTTATCTGAATGAGAAAACATTAGAATAGTGACATATTTCTATAAACAAAATAGCACAAGAACTCTAAAGACAAAAATATGTTTTATCACTTATAGCAATGCTTTTTTTTTTTTTTTTAAATCTTTTAGTGATCAGTGTCTTTTTCCGCACGTATCACTACCCAAACATAACATGTCATTACCCACTAGTGATCACGAGATAATGTTGCATGTTTTAGGATATCACCTAGTTATCCTAAAAGTATTTGAGTTTGGAATCGAGGTAAGGTGACTTTGAAATTAAGATATTATGATTTTGTTAATCAATAACCGTGGTTGAATATAATAATTAATTGTAAGTTGTGACTATAAAAGAGATTGTGATTTACTAAACTAAATCCGACATATAATAGTGATCAGTGTGTGTGTATATATATAGATATATTAAATTAATTAAAATCACGACACGACAATTCGATTAGGATCCTCGAATCATATCCTAACTTAGTTATAAAATTGCTATCGTCACTAAGGAAATGACACAGGCTCGGGACTCGATAAATGAAAACATTGTTAGGCAACAATTTGATGGTTAAGTTCTTATAAAATATCTATCATGACTGATGACACGACAATTCCATTCAACATTTTCTTTTCTTTTTTTCTAATAGAAGCCTTTACTAGGAGCATGCAGAGGCACGCCATTACCCTACCAACCTTAACTCAATGAATAAAGCTTGCCATTCTTAGCAATGCATTGTGCCAATTTGTTAAAGATCATCAAACGAAACTAATCCTCTGAAAAGGAAAATAAATAAATAAATAAAACAAAACTGAGCCATCGAGATTCTCTTTGAGACTTGAGAATGGGAATGCTGATTCTTTTCTTAACAAGAGATGCTACCTTATGTCTCGGGCACAGTTTCCTACATCATTTCTCACTTTTGCTTTTTTAATTATTCAGTGTTTTTCTTCATTTGACTGGACTGGTTTATCATTTGACCGGTCAACTATATTAACTTGACCCATCGCTAATCCCTATTTAATATCCACACTCTCTGCCCCCACCACCACCAATTAAAGTGCTGTGTTTCCACATTCTTGTCACTAGCAAAATTTCCTAATTCTACCTTCGTTTGTCGCTCCTTTGATTTTTCTTTTATAGCAATATATGCTTCTGTTTTTATTGTAAATCATCCCAAAGGATTTCATATAATATTTCATATCAGTTGATCAAGGAAATCTCGAGTATTGCTTATGACTTGTATGTCTCCTCTAGGACATTTGTGTCATGTATACTTCTTAACTATTTAATCACAAAAAAAATGATAGAAAAGAAAATTATTAGGTGCAATCAATACATACTTTTTTATATATTGAATCCATGTCACATGTATTTTTTTGATTGGTTGAGATTTACGGGTTGAAATAATGGAATTAGAAAGACGAAATTTTTTTCATAACATAAACATTGTAATACATTATTGAGAGTATTAAATAATCTTTTTGATTGTTTAATTAAGATGAACATTTTATTTATCAATTTGTTTAGTTATTGTTGGATAGGATCTAAGATCAATATTGGTATTAGTAATGTTTCAAAACTCAAAATACTATAGATCCAAAACTAGCATATGATATCGTAAATTTGCTTAATAATTTTTGTGTACTTGAAACGGGAGAGGAGCCGAAGCAAATTCTTTTAGAATCCAAAGGAAATCTAAGTGGGTTCAATCATTGATTGTTTATTATTTTCATTTCTGACAGAAGATGACAGGTTAGAATTCCGGTTGGTGGTCACATTGATTTTCTCGCCATTCCAAGAATCTTGGTCCATAAATGGGATTTATATTTAATTTCTCAAGAAAAATAAAAGGTGGCTATATGTTAGCCCTTTGATCTTCATTTGATTGCCTGATGATCATAATTTGATGAGTGGATCGCATGTGGATTGATTGCTTCTTTTATGTGCTCTCATTCTGCTAAAATACAGAAATGTGCTTTAATGACTTTATTATATTTTATAAAACTTTCTTTTTAATGTTTTAATTATAAAGAATTGGGTCTTGATAGAATTTAAGCAATTAAATAGAATGAAGGTTAATGGTTTCCAACTTACGAAGAAAAAGACATCATGTTATCATTTTGGATAGATGGGATTTTATATTTATGATTAGTTAAGGTTTATAAAGAAGATGGAATAGAAGATAACAAAAAATTCTATGGACCCATGTGACATACAAACATGTATTAAATTATCTTTTCATAATCGACTGTACTGACAATTTTTTTTAAAAAATATTAATTCAACATTTGGATTTAATTATCTTATAGTATATATGTTCCGTAACAATAATAATATGCTTACAAAATTTATATCCCTACTAATTGACATATGATGTGATATTCTGCTACATGTCAAATAGTTATATGCATTGTTCATGGTGATTTAAACTTCAATCCTGACTTTATAAGTGCAGCTGCGGCATTACTAATATCGTAACTATATTTGAAGTCTTTTTCAATAAATTTATAGTCTTCTTGGTCTGTATCAAGTCATAGTTGGTCAATGGCATGTGTGTTGAAAACCCTAAAAGATTTCATGAACATAATTATTATGCAAGCTGGAACAATTTGTGGAGACAGATGCATGGATCAGTCGCAATCTGGCATATAAGTATCCATGATGTGACCATGTAGATGTCATCGATGATAAAATTGGCTGCTTCGCTATTCCTTTAATTTGATTAATTTATCAAAATTAGATAAAACTCAAATAAATCTATTCAAATTACCAATTGAAACATGAAAAAGATTGTAATACAATAACCTCTAAAACATAACATAATGGTAGGTTAATTTCAAAATTGAAGGGGACCAAGACTAGTCACAAAAATTTGTGCCCCAGAAGGACCAGTAGTGGGCACAGCGAGAATGACACAAAGCAATTAAAGCCATGCACGAAAGCAAATTCCATGGTGGTGCTGGTTGTTAAATAAAATATTTTGTAATTGAAACCCACAAGATGAAGATGAAGATGAAGGCGAAATTCTTTCTACCATTTTCAATAGTGCCCCCCTGCTGTCACTCACCATCATTATAAGTCCACATCATCAGAACCTTCAAAAAACAAACAGCAATTCAGCAACAGCAACTATTGTCATTGGGATCCAAATCAATCTAACCCGTCAGATATTCATCATCATCATCACTCCACTGGGCCCCCGTACATAATCTCTCACCTTGTACACACCTAAGGACCAAATCTCTGTTTTTATTTATTTATTTATATATTTTTGTGTCTTTTTGTTTCGATAAACACGGGGTCTATGCATTATTGGATTTATATGTAGGATTAATTTCATTCTACTCTCATTATTATTGAAAATCATCAAAATACCCCAATATTAATGTAAAGTCATCAACACAGCACCCCTGATCATAATAAACACTCACGTATAAATATATTTTTTTTTTATCTTAAAGGGATCGATTTCTCCTTACACATTAATTATAGAAGAAAATAATTTACTTTGTATTTGTGCATGATACTGAGGTATGTTAAGGTGCCTAAATGGCTAAATTGATAAAAAAAAAGAAAAAGAAAAATTGTCTATGACAAACAAAGGTGTCCAGTAACTGCTGCCTGCTGGGGGCACATTGATGAGTAACACTAAAATTGGGGCAATGTTTAGCTGTTTCAATAATAATGGAAGGTGGAGTGGAATTAACCATAATGTTATTTGCCCAAGTGAATAAATCGCAGAGTTATTGGCGAATGGAGATGGTGGTAGTGGTGGGGACCACATTAAGTGGGACCCCCAAAGTATAGTTGCATCCACGCGGGAAGGGCCCACTCAGCTAATAGAAGCGAGCTGGCTCGTATGTCATATCCTATGATATGAATCCGTTGCATAAGAAAATTTTATTTTATTTTAAAAAAAAAGAGAGAGAGAGAACTGGAATTTTCTGATAGCAATTGCTTTGCTTTGCTTGCTTTCCCTGCGTGCAAGATAATATCACATCGATCATCTCGTACGAAAACTCATCATTACAAAACTCTCTCTTCTCCTTTTTATCTCTCTGTCTAAAAATTTTTAAAAACAAATAAATAAGTTTAAATCCCACCATTTTGCTTTATATATTAAGAGCCCTAGTCCTTATTTGCTTCACTTTGCATGACTCTCAAAACCGTCTCTCTCTCTCTTTCTCTTCAGCTAAGCTAAGCTTGTTACTCTCTTAGAAAAAAAATTATAAAAGTTCAACTCTGTTTCAATTATTCTGAAGAGTGTTTGATTATTGTTGCATGGATGGATGCTTCAAGTGGACAACATCAGGTAGGATATGACAAGATTTTATTATTTATTTGAATTCTTCATTGTATTTTGTTAACTTTGATTACCTTTTGTTCATTCCCTTCTTTTCCTTTTCATGGGTTCTTTTTAACTGCACTAGTGATTCTGGATTTGGGTTTAATTGGAAAGTTAATTTTTTTTATTTGGTTATAATAGACTACTTTTAGTTACTATTTAATGTCTATATAGAGGAAAAAGAAAAGATTTTTGAGCTTTTTTAATTTTATTTTCTAGGGAATTTGTTTCTTTTCCTTCTTTTTTTTTGTGTGGAAGTGGGTGTTGGTGTTTATGTGGTTATGTTTATATTCTAATTCATATTTGTTATTAGTCTTGATTATTCTACCTTTCTCTTGTTTACTTTCCCTTATGGGATTTGTATACTCTCCTTTGAAAAAAAATCTTGAAATTAATCATGTGATTATACATAAGGTTGGGGAGAATATTGATGAAGACCTTTCAATTTCACTTTTTTTTTTTAATAACTCATTTCAGTTGTCTTGTTAAATTAAATCTGAGAAGATAATTTTCTCTTCATACAATCGGTTTTTCTATTATGCATTAGTATATAGCATTTTATTGGTGATTAATTTTAAAGTAACCAATATCATGAGGATTTCAAATTAGGGTCTTCCAATAGTGAATTCAATCCGATTCCCTATTATCAACTTGGAAAATTGAGATCAATTTATATATATATAACATTAGAAGTTACAAGATCTTTCTTGAGTATTTTGATAAGTTTTTTTTTTACAATTTGTCGATTTAAAGTGTTTTAATTTGAAATTGTGTTGTTGTCAACTTGTCATTAATTCAGGAAATGGCTACTCATTCATTGGAAAGCATGTTGGTTTGCTCAAAAGCACAACAAGAAAGGAAGCCAAGGCCTCAACCAGAACAAGCTCTCAAATGCCCAAGATGTGACTCTACCAACACAAAATTCTGCTACTACAACAACTACAGCCTCTCTCAGCCAAGATACTTCTGCAAATCTTGCAGGAGGTATTGGACCAAAGGCGGCACACTCAGAAATGTTCCGGTGGGTGGAGGGTGCAGGAAAAACAAACGGTCGTCATCCTCGTCATCCTCGTCATCAAAGAGAAGCCAAGATCAACCATTGATGAGTTCCAACACAAGCCCTCTCACCAATTTCCCTCCCTTGAGTTATGACACCAATGACTTGAGTCTTGCATTTGCTAGGCTCCAAAAGCAAAACGGTGGACAACTAGGGTTTGACGATCAGCATGATTTTTCTATTTTGGGGAACCCAGTAAGTAGCCACTGTGACATTCTTGGAAACCCTAGCATTAGCAGCGGCACTTCAGCTACAACAACCCCAGCATTTCTTGATGCACTAAGAAGTGGATTCCTAGACACCCACAACAATTTTCAGAATTTGTATTATGGGTTTGGCAACGCAAACAGTATGGGTGAAGTTGATCATCATCATCATCATCATCATCATCATCTTAATCACAATCATGATCATGGTGCTAGTGCAGAAATGTTAATGCCATTTGGAGACCATCAAATGAGCGCTACAAATGCAACAACAACAGCGGTCACAGTAACAACAATGAAGCAAGAGTTGTGCAACGGCAGAGAAAGTGAGAACAGCAAGGTCTTGTGGGGCTTCCCATGGCAGCTCAACAATGCAGATGCTAGCATGAACAATGAACTTAATTCAACTTGGCATGGATTACTCAATAGCCCTCTAATGTAAACCCAACGCTGCCGCTCACCATAATGTGAGAAGCAGCATCACCCACTAGATCAAATCACGTTTTGTGTTGAAAAGATCTAATTTAAGTGTTACATGAATCGTCATGTGTCCATTTCAATTTGTAATTTTTGTTCTTTTTATTATGTTTTTGGCTATTGGTTGATAAGCTCTATATAGGGAATTGTCAGATTTGTTTTTGCTAACAAAATAGTAATGGGAAGTTGCAGAAGGGATATAACATATTTTGTACTAGACCTTGAGACTCAGTTGAGAGTGATGTTTCATAGTTGGTGCAGTATGAACTCTGAAACACTGGGCATTGATTTTGGATTTTATTTTGAATTCAAGTGGTGGTTTCAATACGTTCCATCATGATTGCTTCTAATTTTCAGGTAGATTCTAAGGACCATATAATAATAAATTATTTAATTGTATGATAACGGATTTGTTGGGTTTTTGATTCTTAGTCATTCTCCCCAAGCAATAGAAATTTCAGTGATAGGCATGAGCTCTAATTTCGGTAAGGATTTCGCTCTCTAGTCAAGCACCAAATCTTGGTTAAGATTTGGGCGTGACAAATTGCTCAGTAACAGTTTGAATATTATAACATTTGCCAAGAAAAATTTAATATTATATTAAGCCTTACTGTCAGTCTATTTTCCAAGAAACTTTTAATATTATATTAAGCCTTACTGTCAGTCTATCACCCATTTGCATTAGCATTAAACAATCAGCTAAAACCGGATTGGTATTACAATTAGGTGGGTCAAGGATAAGGAAATCATGGTAAAATTCCATTTGATATTAGGGCTAGTTTCGGTATGAAATAATCAACTAAATAAAAAAAAAAAGTGTTCAGTAAATTGTGTTGTTTAAAATAGAATATTATTGAGAGTATTGTGAATTTAAAAAATAGAATATTATTTAAAAATTTATAATACAACAGAACGTTAAATATACAATAAAATGTTGTTAAATTAATATTTGATAGATTGGAAACTTCATTAAATAATAATTTTTATTAATCAATTATGACTTAGGATCAACATATTAAATTATAATTTGATTAATTGGTACTCTTTTAATTTATATATTTTTCTCAATTCCAAAAGAATTAATTTATTGAACGTAGATCAGTTAGTTCAATCTCTTTCAATAAAAGTAAGAAGTCATGGGTTTATGTTCAAGGGACGTGTTTAATTAGGGGACCGGTGCAATGCATTACAAAAAAAAAAATCCTCAATGAAAAATATTAATAGCATAAAGTAAAATGCCAATAGATGAGTTTACCAGATAAAAAAGTTAATAATGGTAAAACTTGGTTAACTAATTGTTGTAATGATGTATTAGAGTTATGGTTAAAATAATAAGGTGAAACTAGAAACTCTAAAAGTGTGTTTAATTATTTGATTGATTATCTTGTAAGTTGCTTTTTTTTTAAAACAAATTATGCCTACTCGTTTTTGTTAAAATGAAAAAAAATATGAAACAAATAGATTAAAAAATATACTCCACTTTGTTTTTGTTAAAAAATAATAATAAATAAACTGCTTCTCTCGTTTTAGCATCAATTCCAAACGATGCCTTAAACAACTTAATTATTATTGTTATTTTTTAAACTAGTGTGTTTTTTACGCTTGTTTAAAAACACTGTAGCATGACATCGCCAATCACATGCTAAATTGGTAATTTACACTCGCGTATTGCGTGGAAACAAAAATTAGTAAGAATTCCAATGGGTGGGGGGAAATGTGGACCGGCGGTGGATTATATTTGGGTTTACGGTCAATGACATTTGAATTTGATGAGGAAGACGAATATTCGGGTAGTAAACCAATTTGAACACTTCATTGTCGCAGTTTCTTTAGTGTATGACTGTGACTATGACTGTGACTCTGGCACTGGGCAATTAGCTGCCGCCACCTGCCAGCTACTGACGAAAAGAGGAGCCTTCGATGTAAATGACAGTTCTGTCCCACTTAAATGTCGAAAATCACAAAATTAATATTAAAAAAAAGATGAAATGAACTTTCCTTCAAACTTCTCCTTGACTTCGGGCAGATGAGGGCTGAACCAACGCGCGTCGTTGCGAACGATGCGAGCCATATTGTGAGACCCACAGCAGAGATTTACCAATCATGAGCTGCCGCGCCCGATGTCGCCCATGTTATCGAAATTCTTAGGCAGACAAGGATTTTGAGGTTATTTTGATTTCCTGTGGACGATCAGGCAGCATCATAATTTGTATGCACCCCACCCAGGGTTTGGGCCCGATTCAAAAGAACAGTTTGAATGAAGATCAACAATGCATTTTAAAGTCATAAATCAGAACTTCGCTTTTAAGGCAAGGAAGATACAAATTTACTGGTTAATTTTCCATGAGATCTAAGTCTTGCAATAATAGTACCAAACCTGAATGAGTTACTTCTCACAACTTTGAACGAATTTACAAAATGCCCTTGTTGTTAAGTTTGTTTAAGCAAACCTTATTTGATTAATAAAACACTTGCTGGAAACACCTCTACTTGATTGCTAATACACTATTTTGCATTCTTAAAACTTATATGGCTTAAATTCTTAAAACTTGAACAAATCAATCATAGTGATGAATAAGATGTAACAGATCACAAGCTGCATCTCACACGACTCATCAAACAGAAGAAATACCAAATAAAGAATCTAGCCAGAAAAGTAAATACCTTTTGCTTGAGAAGCTTCTGGCCTGGTGGGACCATAAAACTGATTAGGATAAGAGGTATTATTGAACCAGAAAGCAACAAAACCAAAAATAAAGAAAGCATCTAAACTATAAGACAAGTAAGCCTCCCCAAACCATACAAGGGCACAGTGAGCCCATCCAAGAGACTTGGTTAAGATATGCCAGATTCCACCTTCATTTAATCAATTCTATTGGTAACTTGTACAATTACTACTCTTCGGCTCTTACCCATGAATTTTCTAGTAATAGGTCTTTCATAAGGAGATAGATCTTATACAGTAATGGTATTTTTCTAACAGAACAACGGCAGTCAACAAACCACTCAAGTAGAAGAGACAGATGCTAATTTACTAATAGTCTCAACAGAGGGAAAAAAACCAAAAGGTTCTCTCAACAGCAGTACATGATAAAGGAAAAAAGTAATCAACGGGGATTAATGAAAATAAAGTGCTAAAAAAAGAAAACATGGTGAAGTATCTTGAATCAGGAGTTTAGGATCTTGGTTTCTCCTTCTTCTCCTTAAAGAGGGCCAGAAGAGACACGCCTGAAACCTTGACAACCTTAAATCTAACACCAGGAATATCTCCCACAGCATGCCCCTTTCGACCAAATCCTGCAATAAGTACCTCGTCCTGCAGCCCGAGGCAAGACAGTCCGTAAGCATAAATTTATATTAAAAAAAAAACTATAAAAAAACAGCAGTGCTCACATTTTCTTCAATGTAGTTCAAACAACCATCGTTTGGTACGAAAGCTGCAATCTTCTTTCCATTCTTGATCAGCTGAACTCGAGCACATTTTCTGATAGCGGAGTTGGGCTGCTTTGCCTCGATACCGCTTTACAAGTCAACAATGTTGAACATGTCAGTAATTATGCAGCAACTTCCAATAAAAAAAAAATTGAAAATAATGGATAATACATAAAACAACAAAAATAAATATCAACCTACATTTTCTCAAGAACAATGCCTTTTGCATGGGAAGAGCCAGCAAATGGCTTCTTCCATTCATTGCCAAGGTGGGATTTCTTGTATGACTTATCAGCCCACCTTTGTCTTCTGCGGTGGCTCTTCAGCTTGCGACCAGCTCCCATTCCATGTGTCTTCCTGTAAACAATTTATCGCAGATTATAAATCTGTCAGAACGTATGAACATATGCCTAATGCTAATCAGCACATATCTAAAAACTTCAGTAATCAGCTTGGGAAAAAAACTGTAAAAGTAGCATATCTCCAACAAGATTTCGTATATTACTGACAATAGATAGGACAACACACAAGTAATGTCTTTAACTCATGTATGTTTATAATAACAAACAAAAAGCTAGCAAACCAAAATTAAGGTTTCCTATAACCTTGGAAACAAAGTCACCAAGATGATATCAGAACTCCAATCAGATTCGAGGATCATATTCCAACACACCACGGAAACTTCAGGTGTGGAACAGATAATACTTCACAAATAAAAATCTTAAGACAGACACATGTATCCACAATTTGAAAGAAGATAAAACTTGAAAAAAGAAATTGTGAAGAGGCCTCAGAGATCTTGGTGGATAAGAATCATCAGATGAATTTAAAGGCAAACCCATCAAGAGTAGCAAATATAAATTCTCACATCACCGGCCAATCCATATTCTGCAAATCAAATTAATTTATACCGCTAGCAAACGCACCCTCAATTTATGAAACACTTTCACTGCTTTTTTTTTTTAAATAACAATCAAATTTAGTCATTAACAATAGCTATCTCTATAATGAAAAAACACACGAGAACAAACAAAATTTTCTCAAAAAGTTTTGAGCTTTCCAGAGAAACAAACACTATCACAGGAAATGAGAAACCTTACCCCATGTTGGCGGTACGAAGAGGATTTTTGACTGTAACGAACGACTTTGGAGCTTGAGAGTTGCAAGAGGACGCCGCAAGTAAACAGCCAAAACCCTAATTTTGGATTTATAAATGCTCACTGGTAGTTTTGGTGCTGCTTGTAGATAGGCCCTTCCAATTGGTACTCCTTTTTTTTTGTTGGGCCTTGGTTGGTCCATTCTAGGTTAAAAATCTCAGCTCGGCCCTTAGGCCTAATAGGAAGCCCTTTTAAAAATGAAACAAAAACAAAATCTTCTTCACAGCTGCGATTAGGTTTAGGGTTACACAAACCCAAGATTTTTATTTTAAAATTACAACTCCAAAAATGTGATATTAATTCACTAATTAGTGAGATAATATATTTAAATAACTTACAATTTATAAAAATTTATCAACCACTTAATCAATTGATATATCACATATCACATTATTTAGGATAAAATTTTATGATATTGATCATTTTTGTATAATTTTATATATTATTTTAATATTACATTAAACATTTATTGAGAAAGTTTTTCTTAATATTACAAAAGATTTGTTTCGCATCAATTCATATTGTAAAAAATTTTGTGAAACACACGTTTGGCCAAACTCTAAACTCTAAAGGATGCAACCAATAGAAACATGAAAATGGTAAGAGTGCCAACGGCACAAAAATTAACCTTGAGAGGATGATGGCTTAAAAAAGATATTAATCATCTTAAGGGTAAAATTTGACAATTATGTCATTAATTGTACAAGTAATACAATCGTAACTATATTTTGCTTCAGTCCTCACACTAATGACACTTGACTTGGGTTACAAAAGGGGCTACATTAGAAGCAGGGTGTGGATAGAAGCTTTAGATTATTGCATCACTTTTGCAGAGAAATAACTGAACACTTACATGCAATGCTTCCATGGCTAAATCAAGTTAAGAAACCGACAGGGATTTAGAAAGCTTCAAATTTACTCAAGTCAAAGACGATGCCGGGTGGGAAATTTACAGGGGAAAGAATAGTAAATAGCAAAGAGCTGTACAAGGCACAAACAAGTTGACTACTGTGGAGAAGCAAACTTTTCCTTTTACAGCCACATAACATTGACAGGAGATCAAAGGAAACCATCAGCAGATGGTTCAAAATCCAGAATCACGTCTCAGCATTAATGTTTGATACTATCATTCCTAACAACATACATATATGTTGTAATTCCAAACAAGTGAAATCCAATATTTGCAAACCATTAATGTGACATGTATACTTTGCACTACTACAAGATAAATATCGAGAACAAGCTATTAAATACTGCCATCAAGTGCCCATTTTCACTTCGTAACAAAGTGAATTGGCTGTCCCTATCAAAAGAGCTGGGAGCATCTGTCAATGAATCAAGAACAAAGTGAAATATACAGTTAGGATTAGGAAAGGAAGAGATAAAGAAATTTTCGTAAACATATTTGACCGACTCACATTGATTCTATTTCTGTGGTTTCTTCCACAACACGCCAATCTTCTTTAATACGTTTCCATTCTTCTTCTTCAGCAAATCATCATCTATGTCATCCGAATAAGGTAAAGGTATCTTTCCAGTAATAGGATTATAGTTGCTGTCAATTGATCCACTTCTCTCCATACATTTCCCATTGTTTCCAGTTGAAAGCATAGAGGCAGCTGCCTCAGCAGCCTTTCTCCACTGGTCGGACTGCACTTTTAGCCTTCTCAACTCCGCCTCAGCTTCACAGTTTGCTGACTGTGCCGCCTCAAGCTGCTCAGCCATTCTTGCGGCTCTCCTGTTAGTCTTATCAGCCTCCTCCATCAGAAGCCCGAGCTTCATCAGTGCCTCTTTCTCAGCAGACCTAGCTGCCTCTACTTCTGCAGCCAAATTACTGTTCATATTAGGAGTGTCCAATTCCCTTTTGCTGATTTCCAGCTTCAGCATCTCATTCTCCTCAGATATATTTTGCAGTTCTGTCTCCTTATCCATTAAATTTGCCTTCAAATCTTCAACAGCTTGTGCAAGTTTCCGCAGATCATGGTTCAGTTGAGATTCCCTCTGGCACATTAGATTTTTGTCGAGTTGCATGTGTAGACCCTCATTCTCTTCGGAAATACCCTGCAGTTCAGTTTCTTTATCCATCAGGTTGGCCTTCAACTCCTCAATGTCAGACTTTGCCTTCTGTAGTTCTGCTTCCAGCTCAACCTCCCTTAGGCCTGACTGATGTTTTATCTGCTCCAACTGTTCAAAAGCACTTTTTATCTTCACTGTGCTCTGGATTTGTCCTTCATTCAGTTTAGTCTCAGCAATTTCTAAAGCAGATCTCAGCCATCCTACTTCTGACTTCAAAGAAGAAAGCTCCTCTTCAAGATGTTTTGACTCCATGGTGTCTTGATTTTCTTTAATTTTTTGCCCAAGGTCATAATCACCAGAAGAATTTTGTGAAAGATTTCTATTGGCATTACTGGTGTCAGCTTCAAGTTTACTAACAAGCCCTTCTAACAAGTTTATGCGCGTCCTCGACCGTTCTAACTCTGAAGCAATGGAGCTGTAAGCTTCAATGGCTTTCATGCCTTCTGCTCTGAGTGCCTCTACAGATAGTTTTGCAGTTTCAAGTTGAAGCAGAGTTTCCCTGGCCAATGCTTGGGCCTGAGTTTCCGATTCTTTGCTTTCTCTTAGCTGATTTTTCATGTTTTCCATGAGAGAAATAGTTTCTATCAGGTTTCCTTTCAAGCTTTGGAGCTCCAAATGTGCTGATTCTGCATTCTTGGTCTGTGCAGCCTCAGATTCAGCTACCATTTCAAACTGAGCCTTAAGTTGCTGGAGCTCATTCAAGGCAGAGGCCAAGGCTGCTGAGTCAATTGAATGCTGATTCTGGATAGCCTGAAGCTCAGATTGGCATGGTCGATCTGTTTCTTGGGAGAACTTTTGAAGCTCAACAGCGCGAGCTTCCTCAGAAGCAGAGAGTTCCTGAAGCTGCTTCTGGGATTCTTGCAGCTTTGAGGACAATGCCAGTAGTTGCTTTTTGGAGTCCTCCGCATCTTGCTGAGCTTGCTGCTTCCATGATTCAGATGAAGTTAGCTGATTCTTCGCCTTCTTCAAGTCTTCCTGAAGTCTAAAAACCTGAGATTCCAACTCAGATATTCTGCTGGGCCGCTTCCTCTGAAACAAGACAAAAAGACAAGACAAAAAGACAATACGGTCATAAAATCATCAAAGGGTTCCCACTTCCCACTTTAATAAGTGATACATACAGCTAGCAACACAGTAAGAAGTATTTGTATTCTAAAACTATGATAATGATATTAATACAAAAAGAACCAAAATGTAGGAATTATGCTTTGCATTCTAAAACTATAATCTTTGTAGAAATTATGTTTCATGAGATAATGAAAACCAAACATTAATCAGATCATTTAAAAGTAGGCATATGTCATATATGGGAAAAGAATTGAATACTTTCTCTTTCCCAACCTCTGTCAACTAACTTGAGTAAATATGTCACCTAACCCTAGAAAGGCCCCATAGGGTTAATAATCAACTCAATGCTACAGATGATATAAGTCTCAATAGGCCATAAAAATTAGACTACAAGGTGTCATGGAAAGGACCAGACTAGATCTTTTGCAGTCTTGCTTTCTTTCTAGGATCAAGCAAGAAAATTAATGAAACAATAAATTCAGTAAAGCCATTTTCAAAAGGCAAGTAGATTCAAAAAGCCTAAGAATTTGTCAACAAGAAGGCAACTTTGACAGTTCTCATCATATGTATTAACATTCATCAGATTTTAATAAATGCATCTGGTTAAAGTTTAAATGAAACATCTAAAACACAATTCTAAACTTCTAGAACATGTTCAGATAATGTAATTGTAAACACCATCAGCTAGCTCCACTGTATTAAGTACCTCAGACACTGGGCTTCTGGGTGATCTGCGATCAATGACCTTAGGGCTTTTATCTTTTGGTGTTCTACAAGTTTGATTTGATGATGATGCTGACTTGGACTCTAATGCAGTTGTATTGAGTTGTCGAACTGCTCGAGGGGAGACTTTTAGGGGTGCCTCTGAGGATCCGCTTCTATTATCAAAATCAGTAAGAGGAAAATCAGGTACATACATAAAAAAATAAAAAATAAAAATTGTCAATAGTTACATGCTTCTAGACAAAAAAGAACCACATTTCTTGGTTTTAGGAAAAGAAAATGCACTTCCAGTCTATCATTTTTGCATTAAACTCTATGTTGACCAGCAATAACAAGACAAACTTTTTTCTCATGAGAAACTGAGAATAACGTGTTAATTTGAAAAACAAATAACAGCTGCTTTATGAATCAGCAGACCAAAACAAGGAAGACTAACTACTTAATCCGTTCTTGGTAACAAACTAAGAAATAGGGAACTCCACATTGCTAGAAATCAAAAGGACAAATGAACAAATAGCACATTCACCAAGAATAGGTTCGAAGTGTTGATGACATCTGACATTAACAGAATTAGCATGGATACTTTGCATGTATTGTGAACTAGTAACACTATCTGCGGATGCATGAATGATTAAGAACAGTATATTTATGAATGACAGAATCAGCTAAATCTAACAAAAGCCTATCCCTTACCATGAATTTGGTCACAGAATTGCAAATTTCTGGGAGAAGAAAAAAATCACATAAATGCAGTCATCTTAAATAACAAGATTCAAACTATGCTACTCCAATTCCCAAGAAAATCAATTTTCTGTCATACAACTTGCAATTGATAACAACTAAATCAACTAAAAGAATAGGAAAACCTAAGAAATATATATATTACTTTCCTTTCTGAGAAAAAAACCAGCTTAGGTGGTAGAAGAATTTAGTCAATCACTATTGAAGTTCCAGCTTTTCTCAAAATCACAAAGGAAAAATTCTGATAAGGCATAACAAAAAGAATACAACAAATTAGCCTGGCTGAACAAAAACTAATTAATTAT
Organism: Citrus trifoliata; assembly: GCA_018350135.1. Taxonomy (NCBI): domain Eukaryota; kingdom Viridiplantae; phylum Streptophyta; class Magnoliopsida; order Sapindales; family Rutaceae; genus Citrus; species Citrus trifoliata. Next base: position 7,432,902 of record CM031391.1, on the reverse strand, counting down.
CTCTGTCATAGTAAATCCACCAACAAGTCTCACCAATGGGACCGGTCATTGGCTGGAGTTAAGGCAAGAGATAAGGCAATATGCCTCAATCTTTTTTCTTTTTTTTGATAATGACAGAAAACAGTTATAGCTCACAACTCATAGCCAAGTATAGCCTCTAATAGCAAATTGATAGTGAGTGAAACTCGCATAAATTCACCAGTTAGTCAAACACAAGATCCAAGTAAACGGGAAGGAGAGTGAAAGAAAAATCTAGGAGAGGCCCCAGCGGCAAGAAAATAAGAACATACAAACTCCAGCCGTGAATTTCCAGCAAAGAACTCACTGTACCCATTAAGCATTCATTAAACAAGTTACCTAATATGCAAGATGAGATAAGAATTGACAACTTCAGTGATGAGAGTGAACTAACAGTCACGAGGCGTTAGAAATTACTTGCCTTGCTTTTGGAGTCTGCATAATGTATGTAACAAAGCTTCAAGGTACAAAGTGCAAAAGAAATGAGTTAATTTTTTTTTGTTTCACCGCTTCAATGCTCCCTGTCCCACTAAGCCTGTAAGAGATCAGAAAGTATCACAAGTTCAGACAAGAGAATCCAATGCATCCATGAAAAAATTAAATAAGCATATGGAGGACAACTACCGCTTATCATAATATGCATGAGGCGATAAAGGCACAAGATACACACTCATCATTCGCATCACATATACCAACCCAAGAATAAAAAATGCAAATGAATAAACAAGTAAAAGAGATCGTCAGGTGAGTAAAAATCAAATTGTCAACAAGAGATTAAAAGCAATCATCTCTAACAATTGAATGCTATCACAATTCTACCACGCTCATGACCCCATTATTGCGGTCCAGGGGACCTACAGGTACAAGGACAACAATGATAAAGCGACACAAATACCCCTACTAAAGACAAGGGATAAAACATTGTTTTAGTGTCCATTTGTTGTAAATTCAGTCCCGTGAAAGGGCGTTGTGGTAATTTAGGAAGTGAAGTTTGCTCCTCCATAGTTGCCGTGAAATAAGGATAACAAAACTGTGACACTATAATGAAGGTCAATTAAATTCGAAGAACACAACACAACAAGTTTTCAGGAAACCACTCAAACCTTTTCTATTTTGTCTGTGTAAAGCTTGAAAACGCCAGCAATTAGTGTGTTTGTTTCCTAAGAAAACATGTTCTCGGAAAGTTGCAGCACGAGAGAATTAAAAAAAAAAAAAAGAGAGAGAGAGAGAATGAGTTACATCCAAAAGTAACATACCCATCAAACTAGAGAATAGAGATCTAAAGCCAGCAAGAGAAAGAAGAAGCAGAAGAAGCAATGCAGCTTAAAAAACTAACAAAAGGGAGCAATGTGTACAATCACCATTTTGAGATTCGCTTTCCTTTCGGAAAAAAAAAAAAAAAGCCTGCAACTTTAAGCTCTGAAGCTACAACACCAAAGACTCATTATATTAACTTTGCATTATTAGAACGTTTTTCAAGAAAAAAAGGAGTTTCAAAAGAAACATCATTACAATCAGCCAAAAGCAAACAAACAGAAAAGACCCAAGAAGCAAGAATCTTGACTGACCCAACAAAGTTTTTAAAAGAAGAACCAAAAAGAACGGAGTGGCATTGTTAAGAGTTCAAGACTTATGAAGCTTAGTTAATAGTTACTCACTCGGGAGCTTGAGTTCGCACGTGGGGCTTTGTTTATGGAGAGGATTTAAGTTTAAGAAGCAGAGAGAAGAAGAGGAGCAGACAGATTGGAATTGGAAGCTTAAGTTGGCTCTGTTTGTTCTTCAAAGTGCGTAAGTAAGCGGGATTGGATTAGTATGCGCTTTTACCAAAGCGCCGTTGCTCTGGACAGTGGTCTGAGCAAGTGGTGTGCACACGCTTGTCGTTTTGTTTTTAATATATGCAATGTCGATTATATAATATCTTTGTGAACGATCTGTGAGGTACATGACTAAACACTGTCGTTTTGATTTCAATATCGATGTCCTGTCCCCAAGGCCAAGTCAATTTTGTCCCGCTTTGGCAATGCTTTCAATTGATTTCACATTTTCACTTGCGAAGTTGAAGTTGGGATCCAATCAATCAAGGCTCCCTTATATATACTCTTATTTGCACATCAACTGTTAATAGTGGAAATATCTTAGAAAAGTAACAGATTATTTGTGTTTGATCTTTAATGAAATGAGACGTGTTATAGTTACGAATAATTTAATAGAAACTATGCTTATTATACACTCACACTAATGTATTATACGTCCATATCCACAGTCTAACAAATAAGTGAATATTCATAATTTTTCATTCTAATGAACATACTAATTAAGTTGTAAAATTTTTTATCTTAATTTTATATGTAATTTACTAATACTACTAACAATGTAAATTCTTTGTATGAAATGATGAGACGCTATAACTAGATAGTTCAAATTATGTATTTTAATTAAATGGATTGAGAGAGAGAGTCATTTTGTTGGGAAAAGTAGCGGCAACGCTCTTTGAATTTGTATATAGTGATTTGATTAAGATTCGACAATGATTGATGGCTTAGAGCTTAAAAATTGGGAATCAAAATCATAATCCAATGGGTCATGCATGAGACGACAGACAGGAGCGCGTATCGGTCAATTTATTTTATTTCATTTTATTTTTTTCAGTAGAGTATTCGAGCTATAAAATAAAATAAATGTGTTAATTGCCTAGTCTAGTGAATATGGCAGCTTATAGGTGGACCACAATCTGTGCTCTGCTCCACATTATTTTTTGTCAAACAAATTGGTCAAGCAATTGTAATAACTAACAAGGTCCAGCTCGTTCAAATTGACTTTCGGTTAGACCTTCATTTATTTATATTTCTGTTGCCACTTCGCACGTCTAATTGTAGGATTAACTGGTGGAGTTTATTGACATTTAACAGTCGGATGTAAGTGTGATACGGTTTTATAATTATACTTAAAGTTTCTCTTAATTTTAATCTAAGCAATGATGTAAGACAATTTTAAAAGATTTTAGATTTTTTAAAAAAATTTTAGTCTAATTTTCTATTTTCATTAGTGTCTAATTAGGTATGTGTTTAGGTAATTTATTTGAGTTTTTTTTAGTTTTTTTCTTTTTTTTAGTGGTGGATTAGATGGGAATGGGTGTCGGTGGTTGAGAAGGTTGTACAATTTATAGAGAATTGTTTTGTACTAATTAATGCAACAAACGTGAATTGTTTGAATAAATCTCTATTTTAATTCAAACGACTTAATAAAATTTTAATAATGCTGTGAGAATTATAAAAGAGGAATTTTAATTGAATAAATGAATTAAATTAATAATGATAAGAGTAGATTACTTTCTAAACTAACTCAGATAAAAAACTAAATCACAATTATAGTTTTTTTAAAATAAAGTTTACCTTTTATTAAGGACCAAAAATAGTCCAACTATAAAATGCCACATGGATATAAATACATGATCATCAACTTCTAATAATAAATATAATTACAAAGCCGAAAGAGAAAAATGATTTCACTTATTAAGCCTACTTACCATAAGGATGAATTTTACAGACTGCTACTTACATCAACTAATGCAGATGAAATCTTTTTCCCAATTGGGGAAGGAAAATATAATATAAAATTGACACAATATGCCATAACACAACACTAAGTACTAACTACAAATACAACAAAAACTCAACTAACGTAACAACCCATCTAGATTATCACAGCAAGTCTCTTGATTAGCCCTCAACCCAAGCAATTGATAACTCGCACCAAATCATTGAAACATGGATGCACCACCATTAGAGTCCTTCATCAATTCAATACATGTATACCCTTAGATTCGAACATTGACATTATTTCGATCCGTACTCTTGAGTTGAAAAATAAACTACTTAAAACAAAATTTTGACACTAATTAAAATAGGAAAAAAAAAGACTCAAATAATAAAAATCTAAAATCGTCCCATGTCAAACAACTTAGTGACACTATCGCAAAAACCTTACCCATTCAAATGTAACACGCCTTCCATTGGTTATTATTGCACTTCTTTTTTTTATGGAAAATTATCATTTGTATACCCTTAGTTTACTCAATTATCAAAAATACTACAACACTTTGAGAATGTATCAATCGTCCACCATAAGTTGACAAAATGTATCAGCTGACCACAAAACTGTTAGTTGCCGTTTAAGTATGATGACGTCATAAGGGTAATTTAGTCTTTTCATATGATACAAGTGATAATTTAAGGATATACAAGTGATAAAAATAGAATTTAAGGGTATACAAGTGATAATTTTTAAGGGTAAAATCGTCAATTCATTGTAATTCCGTTAACTTTCAAACGGCAACTAACGGTTTGATGGTCGGTTGATATATTTTGCCAACTAAAGGTGGACGATTGATACACCCTCAAAGTATTATAATATTTTTTTATAATAAAACAAATATAAAATATACGAATAATAATTTTAAAAAAAAAAATTTGCAAATAGTTGCCTAATAATTTTAATCGTTTCCACACGGCCTTTAGATCGCCCATTTGTTAGCATGGCTATAAATGGCCCATCACTGAGCCCACTTCCTTTCCAAATTATACCCGAAGTCAATTTCTCTACACACTCTTCCAGGTTTACAAAAGTGACAGGCCTTTCAATTCATGAACCATTCCCGTGAAATGCGGGGACTGATTGGCACCTTTTTTTTTTTAATACAATTTTAATATTTTTTTTCCCTACTGAAATTCGGAAATTGTGATTAACAACCGAACAATTAATAGACTTCCTTTTAAAAAAAAAAATAAATAAAACTCAATTCCGATGGAACCACGAGCATTTTCATTTATTTGCCGGAGATACGGAAAACATAAAATTATACTAAGAAGCAATACAATCATCGATAATTTAACCAATAATTAACCTAAATCGACTTACAACAACACCTATTATTTTTCTTAAATGAAATGCCCACGTGAAATTTTTTTGTTTGAAATCGAAGCATTTTACGTAGTCTTGTAATTGTGGGCAACCGTTGTTACACTTTAAAGTAATCCAACATAAAGTTTCATATTATTAAAGTCAATTTAAGTTATTTACAAGGGATTTTAGATTTGAGTTTCATGAAAACCTACAGCTCTCAGCAGACCAGATATCGTAATATGGTTAATCCAAATCAAGTCAAGCTTTTACACGAAAGATAGAAGAAAATAAATGCGTGGTCGGTGGTCATGGCCGCCCATGATACTTGATGCGTAAGGTAGTGATTGTGCAAATCGCAATTGATGCCTGAATCCTGGGTGATCGGTAGCCTGTGGTGCGTGCTGCATGTGCATCGATAATTGTCAGGACAGGGAGCACAGTGGTTCTAATTTAAAAAGTTATCAGAACGTATCATACTTTTTTGTCCTTTTATGCCTTAACAAATGTTCAATTTTATTGAGAACCTTGTTATGATTTTTATTTATGATTATCTTATAAATATTTTCTATCTAAATCCTTCATTAAATAACATAATAAGATAAGAGTACAAAAGAATAAGATATTAAGTTGTTTCTTGTAATAAGGCGTTCAGAGAAATTTGATATATGTTAAGGTCTAAATGACGATAGTAGGATACATACGGTGCACTTGTTACACTATGGTTGAATCTCATAATGTAAGGTTACCAAGTTGACTACTTATGATTGATTATCAAAACTTTCATCACAAATGTAATGAAATTGATAAAAAGATACTATTGATCCCAAGATTTCTCTCATATTTAATTCAAATTTCAGTTATTTCAATTATCTAGTTCACTTTGATAATTTTTTTTTTTTTTGTGAATTATTGATATGTTGTATGGATGTTATTGATATTTACATTAGATATCTATTGATGCCACTTAAATCAATTCTATTATAGCATATCCTAATTTGTACCCTTACGAATATTGAGAAGAAATTCATTTCATCCATAAACTAATAGGATAAATGCCCACTTGCACCTAATTTTTTAATTAAGAGAGGAAATGAGAGTAGCCAAGAATTAACTTTGATAATTCTATGTATTTAATCATTATTTTATGTTGGATATTTATAAAATTCACTGTTAAAAAAAAAAAAAGACGCTGAAACTTCTGAGACACATTTTAACCAGATCAACATATAAAAAACTTCAACTACCAATTTTTAAGCAAGTCATAGCTTTGTAAAGGCACAAGAATAATTTTAGATTTATTAATTAACCAATTTAAAGAAATATATATATATTTTTCAATTTAAGTTTGACTTTGGCCGCAGATAGAGGAAATCAAAATCTCACAGCACCAACAACTTTACAACGTAGATCCGGTATGTATTCGCCACGTGTTATAAATGGGGTCCACCAGTTCACGGATGGTCGAAGTCCACTGTTTCGATTCAAAATATCACATCAAAACTTTTTTCTCAAAACTATTTTCAGATTTATTTTTTAAAAAAACTCTTTTTTATTAATATATTTTCAGATTTATATTAAAAAAAAGTGCGCTTGTGTTTTTTTCTTTGATTTTTAAAAATTTGAATAGATATGGATTTAACTGAAATTTGAATAAATTTGAATGAATACTTGAATAATGTATTTATTTTATTTTTTTAATATCTAGATAGAAAAATTTAAATTCTAATGGTTTGATATAGATTTTTTTAAGTGGCACATGCATTTATTTTTCATAATTTAGAAATTTTGTAAGTTGATAAGTTTGATAGATTTGAAAATATGATACTATCGTTGTTTCTTAATTTAATCTTATAATAAAAGATTTAATTATAATATTAACTTTCATTATAAAGTCAACGCTGATGTTTTAGTTTTTATTTATCACAATTGACACAATCAGATTCATTATATTTTTTGGTTTAGTTAATGTTACTGGGTAAATAAAAATTTAAAGTAGTTAAAAAATAACTTTAAGAATAATATGAAAATATTAAATTTAGGCAAGTATTAAGTTACATTCAATATAACTTACATAATTCATCTCAACCACACAAAATTATAGGACCCGTAATTTATGTGGTTGAGATGAGTTGTGTATGTTATATTAAATGTAACTTACAGACTCCTTTAAATTTATCATATAGAGAAAATACATGAATTGTAAATAGTATTTTTCAAATTTCAAATTATAACTTTTCATTTAAATTTCAAATCAAAGTAGACTATTTCTACTTCTTTTATTGAGATAAAATTATTTGCTAATGAGTGATAAGTTAGAAAAAAAATAACTTAAAATAAACAAATGTTTAAAAAATTTTAAATTCAAAAAAAGAAAACCCCTACGTGTGGGTAAAGGAAATATAGTAAAATATTTGAACTGCACAATTTACCAGCAAAAGTCTGTCCAAAAGGTAGCGTTTTAATAACAACATCTAATATTTTCTCATTCGAATAATTTCCATCCCATGTTCTCTTAAATTTATTTGAATACTTTCACATGTTGTATTAATGCAATTTTTTTTTACTACAATATAATAACTTTAAATTCAGAAGTTCACCGAGAATTTAAATGCATACAATGACAACCTAGCTCGGCATGTACTGAACACAATTAAAAAGTATGCACCAAGCATTCAAATTAGTAATCCAACGATTTTTATCTCTACTTATTTTTTAATGGGATAATTTAATTTTGAAAATATAATTTTAAAAATTTTTAACTGAGCAACTGATGCTTTGACTAAGTTTACTCTTAGTTGTAGTTAGTGTCTTCCATGGATGAAAAAATTACTCACAATATTTAGTTTGTTTTCTTGAATAATGATATAATCATAAAGTTTTGTACAAACTTATTTTATACAAACTGATGTTACTTTAATTCATTAGTTGAATTAAATATCTCTTGCCCTATATGATTTATTTATATTATTTTATATTTTTATTCAACTAATGAATTAATACTATATCAATTTGTACAAGAGTTTATAGTTGTATCATCACTATGTTTTCTTTGATCTTTTTCATAAAATAATAAGTATTTATTTATTCCACCCAATCCCTTTCAAAATAAAAAATTTTAAAATACATTATATGTATCATGTCAGTCATATAATAAGTAAATGATATTATAACATACGTGAATTTATTTTGAAAAATCATCATGCGAGTGGTGGTTATATTAAATTTAACTATACGTATCATACATACATAAATTAATTATAATACATTAGAGTTATTCAATAATTTCTAATTCAAAGCAGCTTAAAAAAAGGAAAATATCGTAATGAATAATATTTTAAAGAATAATGAGCGGCCCCGCCATGTTAAAGGTTGATGGAAATCAGGAGGCAGGGACCATAAAGAATGGGGCAGTTGGGCTCCCATCAATTAAGCCCATAGTTTTTCTTTTGGACCGTTTTCTGTATAGATTATATTTATTTTGTAAATGATATCTACACCTTTTTTTTGTTAAATGGATACATTGAAGTCAATGTACATCATCAAATTTATTGGATAATATATATATATATAATAGGACAAACGTTTCTCTGCAATGGGGGTACCTTTCATGGACAAAACTACGTTACAGATTCTGTAAGGTACAGACTGCAGCATCAGCCGTTGGATGTGGTTGGATGTGGAGTGAGAAACTAAACAAAAGAAAATCGGATGGTGGGATGACGGGAGATGTTTGTTACAGAATCTGTAACATAGACAGGTCCACCTTTCATTGTCTCGAAATGATGTTGTCAGAAGAAATTTTTGGCAAAAAAAATATCATTAGTCTCACACGCGTCACATGCGTGGTGTTACATAATTGATCAAAAATAACAACAACAACAATATCAATATATAAAGTAACTTTATCATTTGGCCACTTAACCCTTCGGATTATAAGACAATATAAACAAATTATTATAAAAAGAATTCCCACAATTTTTTTGAATTAAAATTCGCACAATTTTTTAATAATGAACCAGACGCCCCCATCTTTTAAGGTTTTTTTTTTTTTTTTAATGTGAATACGTCTTTATATGCATGGCCCAAAAAGCAAAAAACGTCAAAACCTAACAATTTTGGATACTAGCTGAAGGTATTGGCAAAAGAAAGCAACACCATAAATATCTAAGCACCCACCAATTTAAAAGCAAAAATAGGAGGAAGCGCTTTGAATTTATTACAAGGTGATTGCAAATTGCGTATCCAGCACATGCCGACATGCCAGAAGAGATGAATGATTAAATTCAAACTGCAAATAATACGGAAGAGATGGGTAATTTATCTGCCACACTAACTAGTAATAATAGTAACCAATGGACTTTTAATTCAGTGAAAAAATTCTTACACTTATTAAGTGTAAGGATTTGATTTTTCATAAAAGTATTTATGAGATTTATTTATAATTCTTTTTTAATTATCAAATAATTGAATGTATCCAGTTTAATCCTCACGAAATGTGAGTGGAGTTGACAACTCTCGAATATTTGAGAAGGTTTGAAGAATTTAGGCAGCGCTTCAGAAGAGTACCTGCCACAAAAAAAATCTCAATTATAGAATATGTTTATAAATATTAATTGTAATACGTACAGTCATGTATAACAATATTTAAATTTAAAGAATTTAGGTAATATTTCAAATGAGTATATGTCATTCAAATTTAAAAAATTTAAGTAACGATTCAGAGGAATATATACCACGAAAAAGATTCTAATTATAAAATATATTTATAAATATTAATTATAATACATACAGTCCTATATAATAATATTAAAAAAAACTTGTAATAATAAAATTATCTATTACTTTACCCCATCACCTTACTTAACACCCATTTCCTTCGAGACAAGCAAACAATTCAAAACTCCACTATCTCTCCTTAATAATAATAATTAAAAAAAAAACCCATTTCGATTATATATTTGTGTGACATCTGCTCAGTTCAAAGAATTTAGAGGAGTTATTTACAAATCAATTTTTTTTTTTTGTTTTTCAGAGGGAGTATCTGACCGTATAAATATAATAAGGGGCTGCGACCGCTTTCTAATTGATTTTAATAGAAAATTGCAAAGTCGTAGTTTATAATTTCATCGTAAAATGTACTGAAAGCTAGTGTGATATTTTTCTTTTCTTTATAGCTTAGAAACTGAAACACGCTATGCAATTTGGAAAATAACCATGGGAGATGAAAAACAAGATAAGGTAAATAATATGAACCAAACACGTTTCACTTTTCAGCACTACTAAAAGCTACAATCACATCAACATCAATTCAAATATAAATTTTGGGAGAAGTCTATGTTACGGCTTCTGTAAGTAACAGCAGCCAATGGCCAACTTCCACGGGCGCTAGAGGAGAGAGAAAGAGGTCCCAATGCAAGGTGATGGAAATGGGAAAGTTCGAAGCTGTTACTTGCAGCATCTGCACCGTAGCCATGTCCTAAATTTTGTGTCTCAATTTTTGTAATTAATACTGGGTACTCTTTAACTTGATGATAGATTAGGTACAATAGAGTGTTTCTTCTATGTACCTGGTGGATGCCACATGGGCCGGCCAAAGCAAGGTGATTTCTTGCGTAAATCTCATTTGAATTGAATGCAATCTTTTAAACTATCCTAATAAACCCCTGAGTTACGCAATAATTACTTGACTTTCTGTACTATTCCTAATAAGATGATAAAACCAAAACCTTCAATGTACCCCGACAAATCAACCTATGAAACCACGCCACCTATACACGGTTAGGGGCATTTGGGTCATTTCATTGATTTACTGGTCTTTTCGAATATATAAAAGCAACTTAGGGGGCTCCAGAAAGAAAACAAGCTCGTTGTACACCTGACGACACCTGCATCTCTCTGTACTTGTCAGGCTTCCGAAAGCAAGTTCTATGTATATGATTTTGTTTGTTTATCCATCAGCTTAAAGAAGAAGAAACTCAAGAACCCATAACCAAAAAACATCCAAAAAAAAGAAAATGAGAAATAGCAATCACTGGATAGGCCTGCTAAACTTCTTGACATTTTTATTGTCAATACCAATTATCGGAGGGGGCATATGGCTAAGCAGCAGAGCCAACAACACAGACTGTCTCAAGTTTCTGCAGTGGCCGTTGATCGTCATCGGAGTCTCCATCATGGTCGTCTCCCTGGCAGGTTTCGCCGGCGCCTGTTACCGCAACACGCACCTCATGCGGTTTTATCTATTTGTCATGTTCTTTATCATTGCTGCCCTCATCGGGTTCATTATCTTTGCCTATGCGGTGACGGACAAAGGGTCGGGCCGGCCTGTGATGGACCGGGCTTACTCGGAGTATCATTTGCAGGACTATTCCGGTTGGCTGAAGGACCGGGTAACTGATGACAGCTACTGGGGGAAGATCAGTTCTTGTATTAGAGATTCTAAAGTTTGTCCCAAGATGCGCAGAGTTATTAATGGTGCCCCTGAAACTGCTGATATGTTTTCTCTCAGGAAGCTTGACCCTGTTCAGGTATATATGCTTTATTCACATATTTTTTAATTTTTTGATTCTATTTCCATTTTTTTGCTTCATTTGTTTCTGCTTTCTTGTTTCATGAGCATTTACTACAGTATGGCCTTATTATTTTTTTTCCTGGGTATTTGGGTACAAACTTCTCTGATGATGATTTTTTTCTTGTCAATCTTTTGGTTAGTTATGGTATAATTAGCTTGAAATCTTTCTTCAAAACTTTTTTTTTTTATATTTTAGTTTTAAAGTAGCATGACTGAGAACTAAACCCTTAAGCGGCCTTGGTGTTTGGATTTCAAAATTTTGTGTTACTTTTAGATGTTCCTAATAGTGGCTTAGTGTTTGAAAAAGGTCAAGGTTAAGGAGGAAATGGGATTTATTAATTTATTTGACTATCTAAGGAAGTGAATCACACACTTTGCTCGAAGGTTGATGTAGATCCAGTATATGCGGCGAGTTCTGGTTGGGAGTTATTTGATAATATTTCAAACTTAATCCACCCTCTGATTTGTCTTTTAGCCATATGATGATATTTTGTGGAATTTAATAATAAGACAATTAATTACATATAATATTGGTTCTTGATCATTATAAAACGCCAGTGGACCAAAAGGGGCTGTGGCGTCATTAGCCAAGTTCCTCAAGGCCCAATAATTGTGTTCCCATAACCAAACCATCAATAGCCTATCAATAGGCAACATTTGTTATTTTGGAAAAATAAATTATATGATTGTGGTCTAAAAACCTGAACGGAGTCGTTCCTTTATTTGGCAAATCTAAGAAAATCTCTTTTGCTTTCTTGCTGTCGTTAATTAGTTGGGGTTGGCAAACAAAATATCATGTATAGTCATTCTGTAACAGTAGTAGCCCCTTTCTTATTTTACCAGATGGGCCCCAGAAAATTAGTAACAGAATGTTCTCTTGGCCATTATTTGAAAGTGTCGGGTGGCTTTTCTTTTGCTTTTATCAAAACAGTGGTGTTTTTGTTTTGAGCGGAATATCCTGTTTGCTTTTCCATTTTCCGTCAGTTTGCTAGAAAAAGAATCTGGAGATAAAAAGTTAGATATCTTATCTTTAGAAATTGATTTTCTCCGCTACCAAACGTTTTTAGCCGCTATTTCGCTGCATGCTTTAGCTAGCAAGTGACTTGGACAAGGTATCAAATCTTAACCAGTGGTGGTAATTGTTGACATTCTTCAAAGAAATTTCAATTTACTTGGAATATAACAAGGGATCTAGTGGCTATTATTGAAATAAGTTATGTAAATGGTAAGCTTAATCTATTGCGTCATGTTTTCTCTCCTAACTTATATTTGTTATCAGTCATTGTCTTCCTATATTGCAACTATAAACTATTATAGTAATGAATAGACAACATTTTTACCACGATGTGGCCTGCTGTGCATAACTAGATTATAGGAATCATACCATCAACAATTTGCATCGAAGTAAGAATCTGAAAACCTCATCTTTCGATTCTCAAGTAGACCTTTCCGATTTTAAATTTCCGATATATTTTATAACATGTCATTTCCCAACATAAAAGATCTAGATCCTTTGCAGTTTGCATGACACAGCAAAAGTGTAAGTACAAGATATGTATACAGATCCAGACACCCAGTTCCAACAGTAAAGTTCTCATGGAAACTGTGTGCTTTGCTTTTATCATCTTCCACCAGAAGAGATATTCAGAACTATTCCAATTCGAACAATTTAATTTATCTACAAATGCAATATCTTCAGTAGATAATACCTTTGATATTAATTTTCCTGTATGATACCTGCAGTCCGGTTGCTGCAAACCCCCATCAGAGTGTGGCTTTGTCTATGAGAATGAGACTTTATGGAACCCTGGAGGGGGGCTGGTGGGAAGCAACCCTGACTGCACTAGGTGGAGTAACGATCAAGGGCAATTATGCTATCAATGCGACTCATGCAAAGCTGGTGTTCTGGCCAGCCTCAAGAAGAGCTGGAGGAAGGTCTCAGTGATCAACATTGTCGTGTTGATAATCCTGGTGATTTTCTATGTGATTGGATGTGCAGCTTTTAGGAATAATCGTCGTATTGATAATGATGAACCCTACGGTGAAGCTAGGATGACAAAATCACAACCTAGTAGGATTCATTTTTAACAAAAATGTGCAAGACATGAAAGGTTAGTTTGCTAAGTTTTGTAATTTATTTTAAGGTTTCAGCATTCCGATAGGACTGGTTTGTTCAGATAAGGGAACTCAAATTTTTGGTTTTAATAAAACGTTGGCTGTATATGTTGTGTTCACAATGTACTCTCTCTTTTGTCAATCTTCCATTTGGAAATGGCAAAAGACACTATTAAGTATCAAGACTAGTGGATTGGAGAATGAATTTTATTTTGTACTGAACTGTACATGTGTGGTGGTGCATATTGATCAAGCAGGAAAAAAGGAACCCAATAAAAACAAATCCTGGATTTAGACAACTGATCAAAGATGGAATACTGCAGATCTGAAATCACAAATGTTTTTTTAACCACCAAAAAATGTGTTGGGATAAACAAATGCAGTGCCGCATTCTATTTGAAGATTTGCAAGAACCAGTAAGGGACGGCTACAAATTTCAACTTAGAACTACTTACGCGAATTATTATCAAAAGGAAAGATTCTTGTATGCGATCAATGTTTTGGGAAAAGAAACAAATGGTTCGGACTAATGGTCGTCCGTAAACACCATATTTAGTTAAATTAGTCTTAGGCGTCCGTTTGCAAATTCCAAGTTCCAACCTCACAAGGGGCACATCAACACTGGAACTAGCACAGGTATCTAGTCAAATCCAAGATAAGAGAACATGATTGCCAATAAAGAATCAGATTAAGAACACGAGACTAGTTGCTCAATGTGACATCATAATCCACATCATGCATGTGCATTAAACTCCAGAAATGTGTAAAGAAAGACGAGGAAACCAGATTTTGGTTGTTGGAGCGTTGTGCTCTGCCCATGTCTCGCACAACTGACAAAACTACAGTTTATCAACCGACCGGCCATTTTGTCTTCCTCGCAAACAATATTATTTTTTCAGACTTTCATATACAAGACAAGAATCTTGGATACTCCTGCTAGGCTGCGACAGAAGCAGGTTATGCAAGTTCATTTTCCTTAATAATTATGAAAACAAGGAATCAGTTTATGTGTTCAGGCTGCTCGACACACGTGGCCAACCCACATTTAGATTCCATTTAACTAAAATTGTAGCATCATGCATCAGAAGAGTACATACTTCAATCCTTCTGGAAACAGACATCCCATCCCGGCCCCTTCTTCGCTCCCCATCTCAAATTCCAATTACAAGACCTGAAAGGAGAGCGGGGCGGCTGTAAAAATCATTCTAAGGCAAGAGAATGATTTTAGATGATAAAAGAAATTGAATAGACCCAGAAAAAGCTTCCCTTCCATAAAAAATAATAAGAAATAGACCAAAGCTTCCATTTCATCAAGAAAAAATAAAATAAAATAAAATAAAATACAGATGGAGCATCCAAAACTAAAATCAAGATCCTTCTTATTTGATTCCATTTGCAACTGTTGCTGGATCCTCTCGGCACTGTTCTGGACTCCATCTCGAGATTGTTCTTTCTTCAACAGCATACTGCTCCAAACATGAAGGAGTGGCAGTACCCTGGCCATTTTTATTGATGGTGAGAATCAATAGTGTTTTTGCAACACCTCCACAAAGTCGAACTGTGCAATGAATATCCGACCACACCTTTAACCGTCCATTTTCACCATCTTCACCTTCTGCTAAAACAAGCACTGCATACTCAGAATGAACCAGAGATGGATGATGACAGTAAGCAACAAAGTCCACGCCATACTGTGATCCCGACCTCACAACCCAATTTTTCTTTCGTAGATGTGAATAAGCCTTGTAAAGTAAAGGAAATGTTTCCTTCTTGGCTTTCATGTACAGCCATAGCTCATCATCATTCTTCATAGAATTATCTTCACCAACAATCTTAAGGCATTTTAACGAATGGCATAAATAAAAACCTTCTTCCATACCTAGTTGATACCATTGCTTATCCTTTTCAGCTGTAACAATAGGTCGGCCAAAACATGCACGGTTGAGAAGCTCGGTTTGTTCTGCTTCCACAGCAAGAAGCGCGCTATACCCAGCGAGCACTGCATGAGCTTCTGACTGGACTAGTGAGGAATGTAAATCTGAGATGATTTTGGACATGGGATCTGCCAGAGCTTTCACTTCCGAGGCCCTTCCTTTCCAT
This sequence comes from Citrus trifoliata, assembly GCA_018350135.1. Classification (NCBI taxonomy): domain Eukaryota; kingdom Viridiplantae; phylum Streptophyta; class Magnoliopsida; order Sapindales; family Rutaceae; genus Citrus; species Citrus trifoliata. Next base: position 7,417,196 of record CM031391.1, on the reverse strand, counting down.
CTCGGCCCCATGCTGTCTTTCAATAGATCAAGAGCCTAACATTTAAGTAAATGCACTTGGTTGAAGTTCAAGAAAACAGTCTTAACAGCTAGTTTACACTCTTCGTTCTTGATTTGTTGTCTTTGACGAGATTATATTCATTCAAATCATATCCAAAAAAATCTAAATTCTATTGCAGCTTCAAAAATGTTTTTCGGGATTATGAACCAAAATCCCTCGGGGTTCATCCAAACTTGAATAAATTCAATTGAACTGAATTATCCAACTAAAACTAATGCAGCTTATTACTTTTAGTTAGATGAGGCATTTCTTCGAACATGTCCAATGCATATCATATAAACATTAGATTATCAACAGAAACTGGAAGTTCAATTGTCATGTGGCTTGGTATACTAATTAAAAGTGCTGTAATTTCAAATAAAATCAATAAAATTTTTATTCTTAATAGAATGACTGCTACTTCAAATTTGCTTTATTGAGAAGAAAAACGATTGATACCTTCTACGTGAAGGAAATTGAACAAGGAAGGAACAGCAACCCCAGAGAGAAAGAGCAGCTAAGCCGTTTGGAATTGGAGTTCTTTGATTAATTGACTTACAAAATAGGGCCGAGTTACTGAAACTTAATACCCAAACTATGTACTTAACGAAATCCAACTCCTTCAAGCGCATGACATGAAGCCCAAAACCAAAAGCAATCTTAGTAACGAATTACAAATTTTCATTTGAGCTTTGCAAATTGTGCTTCGAGGGTTCCTCCAATTCTAACAATCGCCAATCAACTGCAAAAAAACTCATCCGTGCCTTCCCGAAAGCTAATAACATGCCAAACCCTCAACACAGCGATGTTGGACGATGGACGAAATTAGAGTCGATTACATATTTAAACATATAACGACATGAAATTTCCAGCAATATCTAGTAAACGATACAATAGTCAATTTGTCATCACCATGACCTCAACTAAAATAGAAATCATGGGAAATACTGCTGAATCTGAGACCCCTACTTACAGAATAAATGAAATAATTAATTATTAATAATATTTTCAGAATTTTCAATGTTGATTTGGGTAATCCTAATTTGCAATCTGTTCCTGTAAAATCTGTAGGCTTTGCCAAATACATCCGCAGAAGAATCATTTGACTTGTGGCTCAGAGCATAAACCTTTAGCTCATGCACCCCAGAAATATTGGGGGTACTTTTAGTCTCAAATTTTCTTCATCACAAGAAACATCGACTTTCAAATCCTTCCTTGGTTGTCATCGAGGTTGGCTTGCCAAGTCTCTGTTTTAAAGTGCAAGTTAAACATTATATCAGTGACTTGAAATAATTAGCATTACAGTGTTTTCAATGAATAACTTGAAAAGAAAAAAACTTGAAATTCCCCCCTAATTTCTTTTCTTAAAAGATATTGATACTTCAACAGATTAACATGAGGCCTTATTGCTTAGTTCTGATGTCATCAGTATTTTAGCCAGCTGACAATATATAATTTCTAGAAACTTTATTCATTTGATACAATGTTGACCAGTTTCGAGAAGTAGGACCTGTGACTTGCTCAAGTCATCCCATTTTCTTTTGATGCTATGATCCACAAAATTTGACAAGCAATGAAATCTTTTTGAAGCATGAAGGTTTCCCAGATACACATAACACAACTACTAAAGTTCGATTCATTTGGAGAGATGTTATGAAACATGCTTACCTCATTCAATGAGGAACCACTTTGTTGTTCAATTTCACGTATTTGTTGCATTGTCATTCCAAACCATTCATCAATCCAGCCAAAACAATTCCGATGACTTTCAAGAAAAAGTGCACGTTCGCCCTGTGAAAAAATGATCAAGTAAATAAATAAAGACACTAAAGTAGGTCAAAGTGTCACAACACAATAACCAATATCATTCTCTTTTCAGTTACTCTTCCTCCCTACTTTACTCTTCTTATTTCGATGTTTCGCACTTGTTAGTTTTGAATTTTCCTTCAAATAGGACCATATGACTTTCTTTTAAAGGCAACTGGTATTGTAATCCTCCAACCATTTTTCCTTATTGAATTGCAGTATCAAGAAGGAAGCTTCTCTGACATTTAAGGATTATTCCTAGATTTTCTTTAAGGTGCATTAGCCTCAGCTAGTAGGCAGCAAAAGGATTTCTTCAATGTCTACTCAGAGAGATGGTACTTAATGCCCCGGCAGAGGTACAAAGGGAATTGTAGCATTGCTTATCACAATAATTTTTTCCTTTTTGTCCCTTTCTCTCTTATTTTGTACATATAATCTTTAACCTAATACAAAAGCTTGAACTTCACAAAAAAAAAAAGGAAGTAGGGATCATCATAATGGTGAGTCCGAATAGCTAAGACCACATTTCTCAAAATAAGATTATTGATGTCAAAGTCTTGTTCTTTTTCTCAAAAGTAATTTTGGCATTGTCGTCAGTAAAGTAATCTGCACTTTAAGTCAAATATTGATAGATTGCTTAAGTCCGAGAAATATTACCGCCAATAAAGCTTGTTCGAGTCGATAACCAAATCCCCAGTATGGTGCATCTATAGTCACCAATTTATATGCTGTCATAACAGGATTGCACCTATCCTGTAAATGTTATTGTCATGTCACTGAACGTCAATATAAATCAAGGAGCAAGATATTGAGTGGAAGCAAATAGATTTAAACGTATTGCAATGTTTATTGTTAAGGAAGATACAAACCTGCCAGCCCTCTGAAAGTGGACCACGTCCAGTTCTCTTTGATTTGAATTTAGGGAAGTCTATGTTGTTACTAGCAATGGCATAGCTCCAATAATCCCTTGCAGTTGAAGCAATATCAAGAACTTCAACCTGTCTGGCTGCTAGTTGTTTTTCACTCAAGTTATGCACCTAGTTTATCATCTTCACAGTCAAGAGATGCCGAAAAAACAAGAAAAGATCGACAGGGAATAGTGCAACTTCACATTGATGAATAATTAAAATCCATTCCAACAATAATGTCTCAACAAAAGTATGGATTTCAGTGGTACTTGGTCACAAACTGCAGAAATATTAAGAGGAACTCACATTGTCTGACCGCCCATTGTCAGCTTTATGAACGGTTTCAATGGTGAGACTGAATTTGGTGAAATACGGGCACTGCAGAAATAAGTCGATGAATGTGTTACTGACTATAATATGAAACAATTGCATCCAAAAAATAGAATTTTGCAACAAAATATTACCTTGATTACTGAGGAATGAGGCATTTGTGTACAGAAGAACAAAATAACGTGTCAATACAAGTTTGAGAAAAGAAAGAGAGACAGTATATGCAGAAAGTGAAACAGGAGAATATGGTAACCTGTTTTGCATCTTGGATATGAATTCCAGGCTTCCTCGTGCATTACAAGAGCATCTGCTGGCGCAAAAGTTTTAAGCCAAGCAGGAGCTTTACTACAAACAGAAAATGTAATGTTAGGCAATCATAACCCCCAATTTTGAAATCTTCTATCTGCAATGCAGTAATAAACTTATACTGACCAAATAAAATTTGCAACTCCTTTTTCTAAACCCATATATAAATAGTAGTGAGACTAAAATAGACTATAGTAAGCTCATAATCTGGTAGAACCAATCATCAAATAATAAAAACAAATAAACTTTAGCAGATTAAGATTATTTCTGATTCATTGAATTACCTTTGGAAACGATACACTTTAAAAGTGTATTGACCTCTTCCAAATACATCGTGTTCAAAGGGTCTATTCTCCAAGACATCAACACCCTCATCACCATTTGAATTCTGTTGCTGCATCTTTGCGACCATGTACATCTGAGCCACCTGATACTGAAACCCAAAACAATCCATAAGCTCTGTTATGAACTAACCAATCTAAATAACAGAAACTTAATCAAATTAACCAAAAAATTTGCTTAAGTGGGATTACCTCTTCTAACGACATGGGCATGACAATTCGACTTCACAGAAAAATCCCACATAGAAAAAGTTGCAAGTTAAGGGTTTTCCAATAGGGACAATCACGGGAATCATGGGACAGATATATGAAAATAAATAAATCAAAGCTTATAGATGAAAATTTGGTCAACTTTTATGTATCATAATAGCTATGAACACAACTTAAATATTAGAGGATACAATTCCTTGATTTGCACCATTTTCAGCGACTCCTTGTTGTATGCAGAAACAAGAAACTATTGAAGTAAAACGGTAACGTTAGACTGGGCAAAATTCTAATGAACAAGCAGCTGAAAGCTGAAACGGGAAGACAGAGAACAGAAGAGAATAAGTTTTGCAAAAACTGGAAATTATTAAATGAATTTAAGCGTTGGAAAGATCAATGATGGGGCAGAGTGCGGTTGCTTCAGCCTGCAGGCAGGGCCAGCAAATTTTTTGTTTGGACAGGATTCGACAGTTGACGTGTAAAAGCTTAAACGCGAAGTCCGTGTGTTCAAAATCAATATATCAAAAAGCGAAGTCTTTTGTCACGTCTCCTGGTCAACCTTGGCTTCCATTTGACTTTACCGACGTCGATTGTTTTGAGTTAAAACGCGCAAATGCTTATGATTGGCTCTCGTGTGATCTGTCGGCTTGAATTGAAACTTCTGTCGAAATGAATTTGTAAGAAGCTTGTAAATCTATTATTCCTGGATTTGTCATCTTTGCTTCTATTTTTAATAGAATTCCATTTATTCTTTGAAGGATAATCATTCTTTTTCCGAAAAACTTTAAGAATTTTGATGATTAAGCTTCAATAATTAAAAGATTACTATTGATTTGAAGTTTAAATGATAGTTGTATATAAAATTATACATTATTCCAATTCCACCTAAAATTGGGTCAATATCAACTCCATTTACCCCCCCTCTCTCTCTCTCTCTCTCTCTCTATATATATATATAAAGTTTGGAGATCAATTATTTGAGGTCGAGGGTGTAATAAAAGTTTTTCAAAAATTTTCATAATAAGGCCGTGTATAGCATTAAAACTATAACAACTGTTGAAAAAATTATATTATAAAGTAAAAATTAATAGTATGTAATAAATATAATTTTTAAATAATAATTTTGACATAATTAATAAAAAAAAAATAAAATTTTTCATCGTACAAATATAAAATCAAATCAACTTAAAATTCTAAGTTATAACGATTTATGTACAACTGAAAATTTTAGAAAGGAGATTATTCAACTTAAAAATTGGTGTACAAAATCCAATACAATTTTGTACGGTGGCCCTTTTTTTTTTTCCCCTCCCACTCTTCAATCTTTCTCTAATACTTATTTTCTTCTTAATTTCATCATGTCAAATATTCTGAGGAACATACCCACACCAGCTTCTTTTTCTTAGTAACGGATAATTCATTCTATAATACACAAAACAAAAGTGATCCAAACTTGATGCTGCTAATTTGAAAAGGATAATTCACACTATCCACCCATGAGGTGGAATTATAAAGGATTAGAATACAGCATCGCAAGCTAAATTCACAACCCGGAATAAGTTTGAGGAAAATTTGATAGTGATTTCATAACAAAACATCACAAACTTCTTTGCCAGTCCCTGGACTTCTTCTTTCCTTCTAGATCCTTTAGAAAGTCTAGGAAAACAAGTATGCCGAAGAGGAATAATCCACCTGAGCAGTCGCCTCCTCCTCCTCCACCACCGCCGCCTCCGCCCCCACCACCCCGGGGTGGAAATCCAATCCCTCCACTATCCAGTTTTGGTGACTTCTCCTTTGCTGCAGTCAATTCAATTATCCGTTGTTAAGATTATTAACGAAAAAAAGAAAAATTGCAAACAAAACTTCCTGACAACATTTAGTCACAGAAAAAATAAACAAATGTTCTATACAAATTAATTTCAATTATAAGAACACTAATAGCATCTACTTGAATCCCCAAGAACAATGATCAACAATGAAACGGGAACTGCAAAAGCATTATTCATGACAAAGAGCAGCTGCAGCTCAAAAATATATGAAAATGATAAGCCTCACCCTGGACAGTGGACACCCTCATCATCCAGTAAGTTCTAGCTACTAGCTAGGCAGGTGGCCGGTCACTGGTGCAAGCAGCTGAATAAAATGCTGCCTTGACCTCACTATGACTACACTAAATGGTAAATGGAATTGGCTATTACCAGGAGGATTTGGGATTGTTGTTGGTGCCTCAGGGGTAATTGTCTGAGTCTGCCCTTGCTGTAAAAAGAAAAGCAACATCAAGATTCAAGACTATCTTTGTCGCATTGTAAAATATTAACATCAAGGAAAAATGCCTGTGTGATATACATTTTCAGGGGACTAAATCATTAAGAAAAGGGTACCAAAAAAAAGATTGTATTTCAAAATAACAAATAGTGAATAACGGCCTGTAGCTGGAAATTCAAAATGAAATTACCAAAGCAGAAGCGCATATCATAGAGGCAGAGAGTGGTCTTCTTCTTCTTCTGTGAAGAGAATGAGATGACTGTAAATGCAAGCCCAACCCAACTGGAACCGAAGCACAAAGGTTAATTTGCACACAATAAGTTCCAAGGAAAGGTTGAAATTCCATGGAGACTCTTGCCGGGTGAGATTCAGAAAGCTTATTTAGCTCCTTGCACCAGTGCTTTCTTGTTTTTGCTGTAATCAAGAAGTGTATCAGAGTAGTAACCCTATTTGTGTGTGTATATATAAAATCATCCTTAAACCGTAAGGTTTAAAAGCTTATTTGTATGAAAAGATAAAAATTGAGAGTATTCATACAAGAGAAAAATTATATATATATATATAAAGAAAGAACAATAACGTAATGTCACAAATTAACGAGGCACTCAATCAAAAACTTATTTTAATATCTAATGGAGAGGCTCTTATTTTGCATTGTTAATCAATGTGTTGATCCGAAATCAAATCAAAGTGGCAAAATGTTACAAAAGGTCAGTTATACATACGCAATATGATGCTAAGGAACATTCTTGTTATACCTGGTGACAACATTGGCGATGTGGCAATACTACTAATTACAATAGACTCAGCCATAGTTCTTGACTGTGATGGAGAAAATCACCTGCACATATAGCTGCTTGTATTAGAACATGATTTCTTTAACCCAAAAATAAATAAATAAATAAAAATCCCTCGAATCATAACTTGTCAATTAAATAACCCAAGTTGGGGTGAAACCGAAACCGAAACCAGAAACAATCGCGATATGAAAAAAAAAAAAAATTGCACCTTTGAGTATTATGGACCTTGGAATATAGACAGAATTAATGGATTTTCCACAATTTTGAATTTTAATCGCGGCGGCTCTGCAGGGTCTTGTGTTGAGGTCGTGCAATCTGTGGTGAAGAAGGAATAAGAGTTTGTTTCTTCGATTAGCGATGAATTTATACCCTTATTTTCTGGAGTGTGAATCTCTTGTATTATAAGTAAACCCAATAACGTCGGGGATTCTATAATCGAATTCAATCGTCATGTGTCAGGCGATAAATTTTTGCTCTTTCTAGAATGAATACTCCACCGTAAAAATAAATGAGATTTCATTAGGCATTAAAATATAAGATCCGTAGCGTTGCTAAAGAGCCCAATTTCAAATCTTGAAAAACTGAACCGGTGACTCCATTCGGGTTTTTCGCGGTGTAATTGGAGTATAACTGGGGTGCATTCAAAGAGAATATCAAACCCAAAGGTTGCCGGACTATGAAATCTGTTGCGGTTACTTGATGATTAGTAATATTTGACCCCTCGCTTATCACTTTAATTAGCCCCCAATTTTCAATTAATTCATCATATTTTCAAAATTACTCGAAATAAAAATAAATAGTCTTTTTCTTTTCTTTTCTTTGTCACTCACAAACTTCTATTGTTGCCACAGAACCTCAGACCATCGTGCCCAATACCGTGGAATGAAAATATTTCGATGGTGCAAAATCCGTGAGCTTAATGGACTCACTCCAGAAGTCACTTATTTGGTTGAATGAATATAAATGAATATCATTAACCGCAAGTAACATAAAAATATTTGGAGGTTTTGAAGTTATATAAAAAGACGCGAACCATTTGTTCTTCTTCTAAAGGTTTTCCAGCTAAGCATCTGTCTTTAATTGGTTTAATTGCAACACCAGCGCCTCCCCACTTCCCTTGGTAAACAGTCTTGAAGGATCTTGAACCCCAGTCTCGCAACTCTTCAAGGTTAGTATTTTTTATGATCTACTCAAGTGATCAAGTGATGCTGACGGTGACGATGGATTTGGTGGCAACGAAGATATGTTGGTGGTGATGGTACACTAGAAATGATATTTTGGTGACGGTCAAGGGCGGAGCGTAGTCGAAAATTTTTGGAGCTAATTTTTTCTTTCGAAATATTGATTAATTTTTAATAGTATTCTCATCTTCGTTGTGGTGAGATGGTTGGAAATTTAGGATATTGGTTGTATAGGTTTCAATTTTTAGAAATTTATTATTTAGTGTGAGTTTTAAAAGAATTATAAAATAACTTTATTATCTAATATATAAAGTTCATATATCAATTATGTGCGGACTCATACAGATCTTTTATATTAATTTTTCATATTTTATTTGGGAACTCCAAATTTTTTTAAAACTCTACCGGTACCATGATACTCCCTAATCTTATATACCCTCTGCCACTAATGATGGTGATGCTTGAAAGTGTAAAGTTAATTTTTTTTTAAAAAAATATATTTTTATTTTTTTAGTGGGGTGTGAATTATATAAAAAAATGGGGGCCGTTGAGATAAATTAAGGGGTTTATATATCATTATATATCAGGATTCTTACTAGGTTGCCCATCGGCCGTAGCCCCTAGACCTAATTCCGGGTACTACATTTAGGTTTGACCCGTGAACGGCCCATGAATCGAGTCCGTTTGCGGGCAAACGGGTAGGGTCTAGTCCGACGTCACAGCGGTGCAATCTAAGTAGCAAAAACCCTAAACTCTCAGTGGAGTATTATTGATGCCATTGCACGTTTGCCCTTTACAGTCAGCATACCAAACGAATATCCTCAGCAGACAAGAACATCCCCAGTGTCCCTCTTGGATTCCCAGAAGCCCTAATTCTTCCCCAAAACAGAAACCCTCACCTAAAATTCTCCAGTGCATGTGATTCGCTCAAATAAAGCAAATAAGAAAACTAAAACGAAGTAAAAAGGTGGGGGAAAAAAAGATGAGCTATTGCTTGAATCGTTGTAAAAATCTCTCTCCGTCGTCGTTTTTAGCCCAAAAGCCTTCATTTCCTTTAACCAGACACATTGATTTTCGGCCATTTCTCTACTCCAACAAGAAAACAGGTTCTTTGAGCCTACGTTCATGGCCTCCGGAGCTCACTCGCTACTCGAGGTCACGCGTTCGTGCCAGCTCGGCGAAAATAGATTCGAGCGCTGAGTTGAGCAATGGAGCGGCGAGTGGTAAAGATCAAAAGCTCGGGAAAAGAACCGACTTGAGGAAGATTTTGATTCTCGGTGCGGGGCCCATCGTGATTGGCCAAGCTTGCGAGTTTGATTACTCCGGGACTCAGGCTTGTAAGGCATTGAAAGAAGAAGGATACGAAGTCATTCTGATAAATTCTAACCCGGCGACTATTATGACGGACCCGGAACTGGCGGACCGCACCTACATTACCCCCATGACGCCGGAATTGGTCGAGCAAGTGCTCGAAAAGGAGCGGCCCGATGCTTTGTTGCCTACAATGGGTGGGCAGACCGCTTTGAATCTTGCGGTGGCTTTGGCTGAAAGCGGTGCTCTTGAGAAATACGGTGTTGAATTGATTGGAGCGAAGCTTGACGCTATTAAGAAAGCTGAAGACCGAGATTTGTTCAAACAAGCTATGAAAACTATTGGTGTCAAGACGCCGCCGTCTGGAATTGGTAATACTTTAGATGAGTGTATTTCAATTGCTAATGAAATTGGGGAGTTTCCGTTAATAATACGCCCCGCTTTTACGTTGGGTGGCACCGGAGGCGGCATTGCTTATAACAAGGAGGAGTTTGAAGCCATTTGTAAGGCGGGGTTAGCTGCTAGTTTGACTTCACAAGTGTTGGTGGAGAAATCCTTGTTGGGTTGGAAAGAGTATGAGCTTGAAGTTATGCGTGACTTAGCTGACAATGTGGTGATCATTTGTTCGATTGAGAATGTTGATCCTATGGGTGTGCACACAGGGGATTCCATCACTGTGGCACCTGCGCAGACTTTGACAGATAAGGAGTACCAGAGGCTGAGGGATTATTCAATAGCTATAATTAGGGAGATTGGTGTGGAATGCGGAGGGTCTAATGTACAGTTTGCGGTTAATCCTGTTGATGGGGAGGTAATGGTTATCGAGATGAATCCTAGGGTGTCGAGGTCCTCTGCTTTGGCGTCTAAGGCTACAGGATTTCCTATTGCGAAAATGGCTGCTAAGTTGTCGGTGGGATATTCTTTGGATCAGATTCCGAATGATATTACCAAGAAAACACCTGCTAGTTTTGAACCTTCTATTGATTATGTTGTGACTAAGGTTAGTAACTTATTTGCTTCTCTTTTGTTCGATTGTTAATATTTTCACTGTTATTTTTTTAAGTCAAATTAGCTTTGTTGTCACTTTTTAGTCCAAGTCACTAAGTGTGTGTTGACAGTACTTTCAAAAGCACTTTTTGTTTTAACAGATGTTGTGGTTAGTTCACTGGTCAATCTCGCTTAAATTATCCTATGGGATGATGGTTAACACTTCATTATCCCTGTTTTTACCTAGCATTTTCAGAACAAATGTGGGATATGTTGGTGGCAAGCGTGATAATTTTGCAAAAGAATCACTAGTGAACAACCGCCTATTGTGCATCCACTGAGATCCCTGCCTCTTCTGTGCTATATAATCTCAATATCTTATTGTACAGTTTAATGTACATTTATAACAACACATAATTCTAGTTCGAAGCCTCGTGCACATATTATTGTTCCTCATGAACATGTGTATTGGTTTATTGGCTACGTCAGCTGATACTTGATTTTACATTAACCATGCAGATACCTCGATTTGCATTTGAGAAATTTCCTGGGTCTGAGCCGTTATTGACGACCCAAATGAAATCTGTTGGTGAAGCCATGGCCCTAGGCCGCACCTTCCAAGAATCCTTTCAGAAGGCACTTCGATCCCTGGAATGTGGCTTCTCTGGATGGGGTTGCTCTAATGTGAAGGAACTTGACTGGGATTGGGAGCAACTCAAATACAGTCTTCGAGTCCCTAACCCTGATCGCATGCAGGCCATATATGCTGCAATGAAGAAGGGAATGAAAGTAGATGAGATCCATGAGCTGAGTTTCATCGACAAATGGTTTCTCACTCAGTTTAAAGAGCTGATAGATGTGGAACAATTTCTTCTTACTCAAAGCGTGTCTAATATGACTAAGGATGACTTTTATGAAGTAAAAAGACGAGGTTTCAGCGATAAGCAGATAGCCTTTGCAACGAAGTCGACAGAGAAAGAGGTCCGGGAGAAGCGGCTATCTCTGGGAGTTATTCCATCATACAAGCGGGTAGATACTTGTGCTGCAGAGTTTGAGGCCAATACTCCTTATATGTATTCATCCTATGATTTTGAGTGCGAATCAGCCCCGACCCAAAAGAAGAAGGTTTTGATATTAGGTGGAGGACCAAACCGTATTGGTCAGGGGATTGAGTTTGACTACTGTTGTTGCCACGCGTCCTTTTCCCTTCAGGTTTATCTGCATTTGCTTTTTCTCTTTCATCTTTGCATAGAAATAATGGTAAAAAGAACATATCCATGCTTGTTTTAACAATACAAAACTGATGGAGTTGCATTTCTATTATATACCATTTGTTTATAGAAGCTAAGATTGATGATCTAGACATCACAATAACTTACTTACCTTGAAACTCAATTCTTTCATTTTACATACTAGTATTTGCAGAATGTTGATAAAAGCAGTTATCTTACTTAAACGAACATGATATGGTAGATGGAAGGATAATTGTTTAATGCATGGAAGATCAAATTAAAGATTATCTAAATCTAGTCTTCCCCTAATGATTTTTTTAATTCGATCTCTTTGTGCCAAGTTTGTGATGAGACCTATTTCTGTCTATCTGGAGTAATTTTGGATCATCAACTCTTACTAAACTGATTTATTGATATAAAACTAAATTGAAAGTTGGCATTTTACGAATTTGTTGCACATCTACAAAGAAACCCTTTTCTTTGCGTCGTTGTTACAGATTGACCCCTCGCCTATCATTTCCTACTTTCTTATCCCTTTTTTCTTAATTATTATTATTACTTTTTGGCATCTGCAGAGTGCTGGATATGAGACAATCATGATGAACTCAAATCCTGAGACCGTATCGACTGATTATGACACAAGTGATCGCCTCTACTTTGAACCCCTTACAGTTGAAGATGTGCTTAACGTTATTGATTTGGAACGACCAGAAGGTATAATTGTACAGTTTGGTGGTCAAACACCCCTGAAGCTCTCTCTTCCCATCCATCAATACTTGGATGAACACAGGCTGCCATCTGCCAGCGGGGATGGCCTCGTTCGCATTTGGGGTACATCACCAGACTCCATAGATGCTGCCGAAGATAGAGAGAGGTTTAATGCCATCATTAAGGAGTTAAGTATTGAACAGCCAAAAGGAGGTATTGCCAAGAGTGAAGCTGATGCTCTTGCCATTGCAAAAGAGATAGGTTACCCAGTCGTCGTCCGGCCTTCTTATGTGCTTGGTGGACGGGCAATGGAGATTGTATATACTGACGAAACGCTTGTGACTTACTTGGAAAATGCTGTCGAGGTAGACCCAGAGCGTCCTGTATTGATCGATAAATATTTGTCTGATGCTATTGAAATTGATGTAGACGCACTTGCTGACTCACGTGGTAATGTGGTGATTGGGGGAATAATGGAGCACATTGAGCAGGCTGGGGTCCATTCTGGGGACTCAGCTTGTATGATTCCCACTAAAACTGTTTCATCCTCTTGCTTGGACACCATAAGCTCGTGGACTATCAAATTGGCGAAGAGATTGAATGTGTGCGGACTCATGAATTGTCAGTATGCAATTACAACATCTGGGGATGTTTACTTGCTTGAGGCAAATCCCCGTGCTTCCCGTACCGTCCCATTTGTGTCAAAAGCAATTGGGCACCCATTGGCCAAATATGCTGCTCTTGTTATGTCGGGGAAGTCACTTAACTATTTAGGTTTCACAAAAGAGGTGATCCCCAAGCATGTGTCTGTTAAGGAAGCAGTTCTGCCCTTTGAGAAGTTCCAAGGCTGTGATGTGCTGTTAGGGCCTGAGATGAGAAGCACTGGGGAGGTGATGGGTATAGACATGTCCTTCCCTATTGCATTTGCCAAGGCTCAAATTGCTGCAGGGCAGAAGCTACCACTTTCAGGCACTGTGTTCCTCAGCTTAAATGACTTGACAAAGCCCCATCTTGAGAGAATTGCAAAGGCATTCTTAGATATAGGATTCAAGATTGTTTCAACTTCTGGGACAGCTCACTTTCTTGAATTAAAAGGTATTGCTGTGGAAAGAGTGCTGAAGATGCATGAAGGCCGGCCGCATGCTGGTGATATGGTTGCTAATGGGCAGATACAGATGATGGTGATCACAAGCTCTGGTGATTCATATGATCAGATTGACGGGTTGAAGCTGAGGAGGAGGGGCCTTGCTTACAAGGTTCCTGTCATAACAACAGTTTCTGGAGCTTTGGCGAATGCAGAGGCAATAAGGAGTTTGAAATCTAATACTGTTACAATGACTGCACTTCAGGACTTCTTTGATGTTGAGACAGCATCAGGGAGTAGTGAAAATTTGCAATCAGTCTCAACCTCTTTATGATTGAGTAGGGATTGCTGGTGAGTAGCTGTACTTTGTTTCTTAGCCATTTTATTGTTCTTCTAATGTGTTCACCATCCTTTTCCGGAACAAGTTCTCTTAAGTTATTTTGCTTATCTTTCTTTTTGTATGTGAGCTTAATCAGATTATGAAGAATGCAATGTAGGGCATTTTTGAGCATTGAGTAATGTGCTGTATAGTATGCTGAAACAATAATCATTGATTAATCTTATTATGGTATGTTTTCATGCAATGGGAATCATGTTTTAGTTGAGCCGCTCCGCAACATGGAAATCAGCTTTATCTGGTTTCTTTCTTGTAATTACATTCCCACTTTTTGATATTCAGTCATTTGTGTTTCAATTTTTTGAAGCACGTTGAGAAACTAATGTTTTTCTTTCTGTGATGTTGAATGATCATGTCTTTCTTGTAATGTCGTTGGCACACCCTATAAGCCACTGTACACTTTGTAGCTTCGATATTTAGACATCGAGTAATGATATAGTCACAAATTATTGTACAAATTTATTTTGTACAAATTGATATGATATTAATTTATTGGTTGAATTAAATATCTATTTCAAAGTCTTGAACTTGTGCATTTGCTAATTTCCAATTCATGGCAAGTGATCCATCCCACTTGTTAGAAAATTGGAGTCATGTTTACTTTTCTGCCGCTGATTTCTTTTTGGAATTTGCTTCTGCTGTAATTTGAATCTTCTAAGCATAATAGTTCTATAGATTCAAGAAAGTTGTGGGTATGGCCAGCTGAGAAGTTGCTGGCTTTATAGACTGTAAATAGCGTTCTTATTGAATTTTGTTACTAGTGGTCTGCCGCTGATTTCTTTTTGGAATTTGCTTCTGCTGTAATTTGAATCTTCTAAGCATAATAGTTCTATAGATTCAAGAAAGTTGTGGGTATGGCCAGCTGAGAAGTTGCTGGCTTTATAGACTGTAAATAGCGTTCTTATTGAATTTTGTTACTAGTGGGAAAGACTCGGCATTTTCTTTAGATAATTAGTAGAGAATGTTCTAAGCTTGAACAAAAAAATCTTACATAGAATTTTTTAAACGAAGCACGAAGTCTAAATTATTTGGAAGTACATAAGACTTATTCTACTACGAAAACGAAACTCTTTTGAAAAATAACATCATATTTTATAAAGAAAGTAGTCAAGCTGAACCTAACCCAACTTGCAACGGAATCAATTAAGGACTTTGTAATGACCGTATTGCTTTTGTCTGTTTCATTGTTCTGAACCACGCCAATTAACATAACAGGGAGAGTTAACCAATGGCTTTTGGTCTAGTGTGAGAATTTTTGCACTCATAATATGTGAGAATAAAAGTTTGAGTCTTCATAAAATTATTATGCGAGTTAGTTTTAATTTTTCCTTAATAATAAAATAATTGAGTAGAAATAATTTTCTCTCTTACGAAATATAAATGAAGTAAACAGCTTTCGAATAATAAAAAGTGTTGGAAAATCTAGGCAATATTTAAGAAGATCAATGTATACGACATGAAGGTTTCAATTATATAATATGATTGTAAATATTAATTATAATATCTGATTTAATATCAATAATAGTCTTGCATATCAATATTTAAAAAAAAAAATGGGGATAGTTTTTAAAGAATATTCTTTTGGAATCTTGTAAGTGTTTCTTCAAAATAGATTAATAGTCTCCTCGGTTATGTTTTAAATGCGATGTTATCATTCGTTGGCGCCCCCCCGTGTAGTAGAAGAAAACTCCTGGATCAAGAAAACGGACAAAAACGTTCATTTGAATCAAGACCTGGAAAGGTTGGAATCTTTGGCTCTTTATCTTGTGAGGAAACTCACATCATTTATTTGTTTTCCAATTCGTAGACAGAGTCACATAGCTGTAGTGCTGCTGTACCCCATAAGCCAAAAAAAGTAGATCAAGTATGCACAATTTCTCTTTGATTCCGTATGGATGGAGGTGGAGAGTGACACAGACAATGACACAAACGTAGGTGTGGGTTCCAAATTCCAATCCTCCAATCTCCTGTGCAACTTTCCCCTGTCAGCAACCTCATCAATCATCCATCCATCCACAGAAAACGAGTAAGAGACTTTCCTTGTGATGGCATTTGGGTTCATTCTTAGCTGGAGTCATTGCTTGTTCGTTTTCTTTCTTCTATTGCTAGCGGGCTCAGTGGGAAACTAACTTTGTAACAAATACATTTTCTGCCAAACACCGTGTGGACTTTTTCAGTAGCGCCAAGAAAAATTAGAAACAGATTAACTGAAGTTACTGGAAGATTGGCAACTTGGTAATAATTTTCAGGAATGTCTACAAATTATAAATTATAAATTATAATGTAACGTTGTTTGGTACAATGCCTTCAAATTTTTTGTTGAAAAACCTATTATATCTGGCTATTGACACTCCGAGTTTTACAATAACGTATGTTGTATCATAAGTTTGGGAATATGAAGGAAAATTTTAGAGGGATCAACAAAGAAAAGCTTTAAAAATTAAAACTTTTAATGGAAAGGGATGTGGGGGTGTTCAACCAAAAACAACCTTGTACTACAGTCATTCCCTTAATTTTTTTCCCTTTTTAGCCCTTATCTTATTGCCTCAAAATACTTCTAAGAGTACGTATATGCTTGATTTTCCAGTCTCCCAGTTGAAAATTTGGTCAATTGGTACTCCATTTTCTTCTTCCTTTTTATTTGTTTAATGTGTTTCTAGAGCCTTACTTTTGGCCACCTGTGCATGCGCATTTATTTGGTTTACAACTTAGGTTAGTGCTATTAATCCTGGCGGCGATAATCGTTTTTGAAAGTTCTTGGTCAAGTGTCAAGAATGTTAGCTATCATCTTAATTTTGATGTCACAAATTTGGCTATCGATTGGGGTGCTTTGCCTTGACGACCATGGCAATATAACTTTCATTTCTATTTGATAACACTAACCTTGACTATGAAATATCATGAAGCAAAGTACTTCAAACTATAAATATACTCAAAAAATACTTTCGGAAAACATAATTATCAAGTGTTTTAAAACATATTACGCTTTTGTTCGAATCCCTTGTATATTTCGGTAGAAATTGATTGGCTTTCAAATTTTTAGAATTAGATTCAGTACGTTTTAGAAATCAATATCGGAAATGCATCAACAAGTAAACAAATAATGAGTATCAATGAATTTCTAATTGCAACAATAGCAGTAAATTTTTGATGTAATATTAAAGGTGGTCACGCTAGAGCACTACTTTTTTCCTTTGTTTTCACGGGTGAATGATATAAATGGCATTCAAATAGATTGCAAAGCTACTCTCATCATGAATTATTGAAGCTACAAAAGACCGATGACCGATGACTAAATGAGTTAATGCTCGAAGTACCACTGCCGTTGCCGTATAATCGATGTACACTTCATTATGACTGAATTTTACGATTCCACCTTTGATTTTGACGCTTCTTTTAGTTTCAAGCCATGGTTGTTAAAAGCCATTCGGCCAAAGGCCGAGTGGTCAGGGCTGCTACCCTCCAACTTGGAGGGCAGTAATTCGAACCCCTACAAAAATATTTTGTGAGTATTTCCTTCCTCAATTAAAATTGAGTGAAGATAATCTTCTCCCTTACTTCAAGAGTGAAGAACAGACATCCCTTGAATATTTGTGAGGGGTTAAAATCTGGGTAGAGTTCTATTAGCATTGATATAAGTTGGTCCTAGTAATAGTTTGATTTGTAAATATCAGTTATATTCTCATGTAATATGAGTTGTAATATGAACAATAGTCTCATGTAATAAAAAAAAAAAAAAAAACCATGGCTGTTAAAAGAATGACTCAAAATCTCAAATGATCACTTTAACCGGCGGCTGTAAATTGCACTCCTCATCTTCTAGAGCCGTATGCTCCTTTCTAATTCAATTCCTCTTATGCAAAAACATAACATGCAATTTCCCTCGTGCAAAAACTGTGCTTTAATCCCCCCCCCTACCTTTAAAACTCTCTTGCTTTAGTCTATATTTCACGCAAGAGAATCTATAAAAAGGAATTTTCTAAGACCATCATTTTACATATTTAATATGCATGCAGATTTCTTTTAAAATTTAATAAATGTCTCTATAAATGCATCGTTGATCATGTGGGCGGTTCATAAAATTAGATTACTAGCAAACATTTAAGGAAACCGCTAGATACATACATTCTCTATCATTGCTTTCCCAGCTGGACTTCCCAAGCAAAGTAAATAAAATCATCTTTATTGCATCTTTCATGGCATGTGAAATGACTCGTATGAGTCAGGTTAATTTATTTCACATATCATTTCACTAGCTTGTCTAGATTAGTCTACGGTGCTTCAATTTTCATCGTTACATGCGACAAATATTTTTACTTTATCTTTGTTAGTATGATTTTCCTTACATATCTTAAAAAGTTAAAAGGAATTTAAACTCCTTCTCTTTTTTTTTTCTTTTTTACTTTTTATTTATTATTTAAATATCAAGAAGGTAGATAAAGTCTAAATTAAATTTTAGTCTCAATCTCTTTTAAAATTCAAACTCGAGTAATTAGTCTAAAAAAAACTGCTTGAAAATTATTCTACCAAATCAAAAGTCCTTGTAATTAAACCCCCAAAAAAAAAAAAAATCAAATATATAACCCATAATCTTACCCATATTTAACCATGAGGTCTCTTCGGAACTGAACTATATTAATTCATATATATCATTTTGGAAGTCTTTCATGATCAAATTGAAACACACTCCATTAAATTCACTGCCCTTATTTGACCAACACCAATCCATAAGATATTTAAATAATTTTCATGCAAACAAAATTGTCAAAAAAGGCATGGGAGCCCACAACACAGAGACTGAATTCTTGCTCCATTATCAATCTACACTTTTGGGCGGGAATTGAAGTTGCTGCATTGTGTTTACATCGCATGCTTAAAACTATACAATGAACTCATTAATTTCTAAAAAACGACTTTATATGATAAAAGTGAAAAATAACCAATAAAGAAATTTAAAAAAAAAAAAAAAGATATAAGAGATCGGCTTTTATATATTCATTTCATCTTTTACAAAGGTCCACACGCATATGACTTGATAGTGGGATTTAGAGAATGTTGCTAGTCCAACCACTACCACCGCAAAGCTAAGGCTTAGATTTTTCCAACACTTGGAAAATTTTGTCACTCAGGATTACAACTTAATTGTTATTAAATTATAATCAGACAAAATTTTTAATTTTTAATTTTAAAAATTTGTAAGTGATATTTTCTTTTATGAAAATGATTGTACCTTACTGTTATCTTGTTTCTGGATGCCCAGCAAGTCAATTTAAAATG
The DNA here is from genome assembly GCA_018350135.1 of Citrus trifoliata. Lineage (NCBI taxonomy): Eukaryota > Viridiplantae > Streptophyta > Magnoliopsida > Sapindales > Rutaceae > Citrus > Citrus trifoliata. The sequence goes on along the minus strand of CM031391.1, from coordinate 7,398,017 downwards.
TTTTAACACCGTTAATTTTCTTCTTAATCAAAACATTTGAGAAGTTCGATGGAGATACAAGATGATTTTATTTTATTTTTTTATTAATGTCAATAATTCAAAAATTCTATGCCGGCATTAGAACAAACTACATTGCATTTATAAACTCTAGTAAAAAAAAAATTAAATTTATGATTTTGTAACTAAGTTAAATGGCATAATTGTGACGGCAGCAATAGGTTAGGGCTAATTAACTAATTAATGGAGAGTTAATTTTTCTTGCTTCATGTGGAGAACGAGCGACCGGCTCTCCACCAACCTTAGACCCAATATTTGCTCTCTTCGGAAAGACAGATACATTTATTTAAAAGCGGTGTCGTTTTCAATGGGTGGGCAGGTGAGTCACCGGATGGTGGTTAAAAGAGTAGAAAGATGCATCAGTTTCTTGGTGCTGCGGCAGCAAATGAAAGCTCCCCAATTTACTCTCAAAACCAAAAGCTTATCAACTGATTTGCTAAAACGTGGCATCTCGCTAAAGGGCGAGGCACTAGTTAGTTATGAGTGGACCATCTTGGATTTTGAATTTTGTTTTCAAACTTCTTACTCTTGTTTCAATCTCTTTGAATTGTGATGGATAAGACTTAAGAGAGCATAACAAAGGGGTACTGATTTTGATTTTGGATGTACATGGGAAGGGTTTTTTTTATTGATTAATCTTTTTTTCTCTTTGGCGTTCGTCATTTGTTATTAGATGCTTTTAAAATAAATTATTCTAACTCGAAATCGTCTTCTTTTTCCAATTTGAAAGTAAAAAAAAAAAAAGGTACAAAAAGACTTAATGGGTAAAATTATAATATTAATTAATCTCTATAGAACGCATTTTCGGAAACACAAAGGATTATTCACACTATATGCTAATTTAAAGTACGACTTTTTCTGCTTCATAGTTGAAATTACTCAATGACTTGAGTCCAATCCAGGAAAGCTGGAGAGAGAAATTATGGCAACTAAAGAAGCATATGTCTTGTTAGAAAGCTCCTTCTCGTTCGGCACTTGATAAGTTAGGCAGCCCACAAAGAATTCTGCTTGAGAAATAACTCTTTTATTTCCGTTGAATAATTGATATTTACGAGGGAAATTAAGGTGTAAGATTGTGAAGTTTATATTAATAAATGAGTTTTTATTTTTTTTTTCCAAAATCAATTGAGGTTTTGTTTGGTATCCTTTATGTGTGTGGTTTTGAACTCACAAGTGCCCAATACTAATACATAGAGTTATGCTTTGAAAGCATAGTTGCTGAGCAACAAGTAGGTTAAGGGTACGTTAGGAATTGAGATTGAGCAGAGTTACATTACTAAAATGTTTGGTAAATACTAACTGTTATAGTTTAAAAGTTATGTTAATATGATTTTTCACTTGTATAATAAAAAATTTATTATATCTTTAATAAGTTTATCAAAATTATTATTTAAAATTTACATTTACTATATATTACTAATTTTTTATTTTATAGTTATAATTTTTTTTTTCACAGCAACTTTGTCTTAAAAGTTACAGCACCTCAGTCCCTAACACACCCTAAGTATGATTATAATTAGCAAACTTGTTAGACATGTTATGATATTAAGACATTGAACAAAATATAAATATGCATGTGATTGGTGATTATGAATAAAAACGTAAAAATAGTAACTGAATTTTAACAACATAACATAAATGCACGTGCAACAAAATCTTTAAAGATCATACAAATTAAAAACATATTGGAAGGGACGCAAATTCGTATCAGTAGTAAATGTGGTCCTCGTTAAAGTCTTTCTGTACAGTTAGTCCCGCGGGGCAGTTTCTACGTTGCCATAATTTATAAAGAGAAATTAATGATGACTACCGTAATTCATAACGGGGCTCCAAATGATTTTTTTTTTTTTTTTGTAGGGGTTTTTTTTAGTTTCCATATATTATATATGTTAAGCAATAATTTTCAAACCCGAAGAGCTTTCATACAATAAAGCCAAAAAAAATGTAAACCTAACGGGAACGAATCAACAAAAAAGAAAATGGCGAAAAACACAGCAGCCACGCAACCTAATTAATTTTCAACTCGAATAATCATGATGACGTCCAATTTCAATACGATGACGTTCTCTTTCCTCTCGCTTTTTGCCTATTTATACACATCCCATTTTCACTTCTCAAACACTGCCCCGCTCCCTCTCTCTCAGGTCTCACTCTCAGCAAATCCCTCTTAAATATAAATATATCAATATTAATAATTACCAAACCATATGCTAAAAATGGAGAACTATGAGGCCGCTGCCACAAGAAATCCTAGCAAAGTTACCAGTAGCCGTGCTGGTTCGTCATCTCCTCCTCCAATATCAGCTAATTCTTCTGCTCCGCCGCCAGTTATCATGAGCCCTTGTGCTGCATGCAAGATTCTGAGACGTCGATGTGCTGACAAATGTGTTTTGGCTCCTTATTTTCCTCCAACCGAGCCTGCCAAGTTCACTATTGCTCATCGTGTTTTCGGTGCCAGCAATATCATCAAGTTTCTTCAGGTACTCAATTACCTGGTTTCTTTGTCAAATTTTCATACTTCAGTGCGTGTTTCGTACTTCGGTGAAACTTAAAAGGGTTTGTTAATTAGTCAACATGTTCATACTGATCTAGCTGAGGAGACTAGGCAGCAGTAACATGTGTTATATGTCAGAGGTGGGGTGTCGTCGTGCTTTAATGTTTTTAGTGGACTAAGCAAACATAAAACAGCTTCTAAAGGGGGTTGAAGGTAATTTTCGCAGCTCCTGGTCTCAACGCCCCTGTTTAAAGTCATGGGATTGTGAGTGAAATAATGAGAACACCGGTGCCGTGGGCTGCTGGCTAATTAATAAATAAAAGAAAGTGACAACTCTAAAATGCACGCGCACGCCGTAAGCGCCTCACATCCGGCGGATAGATAAAGCATATGCCGTTTCTTAATTTTGTCGTTCACATGTATATGAATATATGTAGTGGAAATGGACATAAAGATTTAATTTATTGACTTGTGGATGCAGGAACTTCCAGAGTCCCAGAGAGCAGATGCTGTGAGCAGCATGGTTTACGAAGCAAGTGCAAGAATCCGGGACCCAGTTTACGGATGTGCGGGAGCAATTTGTCAGCTACAGAAGCAAGTGAGTGAGCTGCAGGCACAGCTAGCTAAAGCACAAGCCGAGGTTGTGAACATGCAATGCCAGCAAGCAAACCTTGTGGCCTTGCTCTACAAGGAAATGGGAAAATCGCCGCAGCCCAATTCGCCACAATCTGTTGACCACTTTATTACAAGCCCAGAAAGCCCTGAAGCAAATCCCTGCAGCTTCTTTGAGGATAACAACTTATCTGGGTCATTATGGGAACCAGCTCTTTGGACATGATCTTAATTAAAGTATTAGTTAGTTATTTAATTATAATTAGATAATAATTGAGAACCATATTTAATGGTACGCGTCCGACGAAATTCTCCTAACTCAAAGCCAATGGGAAGGAGGAGTTGGAGGAAATTAAACGAGCAGTCTCTAGCCAGCGGAAAATCCTCAGAGTGTTCAAGGAAACATTGCCCTTTTTCCATTTACTCCTTGTTATGTGTGTAACTTAACTAGTTATGATCACATGTATTTACATGTGGTAAATAGTAAATGAATAAGCAGCAATGCTACCGGTGCTCCTAAGTAGCTAGACTGATTTAGTCAATATTTAACTTAGTTTTGTTGGAGGAAACCGAAATTTGATTAGGATCTAACTAATCTCTTTGTTAGCTTGGCGAAGTAGATTATGGGTCTTTTCTTTCTTTTCTTCCTTCAATAATATATGTACGGTTGAAAAAGGGGTTAATTTTTTTTTTTTTGAAGTCCAATATTTGTAAGCTTTATTATTGAATCAGAAACTACTTTTTGGTCACCTACTATCATTACTTAACCTTATGACGTGTGCGTTTGATATTTAATTACATTCCTTGTCAAAGTAACTTTTGACCATCACTTTCTTCTGGAATTGCTTACCATGCATGGAGACCATGGTGATCACTCAAAATCTTCATAAGACTAGCTACTTAATTAACAATGCGTAAGCAAACTTGCATGTGGCTTCGTTTCGAATTTGCTTATGATTAAATCACTACACCTAAAGTGTTTGATAACTAAAAACTTGCAACAATTAGCAAAAGACACTGTCAATCTATGATAGTTATATTTATATTCAATCTAGTTAACTTTTATGATACACTAAATCGCATTTGTTCTATCAACAGAAAAAGAAAAATAAACACCTCTAATTATACATGTAATGACCTATTCACAACTAATAAAATTTATATTATTCATACCGTTTATTTTCGTATATTTTATCTTTTGTTAGTTAGAAAAATGTCACTTTAATCACTCATATCATTTTAAGTAATGTAATATATCACGAGCATATAAATAAGACGATACATTAAATAAGATATGATCTCGTTATCTTTTAAAAATACTACAATAATATGCCAAACAATATAATAACAAAATCGATCAATATAATTCAGTTAATCATTTTTATATTCAATAATGCTCGTACGTACGTCCTCCTTCCACTTTTTTTTTTTTTTTTCTAAGGGAGGAAATTACTTTTTCAGCCAACTTTATTTTTCAACCTGTCTAGACTTCAACAACTTCCGACACGCAGCACTCTTGCTTGCATTTAATTTCCTTGGTCTCAACGAAGGCTTTTGTTTTTCCCTTGTTTTATAAAAAGCCATAGTAATACTTTTTACTTGCATATTCACAAAAAAAAATAATAATAATAAAATTGTTTGTCACACCTATTTAATAGATTACATTTTTCTACCTTGGATTTGGATGGATACAAAACGTATTGCTCTGCACGTGCGAATCCTCATCTTTAATCAACTTTTGTTGGCAGGTCATGATGGTTTTAGCTTTTAATCTTGCCTTCTTAGACGCGGTTTTGGCTTTAATTATGGCGATTGAATTCACGTGCACCCCATGTGATTATGCTCTGAAATTAGTCTACCCTAAACTGCATTCTTCATGCCCACCCGTCGGCATTTGATTGGGAGTCCTGCCCCCCGTTTTCTTTCAGACAAAGCTCTCCATCGCTCACCCAACGTGTCGTAATTTTTCCATGCTCGAGAAGGAAACACATTGTGTTTTGTTGACTCACTTTGTACCTATGATCAGGGGAGGATTCATATTTACCAAAACCTATTAACTTTCGGGGAAAAAAAAAACTACTAAAATATAACATTGATTATTCTAAAAGTCAATAATGATAGTTTTGGTGAACATTAATAAGGAGCCAATAAAATAAGAATAAGGATTTTTTTCTAATTTGATCATGTTCTAAGCAAATAACTCAATTATTAATTGGTTATTAATAAATAAAAAAATTAAATTTTATTTATATATTACCACTAAAAATTACATGACAAAAGATTATTAAAAACTCAGTAATGCTCAGATAAAAAAAGAGTCTTATTCCATAAAATAAACCTTACAAAATAAAATACGGTGTAACTTCTTCGTTAGATTTTCAGTTGCTCTATTATTGTTTCCTTTTTAACCTGGAAGTACCAAATGTACCAGAGTACGTATGTAAATAACGTGAACTGATGATAAGTCAAAGAGATTAGTAAAATTATCAACAGAAACATCATAAATGTGAATCATATTTATTTGCCACAAAGTGAGATTCATTTAATGTGGAACTTGATAGTTAATTATTTGTTTTAAATCTTGTAAACACGTAGCAAGAAATGGCCAAATGAGGCATCATGCACAGGCATTAATCATCATTGTGACATTCGATTAGGTATTTAGAACGAGCAAGTTGGTGCATGCACCGTACTTAACCCATGACACGTAGTTTCACCATGTGACATTATTTTCAAAAAAAATCCACAAATTTTTAAGGGGCGCTGGTAAGAATTATACCCTTGATTAAAAATAATTTTGATCTGTCTTTGGAATTTTAATTAGAAGAAAAAAAAAAGAATCAATATCGATATTAATATGTATAAATTAACATTTGTACTCGTGTTTTGTAATTATTATTTATACATATTGAATTGGGATCTCCCTTTTCTAAATTAAAAACAAATTTGTTTTCACTATCTGATTACAATGTAAGAATGCAAAGCACGCTTGACGCGAACTCTAATATGAAACCCTTAAAATGCAAGTTTTTTTTCGAATTAAATATTTGGAAAAACACTTTTCTAAGTTCTTAGAATTTGAGTCAATTATCTTGTCAGTTCTTATATTTTTTAAAAATATCCAAAACTTCCAATATATGCTTGTGCAAATTACTAAAATCTCCTTAATTATTTTTAGATTTTTATCTATTGTGCTAAATTTATTAAATTTATTTTTTTAAAGTTATATTAGGCAAAATATTGTCTCCATCAAAATGTACTTAATAATACACTTTTTTTTTCACCTATTGCATGTTAAGTTTATTTAAATTTTTAGTTATATTATACAAAAAAAAATCTTAATGAAAAGTTAGATCCAAAAAAGATAGAAATGACAGTGGGGATGTTTTCCATAACTTTAGAAAATACAAAGTGAGAATATTAAGTGAGAATTAACTTTCGGACTGTATCATAATGAAATTATTAAGGAGAGTTCTGATCGATTTTTTTATTATAAATATCAGTAGAACTCTAATAATAATATATTAGTATATGTAACAAAAAATAGTAGAATTTACCATAAATTTCGATTTTTGAATCAAAGGCTATTGGAAATTAAAGACTTAATTGTTGCGAGAGAGCCAAAAACTCTTCTCTATCATATACATAATTAAGTGATAAGCTCTTGACATATTTTCTTCTGGTAAATGATGGAGATGTGTGAATGTCTAGATGCAATCTGTTTATTATCATTTTAAAATTTAAAGTATGCAGTACGTACTTAGTCAAAATTAACAATAGTTGCAAATTCCAATAATGGAAGCATTTATGGACCATTAAATTGCTGTAGTTGATTTGGAATTTTGTGTGTATGTCATTGGTTATTGTGTGTGTATCATTGGTTATAAGGTATTAGGTTTAACTTAAAATAAAACTATGCCACCTAACCAAAATAATAATGAGTGAAAAAAACTTGATAAGATATTGACTTAACGATAATGACAGTAACACCCCTCTTTGTGTAAGCATAAATTAAGTGATGGAGCATGGGCAGGACAAATAAATAATCATCATGCTAGCTTAAATACAAAGGAATCCAAGGGATAAAACCAATTTCATTTCAACTTGTCCAATCGGTTCTCCAAAACAATTTCCATTTAGTTTTTTCTTTTTTTTTTTCAATTTCACACTTGATCAACAAGTACAGGTTCCGTTCTCAATGAGAACCAAGACATTGTTTTTGAAAATGCAAATGTAAAAACGGAAACACTTTCATACAATATTTATTAGGCCCCGCTAACTAGGGCTAGTAGCTCTTTGCTGCTAATTAACAACGCAGCCATTTGAGCTTCGATTCGATTCCTCTTTTCTCATTGTACCCAAAAATGGATCCTGCATTGTGTAAAGTGAAATTGGTCGTATCACACAATTCACTATCAAAAAATTAAATGTCGAAAGTGAAGGTGCTTTTTCACTTCAAAAAAAGAAAGCAACAACGATCGAGCGTATGCGGGGGGGAGTTATCACAGGCGTTGGCCGCCAATTTATGAGACAATTTTTATAGAGTTGACGAAGTGGGCTTGCTTTTTTCGACAATTTAACGCGCTATAAATTATGAGCTTTGTATGCACATCATCTTTATCTACACAACAAAACTAAATTCTGACCGATTAAAAAGTGTTTCTCAATTAGTACAAAAAATTTATTTTTTCTTATATTCAATTGACAATTTGATTTTGATTAATTCAACGTGAGTGCTCAGTTTTTTCCAAATGCCCTTCTTTTTCTCCTTTCTTTTTTTTTTTTTTCCCTGGTACAGTGGCAGCGTCGTTTTCCTGCGGAATTTCGAGTATCTGAGGGATTTTGTTTTGAATGGGAATTTAGTAAAGTCAGCTTGCATTTTGAACAATTGATTGCAGAAATTTTTGAAATTAAGATTCGTAAGTCTTTTTTTTTTTTTTTCTGGGTTTCATTTGTTTACTGATTCTTACTAGCAAGTAATTAAGAATTATAATATCAAAAAAAGAAAAAAAAAGTAATTAAGAATTATATTTGTGAGTGACCAAAAGGATAAACATTAGTCATCGGTTGTTTGATATTTTCTTATCCACCGCACCTAGAAAAGACGAAAGAATTTTTACAAAGTCAACTAAAAGCAATACTGTCAAAGCTGCATGGAAAATAACTAAAGGAAAAAAAAAAAAAAACGAGAGTTGTTTAATAATAATAACTTTGGTCATTCTATCAAAAAATAATAATAATAATAATATATAATATATAATAGCTATGGTCATTGGTCAAGTTAATAACAACTACACTGTTCACTAGCTATACATAATTGATGATAATAATAGACGATTATGATCGCTCTAACTTGCGATGTGTTCAATAACAACATTTTTTGTTAAAAAAATATTAAAAGATTAGATGAGAACTTTGATTTAATCATGCTGCACTTTCTCAATGATCAATCAACGAGTGTTTGATATTTTAGATGGCTGATTTAGTTTATTGTTCAACAATACAATCATCATTAATGATCGCTAAACTTAATATTTGTTGATATTGTTATCTATAATCATCCATCATACACAATGATCAATAAATTGTTTTTTTTTTCTTTATTTTTTAAGTCTATACACGACTATTGTCGACTGCCTTCATAGGCCATCTTAATCACAGTTTAAGATAAGTTCATTAGAAACGATTTTTAAATATATATTATGGATATGACAATATTTTTCTAGAGGTGATGTATTAGTAGTAATCACGCTCTTAATTTGAGCCAAAATCAAATTAAATATATATAGTTGTGTACATGTAACGCTATATATATATAGTTATGTACATGTAAGCCTAAACATTTGGTACAAAATTTCAACTTTAAACCTAACGGTATAAGAATATTCAAGATAGTCAAGTAGTCAAAGTGAAAATAGGCATCGTGCTTTATATATTTTATGCTACAAAATCTTGTTAGGTGATGGAAGGTGGAAAACAAGCACATTAAGATACAAAACTGAACAGACACTTTGATGGGTAATCCTTTGAATTTTAAACTTTTATCCACCATTTAAGTATATGACTACAACTACCGTCAAAATGGCAAAAGAAAAGAAAAATAAAATAAAATACAACTTATAGTATTGTCACTATTAATCAAATCAATAATGTTTGATTTCTTAATGCTAAGGGTTGAATACGTGCGTGCAATACGTTGTATGTATTCGGAAAATATGCGACAATCAGCTGATTCACAGTCAGAGACGCATGTATCATATATGTAAAAAAGTCACACAGACATGTGTATTTCAAATTAAATTAGGCGATTACTCTACTCTACTAGTCTAGCTACTTGAGCTAAACGAGTATTCTATATTATGAAAAATTTCATTATTATATTTGAATGTGGGCTTACTAGAGGCCCATTAGAATTGTGACATACTAAAATTATTGAAACATGAATAAAAGATGCTTCATGATTAATAGAACAAATGTATTTAAATGTAAACTGAACTTTAAAAAGATCATGGTGTTTCATCAATTACTTATTTGTGAAGTTCATCAATGCAGTCTTCATCCGCAATTCCATGGCTTCATCCAAGAGCTTTGTCTCTCTTCTCAATGTATTGAAACCATCAGCTTTACCCCCATTTTTGCTTCCAAAGTTTCTCTAATTAAGGATTTATTCTATCACTCTTTGAGTATTTCGATCATCTCCTTAAATAACTGGATAAGGGTGCGCTCTCAATCAATTCTATAACTAATTGCATAAAATGCAGTACTGTGTTCTGCAAATGATTTACGGCAGACTCAATTCTAAGACCAACATCTTATACATATTTCAAGTGTTTTTTTTTTCTCATTAAAGGATTAATGGAGTTTCTCCAAACTCATGATAATGGTATGGGGAAAATAAAATTGATAAATAAGAGTAATTCAAAAAAGAACTAAGTTTAATTTAAAAGCGGAGACTGATGAGCTAGATTGAGGGGTTATATATCATTACTCGAATAAATAAATAAATAATAAAATGGATTATTTGAAGATAATATTAGGTGTTTATATGTTTTTTTTTTTAACAAACACACATTATTTATGGATGAGTAATGAGAGTCACTCAACCCTTCATTTGATAGCTTGTCTGGCATGATTTGTGGGTGCAGATAGAATGTGTAGCCAAGAAATGAGTAAGTTTGGGCTTTGTAGTCTCATCGGCCATCGGGCCTTAATGTAAATTATAAAAATAAAATAAATTAATTTATTTTTTTTTGAGGATTATACAAATGATTAACTTTCAGTAATTTGTTTTCAAACTTAAAAGAATAAGAACCCCCCTAAAATTTGACAGTAGGATCAACACCTAGCCCAAGGTCAGATACTTTGCAAGGTATATGGTTGTACTTGTACGGTAGGATTTCTTTAATGGACCCAAACTATTATTTGGACAATTACGTGTAGCTCAGGTGTGGCAACTTTGGACATGTTAAGACATGATATAAATTGCATCAGAACCATGGCTAAGCTACACGAACGCTTAATCTAAAAGGGATGATATTGTAGTTTAAAGGCAGATAGAATCCCATACACCCAAGTAAGAAACCTTTTATCAAATTTAATTCTATAAACCCTAGCTAATATCGCCTACTTCAGCTAGTAACAGAAAAAGTTTCGGCCTGAATTTTGGTCCGATTGACTCGACTTAGATTTTTTAGGTTTTTGACTCAAATTTAAAGGTTTCAATCTAAATATTAAGGCTTGATTAAATTCGGATTAGATTCGTGGCCTATCTACGTCAACCTAACTCGACCCTTAATTAAAAAATAATAATTTAATTTGTATAACTTTATAAGATATGATTTTGAATTATATTTATTTTATTATTTTATATAATTATATGGTTGAGACCTTGAATAATTTTTATATTTATGTTAAATTTTAAGATATATGGGAGGTTATACACATTTTTTTAATTTAAATTACTTAAACATAAAAAAAAATCTTTAAAAAATTATGGACTTGAGATTTGACAAAAACCTGACCTGACCCTGACTTGAATCAGGGACCTGAAATTCAATTTTTCTTTTAATTTAATGTTGGGCTCGGGCTTGGCTTCGTTTCCATCCCTAGTCCCTACCTTCAACCAAAACCACGCTTTTTAACTTTTAAACGAGTGAGGATTTGCTCAAAACTAAGATCTAAGAATCTTTAAGATGCGTAGTGTAACCTAAATCTTTCTCTTTAGGAATATTGAGATTTCATGTCATGATTCAATCCCCTCCGACAATGAGAATGAGTGATTTTCATCCTTATTCGGTCATATGCCACCATAGTTATGGACATAGTTGACCATAACGCACAACTCTAATCACTCTATAATCTTCTAATGCGCCATCCATACCTTCTTGATTTCGAGCCTAAACTACAATCGAAGTATCAAACAAATAACCATTATTCTCATTTAATTTTGTTCCCCATACCATGGTCAAACCCTAAGGGTTAATTTCATGTTATCTCTTATGAAATGACAAATTTTAAAACACCTCACGTATTATTATAAATCTCAACTTTCTACTTTCTATAAAAAATAAAAAATAAAAAAATCTTACATCGATCCACCTCAATTTTTTTATTATTTTTAAATAAAAATAAGAATAAATTAAAATTTACAATAATTTAAAAGATATTTTAAAGATTATCATTTTATAACGGGTACTCTCTGAAATTTACCCAAACCGTAAATCTGAAGTTCTATGACCAAAATCGCCCAAGGTCTATAGACACGCAGTGGCCTCCATCCATATATAATACCATCTACTTGATATAACATCGGGTGCGTTTGGGATTAAGATTGGGCAGCTGTATCTTAAAAGTTATGTTTGGTAAACACTAACTGCTGTAGCTTTTAAGATATGTTGATATGATTTTTCACTTGTATAATATAAAATGTATTATATCTTTAATGATTTTATCAAAATTATTATTTAAAATTTATATTTACTATATATTATTAATTTTTGTTTCATAATTACAGTTTTTTTTTCACAACAACTGTAATTTAAAAGTTACAACACCTCAATTTCAAACGCATCCATCGAGCAGTCATTCATCAGCCAGATGCTCTTTTTAATTTTTCTATTTATTTATTTTTTATCTATTTTTCCTTTGACAGAACTGGGGTCTCCGGCTCTCCGCTATTCATTAGACATTACAACCCAACACTTCAGAACCTTTAGCAAAACACGTCAGTAAATTCCGTTCCTAAGTAGGCCAACCTTGTTACTTACCTCACCCCACATGCACAGATTATAATAAGAAATCAAAACAATTAATGTTATACACTTATACGTACCAATGATTTCACAGTACGAGGGGAAACTCTTTAAATAATATTTGTATGTTGGGAGCATGTTGGCCTGTTGGGCTTAAAATAAAATACAGCAGAGTGGTCCGTCTCATTTCATTAACAAAAATGTAAAATGGCGCATCACATGTTCAATTCAAAAAGTTTATTTTATTATTATAGTACATATATTATTAGTTATTATATCTTTTCATTTTTATTTATGGCCTTCTTGCTGCGTTAATATTATGTAGATTATCTTATCCGATTTCCTCTAATCTCTTCTCATAGACTTTTATTATAACTCAACAACAATATTCATAATTTAATCGAGATCATAAAATTCCTTTATCTTAAGACCAAAAAACCGGAGGTCATGGTTGAGAAGAAAATAAAATAAAATAATAATAATAAAAACTCGGCAACAATATTCTTAAATCTTATATGAGTTTAGTTTTATTTTTTAAAAGAAAAAAAAGGTTTATTCTTACCATTAAAAAAGAAAGTTTAGTTTTGAATTTTGACTGATAAACTTTTTCAAAATTATAAAAAAAAAATGGAATTTAATTTTCCAAATGAAAAGACGATTTTGGGCCTCCGCAAAAGTCCAAGACGACGGACGAAATTCAATATTTTAATTAAGTAATAATCATTCCTTCCCTCTCAGAGCCTCCTCACTCGCTAATTCTCCACACTCGCATAACTCCTCCTAAACCTCTAAAACCGCCGAGGCCACGTCAGCAAAGACTCTACAACTACAATGGCCACCACCAGGGCTGACGCTGACGCCGGGGACGACCTCTACTCCGTACTCGCTTTGCAGCGCGTCGAGCTCACTGCCGCCGATTCCGTAGAATCCGACCTCGATTTTGCCTTCCGTCTCCAACTCCAAGAAGCAATCTCCGCTTCCCTCGCTCATGTCCCCTCCTCCCCCTCCACGTCGTCATTACCGCCCTCCACGTCGTCGGCACCACCACCACTGCCACACGACGCCGCTTCTCCCACCTTCGCCTCCCTCCAATCCGAAGAACTCATGAAACTGGACCGCGAACTCGCCGATAGCAGACAGGCGAAACTGGAGATGCAAAAAGCGAGGGAGGATCTGCAGCGTGCGATCCACGATCACAATTTCGCTAAGGAGCTGGCAGAAATTCCCGACGACGAGTGGGAGGAGTCCGGCGACAACATCGAGAAGCCGCTCTGCGCGAGAGATAGTGGTGATTACTTCTTCAAGGTTTATTCCAAAGGACTGGTGATCGAAGAGTTGGTCAACGGAGAGAGAGTTTCGTTGTCTGCAATTGGAGTGGCGATATGTGATCAAATGGATAATTTGATATTCGAGTTGAAAAAGCCGTTGATTAAGAGTGGATTGAACAAGAGCGCTGCTGAGACTAAGGCCTTGATCGAAGGACTTAATGCTGCGCTTTCCATGGAGCTTGATCGTATTAGGGTTTTTATTGATTGCTTTCCCCTGTTCCAATTTGTGAGTCATTCTTTTTCTTATTGAATTGTGTGTTTATTTATTTTGTTTATTAGAGTTGTTGCACTTGTTTCACTAGAGACTGAATTGAATTGTACCACCCAGTATGCTTTCTGCTTGTAATTGTTGTGCTTCAACTTTGGCTCTATTCAATATTCATTAGCTTTCACTTAACAGTCAGGGCTTCCATTTCACAATCCCAACACAGAGCCTTAGTTTTAAAAACACAATATTTAGAGTAGTTTTGTGGTAAATTCCCCACTTTTTCTCGACTACTAACTTACAGTTGACAATTAGTGATACCATTTCACAACATATGTGGATTAACAGCCATAAAACCTGAATCCCAAACGAGTTCTAAGCACTAGTATTCAAAGTTTTGTTGAGTTTTTTTCATTTTTGGGACTCATATTAATTCCGCAGAAATGGACATCAGCGGAAAATTTATGGCATCTAAGTTATAAAGTGATGTTCAATTAATCAATAGAAGGGCATCAGTACTGTTTGACTGGATTTCTCCCACCATTAGAGCTTGCAACACTGCTCACCTTGCTTGTATAACTTGTAAGATAGCTTTGTTTTCTTGATTTTATATGTGGTCTGAATGCTTTTTTCTTTATTGAACTCAAATGAGGACAACTATGACTTTGCACTTCTTCTTTCCCTAGTTTCAGAGCAATAGGATAATGAAGATCAATTTTTTAAGTTTCTCCATGCATTGCATTTTAATTGGATTGTTCCTCTTGAAAATTTATGATCCAAATCTTTGGAAAATCTGAAGAAGTTACATGCTTCTTCTACATAGATCATCTGTTTTAAGGGGATTGTTTCCACTTTTATAATTTTGATTTCATTGTTTTCTCAGTTTGCATATTCTATCTGAACATCTCAACTTATAAGAATAATGAATTTTAATTTTCTGATGCTCTATTGAGAAGCTCTTCTTCGATGACATAATCTTCAGTTAGCTATGTCAAAATTCATCATCATTAGTATGTAGGGCATTGCATTTTATTAAAATGTTGGATGTACTTTTTTTGTTGTTATTTTATACTTATAATTCCTGGGTTTCTATCTTCAATCATTCCAAAATTGAAGAGTAAACATTGGAATTTGTAATACGATATGTTCCTAAGATCTAGTAGTATTTTAGAAGTGTTTTGGAGTTCTGTGTTTGATTCCTCTTATTATTGGAGCAATTATTGCTTCAGAAAACTGTGGCACTGTGTACTGATCTTCAGTTAATAAGAGATGGAGTTTCTTAGCACTTAATTTTGCAGTACAGGTTACTGGGAGATGGCCAGCAAAGCAACGCAAGATTTCTGTGTTGGTAGATCAGGTGTCCCTTCTTGAAAAAAGATTTAGCTATTTCAAACCAAGACATGTGGCTCGTAATGACATGAAATACGTCTATGAGCTTGCAAGAGCTGCTATTAATTCTCAAATGACAGTGCCTGCAGAAATTAGCCGTGGCAAAACCATTAATGAGACATGTGTTATCTGTTTAGAAGATACTGATGTTGGTCATATGTTTTCTATTGATGGATGCCTGCACCGGTACTGCTTTTTGTGCATGAAAAAGCACATAGAAGAGAAGTTGCGTCAAGGGATGGAGCCAACGTGCCCTCATGAAGGCTGTAAGTCTAAACTTAAAGTTGAAAGCTGTAGAATATTCTTGACGCTTAAATTGTTTGAAATATGGAATCAACGCATGAAAGAAGCATTGATTCCTGTTACCGAGAAAGTTTATTGTCCATATCCCAAGTGCTCAGCATTAATGTCAAAAAGTGAGATTGAACGTGATGCTTCAAGTTCGTCTTTTGTTGGAAGACGATTGGGAGCTCGTAAATGCACAAAATGTCATCGGCGTTTCTGTATTGATTGCAAGGTTCCTTGGCATAATAACATGACATGTATTTATTACAAAAGATTGAATCCTAATCCCCCAGCAGAGGATGTGAAGCTAAAGTCTTTGGCCTCTAGTAATCTGTGGCGCCAGTGTGTGAAGTGCAACCATTTGATAGAACTTGCTGAAGGCTGCTTCCACATGACTTGCAGGTACTTTATCCATCATCTGAGTTAATTATCTTAGGAGGCATGTTTGGAAATAATTTTTAAAATGAAAGCATAGAGAGGGAAGAAGGGTATAACATGAAGTCTCAAAATATACACAATCTGGTGTCCCAAAAAAAAAAATGTACTCAATCTTCTATGTTTAAATACCTGTTAAAAATTTGATGCTTGCTCCATTAACCTCAACACACAAAATTTGATCATTTCTTCAGTCTTTATCATGTTGCATATTTTAAGTTTGGATTTATATATTAGTGTGTTGATAGCTCATCAAACAAAAAATGTGGTAAATTGAATTCATCACTTGTTTCTTTGTTTAGGATTTGATTTTGTTGTCAAAAAAAAAAAAAAAAAACTTGTTCGCTGCTTGTATTTATCTTTGCAGATGTGGGCATGAGTTCTGCTATAATTGTGGAGCTGAATGGAAGAACAAAAAGGCGAGTTGTTCCTGTCCGCTTTGGGATGAGGATAATATCTTGGATGATGATAGTGATTCCTCTTTTGAAGAAGAAGAAGATGATGATGATGATGAGATAGATGAGTACGAGTCAGAGTTCGAGTCCGAGGAGGAGTTCATTTGAATCTGATCCAATGTTGAAAGCTATGCCCTCCGAATTCCCTAGTATTGTCTCCTCTTGTTTATAATTTGTTGGGGCAACGTTCATATTTAAATACAGTATGGTGAAAAATATGAAAGTTGACAGATGCTTAGTTGATATTTACAGGGCAAGACTTCTAACTTTTGAGCCATTGTGCAATCTGTATGCAATTTGTGACAGCAGCTTTTGACATTTACTGGGGCAAAGGTAAATATTATAGAGTAGGGACCTTCCTACCTTACATAACAACGCACGGTACATCTTAAGAAATGACAAGCAAATCAATAGTATGGCGCCACGTGTAGTTGGTAGAATTGGTTTGGCCGGTTGGAAATCGGTTGCAGAAATAAACAACGCACGTCTAATACCTTCTATAGCCGGTACAGTCTAAAACGGCACGGAAGTTCGCGTTTAACGAATGTTAGTGAAACCAAGAATTTTGTGCCTGTCCGGAACTCTGGCTATGCGTTCTCCGTTTGTGCAGACATCTTTCATTAGTTATTTCCTCTTTGCCTTTCATTGCTTGCCCGCCAACCCGAGCACAATCATTTAATTTAAGGGTAATTTTTAAAAACTTCCCCTGAGATTTGGGTTTGTTGTAAGTAGATGGCGAGAATTTATTTATTTGTAAAAAATCTCTTACCGTTAGTTACTTTTAATATTGACCGTTAGTTGACTGTGTAAAGACAATATTACCCTTAACAACAGTTTGTAGATTGAATTAATTAAAAAAAAACTAAAATTATTGGTTATTTTACCATCTTTAAATTATTAATATTTTCTTAAAGTTCCTAAAAAAAAATAAAATTAAAAAATTAAAAAATTATCTTTAAATTATTGATATTTTTTTAAAGTTCCTACAAGAAAGATAAAATTAAAAACTTGAAAATGAAATAGTTATAATTTTTACCTATGATATTGTAAATATTTAGAATTGACAAAGATAAAATTATCAAAAAATAGGAATTGTGCTTTTCACGCCAATAATTTTAATTTTTTTTAGTTATGTCAGTTTACAAACTGTTATTAAGGACAATATTGTTTTTATACAGTCAACTAACGGTTAATGTTAAAATTAACTGACGGTAGGGGGTGTTTTATAAATAAATAGATTCTTTCCATCTACTTGCAATAAGTCCAAACCTCAGGGGAGGTTTTTAAAAATTACCGTTTAATTTAATTTCCTAACTGCTATTCCCAACAACGCCTTCAGAGGAGCAGCTGAAAGAGTGCCTCATAGTGGCACCAGGGTTGTGTCTAATGTTTCATTGATGGCCGTGGTATGTATAAAAATGCGAGTCCTTATTTTTTTAGTTAATTTAATTAATAAGAATGGAAACTTAAAAAGGATCGAAATTTGTTAATGGTTATCTCGGCATCCTAATTGCTTTGGCTTGTTTCTTAAAGCTTCGACACTTATTTAACTTTTTTCTGCCTCAGAAGTTGATTCGTGTTCCATTGCCCAAACTTGCATCGCCCTCTTCACCTAATTGCCCACTAATTATTTTTTAACGGTGCAAATATTTTTCATCCGTCTAATTTCACGCTTCTAATCTAAAGAATACTTGTTAAAAGTAAATAACTTTATTATGTAGGGAATTTCTTGCTTGTAGAACAAAGTTTTCACGTGAATCTCATTGCTTGTCGATCCCATTATTTGGCTGTGTTCGAGGCAATGGAAGTCTTTTTTTTTTTTGAATGAGAACTATTGCTCATGATGACATTTACAATCATATATATACTGAGACCCGTTTACATCAATTCTGATATGACACTGCTCAGATTTTAACCCTCTCAAATATTCGAGGGACGTCAACTCCTATTCTGGGAGAAAGACTGCCTTCACTCAAGCTCTGGGGCTCCAAGGAAGGAAATTTAAATTAAACCCATACAATGCGTCTGCGGAGGCTCGAACCACTTCCCTCACATTTGTGAGGGAATGACTCTGGCCACTTGGGCTAAGCCCAAGTAGTTGAGGCAATGGAAGTCTGATTGTGTGTGATAAAGCATGCATTAGAACTGAGAGCTAAGGTTGGCAGCAAGATGGGTCGGCTAATTCTGTCCCTAAGGTTGGCAACAAGATGAGTCGGCTTTTCGTCCATGAGATGAGAGTAAAACGACGTGGCGTCGTGTATTTAAAATATAACCAACCCAATCCAAATCCTGGACCCAGTCCAATTTAAATTTAGATGAGTTGATTGATTTGTAAAGGGTTTAATTTTTTTTAACCCAATTTAATGAACTTAAATAACCTAACTCAACTCAAGAACGATATAAGTTATTGTTAGAGTGTAATTTATGCACTAGTTTTGCATTGTTTACTTCCCTTAATATCGATGTTTTGCACTTAATAATAGTGATTTACTTGTGTTTTACTTTTGTAGGTGCAATTTTATTGATTAGTGATAAAATTGAGGTACAAGATGATGTTTAAGGATGATTGTTCTCTTGGAGAAATTATGAGCGGCAGAAGAACTTTGTTGATAAGGCATGGGCGCGTGCTCTCAACTACGAACCTGCAGTTTTTAGTTTAACGTGTTTTGTATTTTTGGCTATTTTTGTAATTACGAATTTAATATTTAAGATATTAATATTTTATTTTAAATAGAACTCTAAAAGAGAAGAGAGAGAGAGTATTTAAGGAGGAATCTATTGTGAAAGAGGGGGGATTGGGATTGGAGAAAAAGAAAGAAACCCTAGATCTAATTTTTATCTTCTCTCTATAAAGAACTAAACCTATTTTTCTGGTTGAAGGATAATGAAGTTTTGATTCATCACTACTGTGAGATCTTTCTTGTGCTTTAATTGTTTTATTGCTTTTTGGGTATTTGTTTATTCTCTGAATTATTTTCATGATTATGTTTGTTAATTAGGTAATTGGCCACTATTTAATTATCAACTTAATCTATTGTCAATTAAAGGATTTATCGTATGAAGAATTTAATATTTGTAACAAATAACATAGTAGAGAGTTGTGTTGTGAGAATAAACAATCTAATTTAAATGAATCATCATATGTGTTGATTAGGATTTGGGTCTCTCTGGTTTTTCAGGCTGTCAATTGATTAAATCTTATGATCGTATCTAGAGTTGTCTATTGATTAAGGAAATAACCAACGGTCGTACCTTGGTTATCGACTAGTTAAGGAGAGATTGGCTATTAGAGGGTCTCAATAGCTATAACCGGTCTATTCATAAGTAATAATAATCTATTTTTGAATCAATGATCAGTAGTCGAATCAAGCTGAGTTAATTCCTTCAACCAGAGCTTTCTCCAATTTGAATTACAACTTTAATTTGCATTCATGTTATTTTAATTTGATTTTTATTATTGTCAACAAAACCCCCATTTTATGTTTTACGTTTTAAAATGATTTAAATAATTACCGATCTCTGTCGATACGATCCTGCTCAATCACTATACACAATTTATTTAAAGTATGAATTTATTTTTGTTGGCTTCGACAGTTATACCTAACTTTTCTATTCTTTAATAAAATAGATTCTTTTTAATTTTTCTTAGTTAAACTTGACAATCGATTGAATTATTTAGATTTAAAATTTAATAATTAAATTGGAATTTTCACTAAAAATAAATAGATTTTTGTGCATACCTCCTATAGGTTTTATACAATCTTTATTTTTGTCACTTTGCTCATTAATATATGATAGGTACAATGGACACCATCTAATGCATAATAAAGAATTAGTGTTTTTTTATATTTGAATTGATTTTTCTTTTTAAGTATCCAGTAATTTTTTAATTTATTATGTAACACCCTAAGCGAATCCCACATCGGCAAAGCACGGGAGAGATGTTGGGTTTATAAGGAGTGATCCACACCTTAATTGACAAGACGCGTTTTGGGGTGTATGGGCGCCCCAAGAACAAATCCGTGCGGGCCTTATTAAGGCCCAAAGCGGACAATATCTTACCAGGTCTGGGTTGGGTCATGACATTGTGGTATCAGAGCGGCTGCGCGTGTCCTCTTGAGCGATGGTGGGGCAAACCTCAGCGAGGACGCTGAGTCCCCAAGGGACCCAACCAAGACATAGCAAGATATTGTCCGTTTTGAGCCTTAACAAGGCCCGCACGGATTTGTTCTTGGGTCGCCCATACACCCTAAAACGCGTCTTGCCAATTAAGGTGTGGATCACCCATTATAAACCCAACATCTCTCCTGTGCTTTGCCGATGTGAGATTCGCCTAGAGTGTTACATACACCCCCCTTGGGGACTCAGCGTCCTCGCTGAGTTTGCCCCACCATCGCTCAAGAGGACACGCGGAGCCGCTCTGATACCATAATGTCATGACCCAACCCAGACCTGGCAAGATATTGTCTGCTTTGTGCCTTAACAAGGCCCGCACAGATTTGTTCTTGGGGCGCCCATATACCCCAAAACACGTCTTGCCAATTAAGGTGTGGATCGCCCCTTTTAAACCCAGCATCTCTCCCGTGCTTTGCCGATGTGGGATTCGCCTAGAGTGTTACATATGATTTCTTAATTTTTATTTTAATCAACCCTAGCCATTTAACGATTTAAGAGTTTGTTTTTTTCTTTTTTGAGAAGAAAGTAAATCTTTCTATTGATCAAACAACACAATTTAATACATTCACCATCTCTACTGGTATTGATTCTACCCAGACAACATATATATTTGTTCCTACAGCATATTTTACTAAGGAGTGGGTACAAACATTACAGGTTCTAGGGACATGATTAACACCAGCATCATGGAAATCGCTTTTTAAACTTTGAATTTTTTGCAATTATCCACCGAATTCCTGTTCTGCTACCCTTAGTTTTGTTTACTGGTTCAGCCACTTCTAGGCAATCTGTCTCTACAATCAAAGAGGATAGAGCTGCTCTTCTTGCTACCTTTAAACCCCATTCAATGGCCTCTGCTTCAGCAAAACTAACATTCTCCTTTAGCCGAGTTTGCTTGATGCCAGCAGCTACAATCTTGCTGTTTGAGTCTTCTATGACTGCACCTAATCCTGCCACTTGACCCTTGCTGTTAATAGCTGCATCCACATTAATCTTGAAAGCGCTCTTTGGAGGGGGTTCCCACTTCTGCTGCTGAACTTTTCTGGCATTGTGGATATGAGTAGCTCCAGCTTTCCTAGCTCTCTGAAAAGCTTGTACCACTGATTCTGCTTTAGCTGCTGAAAGCCTTGGATCAATCTTCTTGCCTTCGAAAATAAACTTATTTCTTGCATACCACGCAACCCAGCAAAATGAAATCATCAGCTCAATATCAGACTTTCTCAGATTGGAAGATAAGTCTTGAATGGTGCTGACTGCTGAGAATGACTTGGCTTGAGGCATTTTGGTGATTAGTTCGCTAAAGGGGCATGCATCCAAATTTTCTTCGTTGCTTTGCACTCTAACAGGGCATGGTTAATTGTTTCCGCAATCCTGCAGCATCTCTGACAGATTGGTTGTTGTAGGCACTTTCTTTTCCACAAATTTTCACCAGTTGGCAGAAGATTCTTCGTTGCCCTCCATAAGAAAATCTTGATTTTTTCAGGTAAATTAAGAGACCAAAGAGCATTCCATCGATTAAAACTGCAGACTGAGCTGCTGGGCTCATTTGGGAGTTTGATTTTGAGCGCCACCTGGTAGCCACTTTTCAATGTGTATTCACCTCTTTTATCAAAATGCCACAGCAAAACATCCTCAACGATTTACGAGTTCGATTAATTTAAATGGAATATGTTCCTTTAGTTAGGTTAAGTTCATTTTTTTAACATCATAATAGGTTAGAATTGAATTTTCATATTTGTGCAAATCTTTCTCATTGGGAAAAAAATTAAAAAATTCAATGTCACCTTCGTTTCGAAAATCTGAATCTTCAACAGTTCAACTCGGTGAAACGGTAGAGACAGAGGAGGGACAGAAGAGGCGCGGAGCAAGGAAGAAGGTGGCTGACGTGGCATTTAAGGCATCGAGAAGCATCGATTGGGATGGAATGGCGAAGATGCTTGTCTCCGACGAAAGGGAATAGACTCGCGCTTAGTTGATATGTACAAGGAAGCTTGACATTATGGTCTCATAACATTTCATTACCTTTTGGTATCTATCAGCATTGATGATTTTGGTCTATGAATTACCTTGCTTACTGCTGGAATGATTTTTGTTTTTATTTTTATCTTTAATTTGATACTTCTTGTGGTTGGTTAATGGTTAATCATAAACTTTGGTGAGTTAGTGACTTCAGATTGAAACTGAGCCAGTTATAGTTTAACTGGCTTTGATTTGGTTCCTTTATTTTTTTTATGGATATGTCATAGCGTGAAGATGTAGTTGAATAAAATTGAGAATACAGAAACTATTGGGGGAAGCAATCTTGTCTTACATGACACATTAATAAACTCCATAAAAGAATGAGCGATGGGGGAAGAAGGATGGTTGCTAATTCTTAATTTGATTTCAGTTATGAAGTCAACTTACTTGAACTTGATTGCATTCCTTGTTCTAATTGCACCCAACTTTATACTCTTCCATCATATTCACTAGCAGTGTGCTAATTGAAAAACAGAGCCATAACAGCTGAAAATGGGTGATCATTACTGAAAATCTGATAAATTTTCTTGTTCATGAAAGTACTGGTTATTTTTAGAGGGTTTTAGTGTTTCAATATTGAGTGCATTCCTGGGTTCTGATATCTTGTTGGTAACTTGCTTTGCATTGCGTGTTTGAGCATCTATTTTTTTTGGCTTTTCAGGCATTGAGGTCCCCAAGTATGTAGACATGTTACCCCTCAGTACAAACATACGTTTGATTCACTGGTGAGAACCAAAATTAGTTCTTAGTTTTAGTTATTTGCTATCTTCTTGTTATTTCTTCCTTGTGGTCTCTCCATGGCACTTCTACAAGGCTAAATGGTTTTTCAATTACTTGCTGATATTCTCTGCTAATTTATTTGATAATGAGAGACACGTGTGCATGTCCTAATAGGTACTTGTATCATTACAATTTTCAGAATAACAGCTTCTTTTGTGCCTTTAGGCTGTATTAGGTAGTGCAGTGCCAGAGCTGCTCTGAAATGGAAAATTGAACTATGAAGTAGAAGTTTATAATGTTTGGTAAATATGACAAATAATAATTTTAATAAAAATAATAAAGATATTAAAATGTTTTCATCAATAAATTATGGTAAAATCACCTTAGTTTCTTTTGAGTTATAGCTGCGAGTGTTAAGTAAGCATCTTAAAAGTTAGAATTATCAAATGGCTTAGCCTAAAGGACCCTTGGTATTAGTGCCAAAAAAAAAAAAAGATTTTTGTGAAAGAATGTTAGCTTGAAAATAGGATTTTTTGTAACCTCTTTCTATAAGAGCTGAATGTCTTGAACTATTAAAAATAATAGCAATAATAGATGAAGACTTGAAACAAGTATCGAATACGTTTTTCTTAAAATGTTAATTTCCTCCTCTCGATAGAGATTGCGTATGGGTTTACCCGCAAGTCATTTTCAAGATATGACAAGCCTTCGATATAAATTTACACCAAATAAAAGTGAAGAATTCACTAAGAAAATATGAACACTTTATATTTGATAAATTTTTCTGATATTGTAAAAAATTGACAAGGATAAAAATTTTAAGGAATTAGATTAATTTTTTATAGTCATCTCCCTTTTCCTTATATAGAGTTTTAAACGCCGATGATTCGCCCTGACTTTTTACAATCAAATTTTTATTCTAATTTGACCAAAACCCAACATGAACTACAGTTAGTGGAGTTGAAAGAAGCAGAGGAGAAATCTTTCAAGGAGTCTGAAAGATTAGAAAAAGAGATCGCTGAAGTTCAAGAAATGAAAGTGAGATAAAATTACTTGTGTGTCGCTTCTAGTTTCTTCCCATTGTTTAATTCTTATATGGTTGCTTACTAAATTAACAGAGAAAGATCAGCACAATGACTGCTGATGAATACTTTGAGAAGCATCCAGAGCCAAGGAAAGAAGTTTGATGATGAAATCCGGAATGATTATTGGGGATATTAATTCAGTCATGTGCATTCAGTTATCGGGAACATCTTCTTTCATGCAGACTCTCGAGTCCATCCCAACCAGGCAACCACCATGCTGTTTTGGTGCATCATAATAAGAATAAGCAAATTGTTTTACTCCAATTTGGTTGATTTGATTATCACAAAAAAATCCATGATATTTGGACATTACTCCCCATAAAGAAAATCACCGTCGTGACTGTGAAACAAACATTGATTCTTAGAGATTATGATTTGTTTCCATTGGGATTATTAGTACTCTTTCTTAGACTAGTGTTCTTTTGATGCTTATTGGTTTAAGGGATTCGTGTGCGATAAGATTTATGAGTAATTGTGATAATATGCTGATAGATCTTGATTGGAAGGCCGCCGGTGGAGGACAAAGAAATGCGGACAACTTATGAATGATGAAGAGCCTGAATGGTATTGAATGCTCATTGACTATGCTCTTGTCACTTTCATCACTAATTGGCAGCAACAGCAAGCAAGCAGACACCGGTCATTAATATATTATCATAAGAGTTCTACTTATATTACAATAAAAAATCTCGAGACTTTTTTCAATAATTCTGTGATGCCATAATTTGAAGTTTGACCTTTAATATTAGAGAAATATCTAATCTAATCCCTGGACCTGTCTATGGTACAGATTCCGTAACAAACATCTCCCGTCATCCCACCATCCGATCTTCTTTTGTTTAGTTTCTCACTCCACATCCAACCACATCCAACGGCTGATGCTGCAGTCTGTAGCTTACAGATTCTGTAAGCTAGTCAAGTCCTCTAATCCCAAATGATGAGGAGACAAGTAGACTCTTAATTTTTATTGGGAGGGAAATGGAGTCCCAGCAACTGTAAGGTTTCTTGAGTGCATGGGTTGTCAAAGGACTTGCGGGTTTGCTTAAATGTTTGAAAGTCCACGGTAAACGTGTTTATTGGTTGGTGTGCTCATTCTTGTATAGAGATACTCTACTCTCTAGACCCATGGCCATGTGCCTTGAAGTCAACCATGCAACTTTTAGTTGTGAATCTTCCTACCTCTAGCAAGAGCATCAATTGTGTTGAAGCACCACCACTAATACCATTACGATCACCTGGACCGTTTCCGTGCCTAGAGCTGATTTTCATGTGCACTCTCTCCCCTTCTATCGTATATAGGGATTTTGATTTAGTTTCGACGCGTAGTGTTTAAAAAATTATCTATGGAAATTTAAAAAAGTAGCATAAAATTAGTGTCGATTTAAAAAATTAGTCCATTTATTTATCTTACGTTGGTGGTTAAAATTGGGCATTACAAATAGAATGTCTCAAAGTAATATGTCGCATTAATTAAATATTCGACATACATACCTATCAATTGGTCATGATATGTCGCATTAGTCAAATATTCCACATACATATCTATCAGTTGGGCATGAATCAAGTATTTAAATGTTGATTGCCCATCATTCACTCATGGATTGGACACTTAATATATTGATGGCTTGATGCTTGTTGATAATTGATAGCATGTCTAACGTGATAGATTACTTGGCGATATTCATTAAAAAAGTGTACATCTTTTTCTATTAACAGACAAATGGACTACTTTCATAAATTTGGCAATAATGTGAGGCATTTCCATAACGTTTCAATAATATGTGTAATCAATTCAGGGGCGGATGTAATGTAGGAGCCCCCACTGAAAAAAAAAAAAAAATTTTTTAAAAAAATTAATAAAATTTTAAATAATCTTTATGGGATGAGAAATGAATGGATGAATAATAATTTTATTATTTATATAAAAAAATATGTATTTAATAATATTGATAATAAATTTATTCACAATATTTTTAAAATATGAAATCGTATACAGAACAATTATAAATATGTTATAAAAATTTTTATATATTTAAATTTTAAATTTTATTATTATTTAATTTAATTTAATTTCTGATAAATTATTTTTTTAAATCTACTACCGGTAATTATATACTATTTAAGAATTAAGATGGAAATATTATTTTATTCATCTCTCGTGCGTGAATCATTTAATATGCTGTGCTGATAACTAACATTTTGATTGATCAAAAGTACAAAGCACTGCCCCCGCAATCTGGTAGATCTGCTTATCTTTAGTGTAGCCAGTTACGTGGCATTCTCTCGTTTAAAGATTTAATTGATCTTCAGAATTTCAAAGAATAATTAAGCTGTTGGTGACTTCCTTAAGAAGGAAAGAAAAGTAAATAACGCTGTGGGTGATTGTTTCTTGTTCTTTATTGATTCGTCAACGTGGCATGACAAGACCTCTGATTTTAAGGTCCATGAAAAACATCATGTTTTTTTTTCACTGCAAAAGCCTCACGACACTGTCAGCTCTTAGCTTCAAACTAGAAAATCTGGAGCAGTGAATTGGCAAAGCAGTAGCAGTAGCGGCAGGAGTATGTCACTGACAGTTGACGCCAGACGCGCAGTTGACGTAATAGAATAATAACATTAGGCTCCCTACTTTCTATTTTTTCTCAAATAAAGACATAACTTATTCATCCATACGAAATAGGTCCCTAAAGTAAAAATCCTATCGAATGACTTCCAAAGCATTGGTTAAACTTTCATTACTTCAGTCCCAGACTCAATGGCAAGGAGTTTTCAGTCTTTCAATAGGGATTATTGGATTAAGGACATATTTGATATATTGATGCATTCATGTCCTTATCTGAGAAAAATAAAGATTTGAGGATCCAGATGTATTATTCTCACAGTTACTGAACTTTACCCAATACCAAAACAACCGCCATGGGCCACGGCAAAGCCAAGCTGTCTTGTCGGCTTTTGGCAGTCTTGATGATAATTCCACGTGGGGTAACAGCACCTATCCGTCACATTCACCATCCCCACTCACTATCGATTCCCGCATCATCACTACACCAACCTTTTATCTCGCATCATCACCACAAAAAAAATCCTCCCCTTTTTCAATGAAAAATTAACAAAATTTAAGAAAAGTTTATGTCTTTAAAATGACTTTAAAAAATGATCCAAAGCTAAATATACCCCGTGTACAAGAATTTTCTTTTACATAAAGCAATGCATTTATTATAAAAAAATAGCAAAAATTTGGTGACGCAGATGTCTCCATCTTGGTCTTAAAAAGGCATCAATTTTTTCTAACAAAACCTTTTTGAGCTCTTTCACTTGCCAATGTTTCTTGTTTTCTGGTACGCATTTTTAAAAATTTTTTTACCTTTGCGTTATAGTCAAGTCAAGACACTCAAAAACAATAATTAAAAAAATTGTTTCTTTCAAGAAAATTCTTCTACCTTACTTTTTTTTTGTTTTTTAAATTACAAGTTCCCAAAACTCTGCACATAAAATTCAGAGACACACTGATCAAGATTTGTCATTTGTTCTATTTCTATATGATGGGAACTAGTGAAGATCAGTACGCTCGTTTTGTTAACAGTGCTGCATGGAGTAATGGGCATCATGGGAGTGAAACGGAGAGTTTTGGGTATCAAGTGAGGGAGTTTGTGAAGGGGGTGATGGAGATGAGTGTTGAGTTCGCTAAAGGGTGTAGGGATATTGTGCGGCAAAGTTTAGGGAAAGAAGATTCTTTTATGAGGAAGAATTTGGGTAAACTTAAAGGGCCTTGTGACAAAGTTTGTGGGAAATTGAGATTCTTCAATGAGTACTTGCCTGAAGATAAAGATCCCCTTCATGCTTGGTCTGTCATTTGCTTTGTTCTTGTTCTGGCTTTTGCAGGTAATACTGAGAAGTTTTGTTGGCTTTTCTGTTTTTGTTTTTCTTCTGGTTATTGTTATGTTATGCTGTTCTTTGTTGCAAGTAAATGAAGTAAGTGAATGATATTTTGAGTTTGTAAATGCAATAGTAATGTTCGGTTGCTGAGAAAGCGTTTTCTTTCCTTTTTGGGTGGGTGCGGGGTGGGGAGCATTCTTTATTTTGACTTTATGATTTTCTATTGTTTCATCTCAGAAACCCAAAATTGAAGGGGATTTCATACACAAATTACACAATATGCAACTACGTACCAATATGATATGATATTGGATATTTTTACATAATAATGATTATCGATATGGATTGCAATGTATTCTGCAATTGCTGTTGAATCATCTTTCGAGTTTGTGATTAATCTGCAGTCTTGAGTGTAAATACGGAAGGTGAAAATTCGATCCCATTGGAAAAGAAGCTATCCATACATCCTCTCAGTGCAGATCGTATACTGCTTCCAGATGGTAGATACATAGCATACAGGGAGGAAGGTGTTGCAGCTGATAGAGCTAGATATTCGATAATTGTACCCCATAATTTTCTTTCATCCCGGCTTGCAGGTTGGATAATCTTAGTGTTAAAAGATTACAGTAAACCCTTCTAGTTGCATTCATTATGCTCTCATCGGATGGGGATCTTTTTTTTGTTAACTTTGTTGTATTCTTTCTTAATTAGGAATTCCTGGACTTAAAGCTTCGTTGCTGGAGGAATTTGGTATCCGCTTGTTGACTTATGATCTTCCTGGCTTTGGTGAGAGCGATCCTCATCCCAGCAGAAATCTTGAATCATCAGCTTTGGATATGTCCTTCTTCGCAAGTTCAGTGGGTGTCAATGGCAAATTCTGGGTGTTGGGATACTCAAGTGGAGGTCTGCATGCTTGGGCTGCTCTCAAATACATTCCAGATAGACTTGCAGGTACGAACGTGTTTTTTTTTTTTTAATTTTATATACATTATTCCTTATCTGCTATTTTCCATGCATAGATATTGTGTAAGCTCAGCTTGGCTTGAATCGGAAGCTGTTAGTTGTATGTGTAATTCATGGGAAATTTTTTGAATTGCAAAACGTCAGTTATGAGCTTAGTTATCATAAGATGATAACTAATTTCTTTTTGTAGCTAACTTGTAAATCTGATCATTTATTTCCGTGTATAGAAGTGGAAGAAGCTTCCCAGATTTCTCTGTTTTTCAAAATTTGTGTGAATTTTGGAAGTGAAGATGTGAATATTACATTCCATCCTACTTCATCAATGTGATCAGTATGGAAAGGCAGGTTGAGCATTTCCATTGCAAACCTTACCTATTCTTTGAAGGCCACTGTATTCTTGTTCTTGGTATTGTTGATGAAGATCCAAAAGCTTTCTGCTGTATGAGGAAGTAGATATTGAAGTCATTGCTAACATGCAGTGCTCTTATACAGCACATAGCTTTAGTTCATGAAGTCTTGAAATGAATCCTGTAAAGTGATTAATGTAGAGTTTTCATTAGCAAGTGATTTGATTACCTGTTTGGCTGTTCCCGTGGTCTAACTATGATGATCGTATTCTAATTTACTTGGATGAATAAAGGAAACTAAGATTATTACTATATTTCCAGAAGCAATCATCTCTGATCCACTATTGATCTGACTTGCAGGTGCAGCCATGTTTGCTCCTATGGTTAATCCATATGATTCAATGATGACTAAGGGTGAGATGTATGGGATCTGGGAGAAGTGGACACGGAAAAGGAA
The DNA here is from genome assembly GCA_018350135.1 of Citrus trifoliata. Taxonomy (NCBI): domain Eukaryota; kingdom Viridiplantae; phylum Streptophyta; class Magnoliopsida; order Sapindales; family Rutaceae; genus Citrus; species Citrus trifoliata. The sequence goes on along the minus strand of CM031391.1, from coordinate 7,367,863 downwards.
ATTCATGTACTTTTTGGCTCGGAGGTTTCCCAGATCTCTTGTTTACTTCTACCGTCAAACATTCCTATCTGGAAAGCACGGTAAGATTGACAAATGGCTGTCTCTGTCACTAGGAAAAAGGGTAAGCTTCTCATATTAACTTTTATATCTGAATGTATAGTCCAGTTTTTAGATTCTCCTTTGGGTTGCTCATGTGATTTGTTCCTATGTACCAGTTGCTGATAGTTCTTAAATTTTGTTTGTGGCTTTTAGATTGTTTTTCTTTATCCTATGAGTAGATTTATGCAAAAAGTAGTAATTTTTAAAGCCTGGATGGTATTGCTCAATTAGTCATCTGTAAATACTAAATAGGCTCCTTTTATTGATCTTGTATGCTGAAATTTTCAAAATGCCAATTAGAAGTCTGTTTGGACTTAAAACCAGATGGCTCCTTTTTTATGATATTGCATATATTTCCAGGACAGAGCACTGATAGAGGATCCAATCTATGAAGAGTTCTGGCAAAGGGATGTGGAAGAATCGGTTCGACAGGGAAATGCCAAACCCTTTCTGGAGGAAGCTGTGCTGCAGGTGTCAAATTGGGGTTTCAGACTTGCAGATCTCAAATTGCAGAAGAAGCAGCAGGGAAAGGGAATCGTTAGTTTGCTCAAGTCTTTTCTCAGTAGAGGTCAGGATGAATATACAGGTTTCCTTGGTCCGATACACATTTGGCAGGTCGTTGGTATCTCCTTTCATTGATTCCTCTTTTACTGCTCTGTGATCTTCGCTAGTTTATCTGGAATGTCTTACTGTAGTCTACTCATTGATTGTCTAGGCTTCCTTGGTTAACTGACATATATGATGGTTGCATTTACTGTTATCTGATATCTGCAGTGTATAAACGTCAGTTGATACTCAAACGATGCGTTTTTTGGGGAAAAATGCAGGGGATGGATGATAGGGTTGTTCCTCCTTCAATGACTGACTTCGTGCATAGGGTTCTACCAGGAGCTGCCATGCATAAGCTTCCCTATGAAGGTCACTTCACTTATTTCTACTTTTGTGATGAATGTCATAGACAGATATTTACTGCTCTTTTTGGAACCCCACAAGGTCCACTCAACATTGCTGTGGAAGTAGATCAAAGTCCTGTTGAAGGTGATGGTGAAGAACAGGAAGAAGGGACCTTTTGTAATGCTACCTTAAACTGAGATACCACTTTTCAGTTATATATAAAATAACTATGTGTATACTACAGATATTTACTACACTTTTTGGAACCCCGCAAGGTCCACTCAACATTACTGTAGAAGTTGATCAAAGTCTTGTTGGAGGTGATAGAGAAGAACAGGAAGAAGGGGCCTTTAGTAATGCTACCTTAAAGCTGAGATACCACTTTTCACTTATATATAAAATAACTATGTATATACTACTGGTCTGTTCTTACTGGGGAAGCAGAAAAGATTGAGGTACTCTTTTTGTTGTCGTTGGGGTTTATTTTGAGGCAATTCAAATTTGTGGGCTTCATGCAGTTGTATCATTTTTGCAGCAGATGTTATTGAAAATGAAAATATATATAACAAAATCTATGCTCTTTTGGGTTCCCAGATGTTCAGCTGTTCACTTTCAAGTTAATATCGAAACTGCATGCTTATTTTGATGACATTTTCAATATGCGCTTTCTCTGTACAGAAGACAAATAATCATTATTACCTGAGATGAAAGAATTCAAGAAAACAAGCAGGTAAATGGCATATAAATGATACTAAAACCATTTGATGGAGCAGAATTCAGAAAGCTTTTGACATCAAACAAAGCTTTTAACATCAAATGGTTCTGTTCCTTTGCAACTGAGGACCCCTCGTTGCATCAACTGGTACAAGCACACGGAAGTTGTCACCAATGTTACTCCTTCCATGTCCATTTATTCTTCTATGCGCATTACCATTACCATTACTAGTCCAAGTATCGTATTTGATATCGCCATCCTCTGCTCTTGAATTCCAGCAACAAGAACCCCCTTCAGATGGCGGCTTAACAAGCCATGTAAGATCATAAACCTGTGCCTTGTATAATACTATGATGGTCATTGAAACCAGAAAATGGATGATCCAAGGACCGGTTGCAAGAATTGCACCGGATATTCCAAATATTTTGACATAAACAACTGACTGGGTATTAGCAGTGGCAATCCGGAACAGGAGAATGCCAGCCAGAGTTATCCAAAGAGAATGGATAATGATTGAGCCGAAGCGGAATCCTCGGCTGCCGGAGTTTTGAGGCTGCATTTTCTTGGATGGGTTGAAGGATAGAATGCTTAGAGATCAGGCTATTGAGTTCGAGATATGGGAGGGGATTCGGGGGAAAGTCTCGAGTTCAAAAATTTGTTAGTGAGATTAGGATTTGCTGCTTTTACAAATTTGAATTTATTTTATTTGTTTTTTCTACTTTATCTAATTTTGATGAGCATATTTTTAGTAATATAATCTCCTCTAATTAATTCACTTTTTGTTAATCATGCTCCCCCTGCTTGGCTGCCACCGTTAAAAAGTAATATTTAAGATAAAATATCTTGTTTTTGAAATAAAACAGGGTAGTATTTAAAAAGGAAAAAATAAATAAAACAGTTTCAAGCATTGAACCAAGGAAATGATACATTTGGGCTTTGAAAGCCTAATGTTTCTTGGCCCACAAGAGAAGCATTTAAGTGGGGCACGGCACTAGGGTTTTTGGGTTTCGGAATAGTAGCAAATGTTTTGTTTCCGTAGGCCACATCATTCTTAAAGCTAATAATGCCCTCATTTTAATTATGTTTATTTAATTTCTTTTGTACTAGAGTTGAGAATGATGATACTTCATGTTTAACAAGGTAGTTTCTTTAATTAAATAATTTTTTTGCATGTGTTTTTTTATACAAGTATAAAGAGTATGATCTCATAGATAACACTAGCAATAATTTGTTTGTCAAATATTTTAAGTCTGAAATTTTATTAATTTAAAATTTACTTGTTTATTTTTTGTGATTTATATCTTTTTAAGTATTTACATTTAAATAGAAAAAATAAAATTTTTAAACCTATATATGAATAGAAAATGTTTGAATATGAAACAAATATGAAATCCATTTTATTTATAAAAAATAAATAAAATGCCACTTATCTTCAAATATTTTAAAAGGGAAATAAATATGTCATTTATAAATTTATATTCAAATTCATTCAGACTTTTGAAAAATTTAGACTCATTCAAATTTTAGATAAATAAATAAATGATACCTTAGACACATTGAAATTGTTTATGAGATTATTTATAGGGATGACAATTAACACCGCCCGCAATGAATTTGCTATTACTAAATTTAAGTCCGCACAAAATTTAAATTACTGAACCCAACTGCAACTGGTTGTGGGTTTTAATTTTTTTTTAAGAAAACTCACGCGCTACGGGTTTTAACAATTACCAAACCCCGTAATGGTATCCGACATATTTATTGCGAGTTTCCACATTTACAATCACAAATGTTCAATATATAAATTTATAATAATAACATAAAATTTCACATAACATACTCAATTCTAAATTTAACAATTGTAAATGAAAAATTAAAGTTTTAATATCAATCCAACATAAATTCTCAATTACGCAAATCAATTAAAAAGCCATAAGCTAATATCTAAAAATAATAATTATCATTTCATATTATTATTCAATATAAGCTCTAAGAGATTATCTTCATTTCACTCACCACCATTAGCACCCATCCAACACGATTCCTACAATAATAATTAAGATTGATATTTTCTAAAGGATAATACTTTTTAAGTATTAATCCAAAGAACAAAGTTATAATAATAAAATAATTCATGCATTAAATTAAAGCTTGTTAGGGTTTAGGCACGTTGCAACTCGTACACACGTTTGCACTTCACTTGATTTACTTCATATATTTTTAGATTTAAATATTTTTTTAATTAAAATTAAAATTAAATTAAAAATATTAATAAGAGCTGGGGATAGGTAGATATCCATACGGGTATTCATGAGATATTTAGTTAATACAAAACTCATCCACAATCTAATGTGGTTGTAAATTTATAATAATAAACCTGCTTGCAACCCACAAAATTACCCACAGCGGGGGAGTTTTGGCGAACGGATTTGTGGATACCATTGCTATCCTTAATCATCTATAATGTAGATACAATTACAAAAATCAAAGAAGTAAGATTAATACTTAGAGAGTTATTTAAATTAGTTTTTTTTCCTAAATTATTTATTTAATTTTCTTAAATAAAAAAAGTACGATAAATGTTTACAGTTTACACGGGCCACGTCAGCCGCAACCATTTTACCAGAATCACACGTGGTGTTCTCCAGGCCGCGACTCCAAATTAATCCGATGTAGCGCAACACAGCAAAACCCTCAGAACGTTCCTGTTAACCCGGTCATTTCCCTCGTAAGCAGCCATTTCATGTGTAACCGATTGTGAGGGACACGACTCACCGCTCCTTCTACATACTGACTTCGAAGAGTGATTCTCTATAAATAGCGCCAAAACGAGCACTTCAAATTGAATGTCGGCATCGCAGAGAATCGTCTTCTGCGCTTTCACCCTCACTCATTCAAGAGCCTTCTGCTTGCGTCGTTCTTCGACGTCGTCGCTTCGCTGCTATCTGCCCCTAGCTCGTGCTTGTTCTCTCACTTTCACTTCCCCCGTTTCACCAATCATGTCTTACAATCAGGCAAGCTCGCTCGACCATTCTTCTTGTATAAATATATTTAGCTGTTTTTAGAATCACGTGAATTGAGTTGCTATTGACTTCATACTTGATGTTAATTAATATTTGTTTCATGGAGTATCAGCTTACGATCAGAAATATTCCGCTACAGCACTTTTAAATGTTTTATTGGTTCCTAAAATGTTATCAATTGGTTGGTTGCTTTGAAATTAGCTGAATATGCTGTAGGATGATTGTTTGGTATGTTTTAGCTTTGCATTGATTTTGTGTATTGATGAGGATTGCCAAAAGTTTATTTAGTTGTAATATTTGGAATAATTGAGCTTTCATTTTTTTTCTTTCTTCTATATTGTTTTCCCACATAGTAATACCGAGGACACAGATTCTCTGAACAAACTGATGTGTCATCCAAGTATTCATTAGATGATTGATACATGGAACTGCATGGTTTATTTTTATCAATTACATTGAATGTCGCATTCTAATCCGAGCAATAGTTGCATGACACATCAGTTTATACAGAACGTTTGTGTTCCTAGCATCTCATTTTGGAATATGATTAAGAATTTCTATTTCTGTAGTCAAGAACCTTGTTGGAATGTAGTGAAGACAATAATAGTCAGTTAAGAGTTTAAAATGTTCTTGTGTTGAATGCTAAATTTGAGGTATGGGTTTCTATATGCAGAGAAGAGGTGGGCATAGTCAACAGCTGTGGAAACAGAAGCCAGTGACGGACACACCATCTTCAGCGGTGGAGGGTGTATCTTCTTCTGGTGCTGAAGCTGTCACTAATGGAATTAGCGGGTTGAGTATTGCTGAAAATGATGGGCAATCTTCTGTTCCATCCACTGGATTTGGCAGTTTCCAACTACCAAACCAGAGTCCCACGCAAGGTCAAAAAGCAATTTGGAAGCCTAAATCATATGGAACAGTGAGTGGACAGACATCTGCAGAAGTAGGAAATTTACCTGCTGATGATACCGCTACTGCAATCAAGGGGAATGCATCTGAGATGACAACGGCCCAAAAAAGCAGAATGGATTTAAGTAAATTATTCGGGGGTAATCTGTTGGAAAATTTTACTGTGGACAACTCAACATATTCACTTGCTGAAGTAAGAGCCACATTTTATCCCAAATTTGAAAATGAAAAATCTGATCAAGAGGTACTCCTCTTTGTCCGACTACTTTTCACATACATAGTTGTTAGTGCCCTGTTTATCCTGGTAAATATGTCACCTTTCAAACATCTGTAGTAGGATATCCTATTCCCGAAATAACCCTTCCCCCCGGCGTTAATTTGGCCATTAGGCAACTAAGAATGTGCTACTGATAGGCAGACTATCTGGCTCTTAATTATTTGTTTCCTTCTTGAATGGTAATTCTTTTTCTTTTTTAACCTTTTGCATGAATGTTTATCTTTTATTTTAATTGTTATTTATCTCAATGCGTCCAGACTAGGACGAGGATGATAGAGATGGTATCTAATGGTCTGGCTACTGTGGAGGTAAGGGGCTTACACAAGCTTATCTTAGTTTGGTATGTTGTATAGCCATCAATATACTAGTCTATGGTCTCTCTTTTTGCATGCACACGAATATAGAAGAAGTCTCCGCCTCTGATGGCTTTAGTCTTAACTCCATTCTCATTGCTAACTATTGATATAATTAGGGGTTCCAACTTGCTTGCTTAAGGAATTTCCTATTTTCCCCTCTCTCTTTCTACAGTTGATTGTGACTTAAATTGGTTTACATGGTTTCAACGGCAATGGCATTCAACAGGTTACGCTTAAGCATTCTGGTTCCCTTTTCATGTATGCTGGCCACAAGGGTGGAGCTTATGCCAAGAATAGCTTTGGCAATGTGTATGCTTCTTAAGCAAATTCTCCTTATTTTATTATATTTTAGTTTTGTTTTGCAATGTTTTCTTTTCTGTTTGATTTTGCTTTGCGGGAACCCCGCAATGTCATATCACGCATCTTATTAAATTGATGGAAAGGCACATTTGATGCACATGGCAGAATTCTAAATTTTGGTGACAGTGGCTGCTTGTGATGATATAACTTGTTAAATGGGCTTAAGATTGTGAGAAATGCTTTAGATCAACAATGTAATATAGAACAGCGATGAAATTGTAAAATAACGACACTGGAATTTTATGTTCAAACTTACCAGATAATGCAACTAGCTGTCTACCCCCTTTTTTTCGTACAAAGTTGATAGAATTAAAGATGCTTCAAGGTATTCAGACTAGATATTTCCTAAACTGCATCGCAATCTCCCCTCCCCCCTCTCTCTCTCCACTAAATGTTTCATACATTCACATAATTCAAAAAAGTATTTCAATTTGTACCATTATTATGATATTGCGTATTCCAATCCGCTTGGATACCGGAAAAGTAACTGTTGTTTTAAACTGCAGATACACTGCTGTTGGTGTTTTTGTCCTTGGACGGATGCTTCGGGAGGCATGGGGTGCTCAAGCGCTTAAAAAGCAAGTTGAATTCAATGATTTTCTTGAGGTAGCATTCAATTTCAATTTCATGTAATATAGAGGATTGCGAACAAATCTTCGCAATCACCATTTTGAAAAACTTGATACGTTTTTCTGGGCACTCCAAGGTCTCTTCTTGATAATTTATTATAAATGTATAAAGATAATTTTATCACTAAAGTATAAGTCAAGCTGCTTTGATAGGTATGAGATGATTTGTGATTCTGAGTTTGGTGACTACGATTACCTTTAAGTCACAATATACTGTGTCCATTCTGGGCTAGTACAGCTTTGACCAGCTAGGTTATATTTCCTGTTTGAACTCTCATAAAATGATGAAATCAGTTTTGCCACATCTTTTGGCTTCTCTTTTTTTATCAAGATACACCCATATGGGCGACATCCCTGTGAATACCCTCATAAACTCCGGTACAAAATACTTTTCGTGATTGAGGGTCTGTCATCATCCTCAGAACCCTGATGGCCACCTTCTCCCTTCTTTCAGAACATTTCTAAGGTCATCTTAGTTGATGCTGTTCCAAAATAGTCTTTCCTCAATTATGTGATAAAACCAGAGTAGATGCTTGAAACCTGGATGTGAAACATTCAAACATATACCAATCAGACCCTGTCCAGTACTACACTACCAGAAATGAATCTTCTTTGCTGTTTATGGCCCTTTGTGAGGGTATCGTTCTATTTTTGGTTATTTACCTCTTGCTCTGATGAAGAGAGTGTGCGTATCTGGCTCAATTTGAATGCTAACCGGTTCAGGTCCCCTGTGTTCTTGTGTCTGCCTACCCTGTGGCATGATTGATCCCTTTTGCAGGACTGTATGATTTATGATGATTAGAATGAGCTCGTTTTCAAGTCTTAAAAAGGTTGATTTAATATTATTCTTTCAGAAAAATCGTATGTGCATCTCAATGGAGCTGGTGACTGCTGTTTTAGGAGACCATGGACAGCGCCCTCGAGAAGATTATGGTGAATGTTTCTTTCTCTTTTTCCTTCTTCAAATTAGAGTCCAATATGCAACTGTTGCACATCATATTGCAGCATGCAGTGCAGGGAGAGTTTATTGTTGGACAATTGACTGAGGAAAACTTTGTTTGCATTTTAGTGCTTATCTTTCCTTTATGTTTTAAGTAGTATTTTTGGTTATGACCGTTATGAACATCTGTCCTAGAGTTATCAAAGAAAATATGTTCCATAGCGAAGCAAGAAGTAACATGGTGACACATTCATGCTTGAAGCCATTGCTTTATTTGTTTAACTCTTTTTTTGACCCCTGTTATAATGTGAGTTTTTATTGTTTATGTTTCACTTGAGAAATTTCTTAGGTTATTACCATTATGCTGTTTTCTTTATGAACGTGTGTTTTAGGGTTTAGGGTACTGTCTCAGCGACAAAGACAATCACTTGCAGCATTCAAACCCATTGTTATAACAACATAACTATTTCTTACCTTCTTCTTTGCTTTAAGCAGCGGTGGTGACTGCAGTCACAGAATTAGGAAATGGGAAGCCAAAGTTTTATTCCACTCCTGAAATAATTGCTTTTTGTCGGAAGTGGCGTTTACCAACAAATCATGTGTGGCTGTTCTCAACTAGGTGATGATTGAGAACTCCTTCACTTAGATGACATGATAAATGTTCTGAGTAATTTGTTTTTTGCAAGTAATTGTTTACTTGTTTTTTTATTTTTATATTACTGATATTAGTAATTGGATTCTGTGCTTGTGATCAACCTCCTTATTGCCTTTGCAGATACTCCAATATTTTCCCTTTTGATGTGCATACATATAATTCTTTGTTGAAGAAATGTGACAAGTTTCTGATTCTTCTTGACTTCTATTCGACTTTAGACTATTTTCCATCATGTCAGTAAACAATTGATACTTGTTTGAAAAACCATTCTTTTTTTTTTCCTTTTAATCTTTTTGCTCAGAACTGCATTCTGATTCTTAATATGGTTAGCAGGTTCTGATGTAAATAGGAAATTTGCTCCTATCCAGGCTGTTATGTGATTGATTCTCTCATTCTAGATCTGTTAGGTTGAGAAATTGATGTAGTGTGTCTGCATTTCACTTGGTCACTTTATGTTTCTAATATTAGGAGGAAAAGAAAGTTTGCAGAAGTCTGTAATGCTAAATATCAGAAACTTACCTAGAAAAACAAAGTTTGGAATTACCTTTTGTTACAATTTACTTGAAGTTGTTGGATGTGGATCATACATATAATCTCTAAATTATTTGTGCAAATCTATTATGAGATAGGGCCAGGATGATGCATTTTTACGGTTTGAAAGGAAATATGGAATATTTCTGGTTTTAGCTCTCCATAGTAACGTATTGTCTGTCTCTTATAGGGTGCCTATGGGCATTCTGTGTTCAGCCACAATCAATTGGCTTTAGTTTGATCTTATTAAGCATTACATAGTGGAAAGTTTTACTTATTGTATCTTGTTAATCTTCTGTTAATGAAGGAAATCAGTTACTTCATTCTTTGTGGCTTACGATGCACTCTGTGAAGAAGGAACAGCAACTTCTGTTTGTAGGGCTCTCGATGATGTTGCTGATATCTCAGTACCAGGTTAGGTTTTAGACTGCATTATTAACTTCAACTCAGCACTTCGCATTCATGGGATTGTTTCTCTCAGGAAAAAAGGAAAAGACTTCTGTTATGCTATGTTGATTTATAGAGAAGGGTGGTTCTCTCACATATAAAGGGATCTTTTGAAACAAAAAGTGAAAATGAAAGCAAGAAGATTATGTAAAACACGATCAATGCCCCTTTGCCTTTAGTCCTATCATCCTCGATGTTGCTGTTGTGTCAATTTTTCATGGCATCTCCTGTTGAGGTTCATGGTTGCCACACCACATGTTATTTGTTTGATAATTTATTTGTCACATAACATTCTGCAACGAGACAACTTTGTCTGAACTATTACCTCCATCAGTTTAGCAACTGGCAGTTCCATTTTTGCAGACCAGCCAAAATAGAACCATAGTGCCTATTATCCACTATATATTTGCTCTCTCTTCCTCTATAGATTCACATTGACCCTATCTTTGGTACTTCTTCAGAACACTTTGTTTGTGGGGGTGGGGGGGGGGGGGGGTGTTTAAGAAGAGAAAGAGACGTCAAAAGTCTTTGTATTGCATTAGTGTTTTGTTTATCATTTGCGTTTTCATTAATGTTTCAGTTTTTTCATTATTAGCTATATTTATAATGTCAAATTTTTGATTGATCAGTTGAATAGTTTCTTTTCGTCCTTAAACTTTAGGGTTTATTTCGCACATTATATTGGATTACACTATATTAGCTTTATTGCATTATCGTGTATTGCATTGGGGTTCGTTGCATTACTTTATAATGCAACACTATGTTTGGTGTAGTATGGATTGTATTATATAAGATAATATTAAATTATAAAATTTATTTTATTTATTAATGTTGAATATAATTATTTTATTTTATTTTTAAATTTAGTATTTTAGTAAATAATAAATGATTAAACAAAATTAAAATGATTTCATGTAATGAAGTAAAATAGTCATTTATTTATTAAATATTTAGGTTTATTACTATCTTATATTATTATTTAAATTACGTTTTTTTATTTAAATATAAATATAAATTAATATTCAATAAATTGAAATTTATTAAATAAAAAGGTTAAATGATTATATTTAAAATATAAATAGTGTTTTAATGCCATTCAGCCAAAATCCTACCATCATTTTTTTTTTTAATACACATTTCATTGTATTGGGCCTATTGGCCACCTTTTTAATGCAGTGCTATGCAACTAGAAATTGCAGCCAAACGTGGGTTAGCATAGGAACAGTGTTTTATTACAAAGAAATACCGTGTAATGCAAGCTGCCAACGGCACCCATAGTGTCAGTCCTAGCAGTATAGGGTGAAAGCCTTTCTATCTTGGATGATTTTGCTGCTGTAGAGTGTCAAGTTAACTTTTTACTTATTTACAGGTTCTAAAGATCATATTCAGGTACAAGGCGAAATATTAGAGGGTCTCGTGGCTCGCATTGTTAGCCATGAGTGCTCACAGCACATGGAGGAGGTCTTGAGAGATTATCCTCCGCCGCCAGTTGAGGGAGGTATGCTAGTTATTCCCCCTGCAAGCTCTTTCATTTCACTTTGATTTTCAAACCTTTTATAAATATGTATATTTGAAAAAGCATCTAGATCGAGTTCTTTAATGATCAATATTAAGCATTATATGAATTGTGATTGTAAATTTTAGCTTCAGGGAATCAGTATTTTTGTCTGAAGATATGAGAAGGACTTATTATTATTAGGTGGTAGCAAATATAGACGAAATCTGCTACAAGTTAATACTGATTTTTATTTGCAATCCCTCAAAGAAACTTTTTAGTTCCTATATATTCTAATTGCCTACAGCTGGAGTAAAATCCTGATGCTGTGAAAGGTTGAGTTTGGGGGAAGGAACCCCATCCCAACTCCAAACCTAAGGGGGTAAACCATCCTAGACCCTACCATTTGAAGCAGGATCCCAATGGTACCTGCATTGATATTTATAGATGCAATCATGCCTGTCTATTGTGAGCATCTAAGCCAGGCTATGCTACAGAATAAGTAAGATAGGTATCTTTGTTCAGGATTGTCTTCACTTAGTTGGCTTCATTCTTTTATTTATCTCTGCCTGTGTGTGAAATGGAACTCCTGTTTATCTTCAACATGTTCGTTAGAATTGAACTTGTATGATAACACCTAATCTGTTGTATTTCAGCTGGCCTTGATTTGGGACCAAGCCTGAGGGAAATTTGTGCTGCAAATAGGTCAGATGAAAAGCAGGTAATGTGAGCTTCCTTTCAACATGAAATGCTGCTGTATTTAATGTTGAAATTTTATCTGTGATGTTATAATTAGTTCACCTGTGAACTTCAATTCCTTGTTTATTTATTTTCTTCTGTGAAAACACTTCTGCAGCAAATAAAAGCACTTCTTCAGAGTGTTGGCTCATCTTTTTGCCCCGACCATTCAGACTGGTTTGGAGTTGAAGCTGGTGGTACCCATTCAAGAAATGCAGACAGATCTGTTCTTACAAAATTTTTGCATGCTCATCCTGCTGATTTTTCAACCACTAAGTTGCAGGTTAGGCCATTATCTAATTTAATTTTTCTATTGAGAAAATTGTCTCTTTATGAATTTCTAACATTAGATGAATTTTCAAGTGCAATCAGTTTGTTTACATTGATAACTGCTAATGCATTGAAATAAATTTTTGAGGTTTACAGGTAGGGGGAGGGTTTCAGTCTTATGGGATTGTGTGGTTATAGCTATATTTTGGGTCCTATGGATTGAAACTTAAGAATTTTTTAGAACAAAGTGCTGGAGGATTTCATATTCCTTTGGGATAGTTAAATTCTGGATTCCCGATGGGTTTCTTTATTTTGACTAATTGGAAGGCATCTACGGTGTAATCACTTTATAGAATTTATGAACTTCAAGAATTTGTAGTTTGACCTTTTCTTTTGTTTCTGAGCCCATAAGAAAAAAAATAAAAAAGAAGAAGAAAAAAAGAAAAAATTGGTTATGCGCTGTCCCCATGGCTTGTCAATCGTTTACTGCTTGATCTTTAAAGCTAAAACTAGGTAGTTGCTTCTTCTTATGTTAGTGTTGGACACATATGGATCTTCCAGTAGTCGATATTGCTGTGTTATGTTTTCTAATTGTTTTTCATCTTGCAGACTTCTAATGTTACAGACTTGTTTTCTTCGTAATTTAGGACCCTATGGCGCTGCTCTGTAGTAATCATCTCTATTTCTCTTTTTTCCATCTTTTTTGTCAACCAGGAAATGATTCGTTTGATGCGAGACAAGCGTTTCCCTGCTGCCTTTAAAATTTATCATAACTTCCACAAAATTGACTCTGTTTCAAATGACAACCTTTTCTACAAAATGGTCATTCATGTCCATAGCGACTCTGTTTTTAGGCGATACCAGAAAGAGATGAGGTATTGTTTAGACTTATGCTATATTTTGTTTATATATGATCATATTCTCTTTTTGATCTAGAGCATTGTGTTGGTTAGTCATTTTGTTCCGGTTGAATATTCATTTGCATTTCCTGATTAAGAATTTGTGACATGTTTCAGGCATAGGCCAGGCTTGTGGCCATTGTATCGAGGTAAGATCTTCCACTCTTTATTTGGAAAGGATCTGAGTAGACTTTATTAAACCTACTGAAAATCTATTGAATAAGAGTTTTGTTTCTTGTCAGGGAACTATTTCTTCATATATTGCATGTGGGTTTTACCTTGACTCTCTGCATCTGTTCTCTTCTTGGTTATCTTGCAGCCATGTAACTATGTTCATAGTGAATAGTGAGTGTATGAGAAGGGGATAAATTAGTGACGGAGATAAGCAAGCAAGGAAAGCAAGTGACATGCTGAAATGTCATGGAAATAAGTGCATACATGGCTCACATGGAAATTATAATAATGAATAGAACAATGAGATTGACAATTATGGGTTGAATATGCAGTGGTAATATCGTAAGACTTTCTTATTGCCAAATTTTCAAAAAGATAATGGTACAAATTCAAGATGTTTTTGCTTTAGAGAGTACCCATTATTACCCCCCCGAGTGAGTATGGCAGTTTATTAGAGACTACCCATGTATCTAAGTCTACAAGTGAATGAATGTGAGGTTAATGTGTCTGCTATGCTGGAAAACGCAGAATCCCAACTTTCTGCTGGATTTAAATATCTCTGTATATTTCTGTTGTTTTTGGCATGTGAACCAAAAACAATATTGTCAAGTAAAAATGCTTAAAGAAATGAACCCTAGTCCTTCTGCAACCCAATTGTTTTCCTTTTTTTATTTTGGGGTCAATTTTCTGGGGATCCCTCTGAAGTTTAATCTGATCTTGAGGAATGTTATGGCCCAGAAATCAAGAATGCAATACCTTGCAGTACAGTCTATCTCCCTGCTGACATGCTGCAGCATCTGAATAATTGGAATTGCAATACCTGTTTTTATTTTATATGATATATAATGCACAATTCCTGCTCTTTTGAACTTCCTATTCCTTCTTTTTCATCTGGGGAAAAATTATATGGACTTGTGTAAATGATTTTCTATCACTTCTTATGTTTACCCAGGTTTCTTTGTCGATATAAATCTATTCAAGGCAAACAAGGAAAGAGATGCTGAAATTGCCAGAAACAATAATCTGGAGAAAACTGTTAGTGGTAATGGTGGCGTGTCAGGAACAGATGGCTTGGCTAATGAGGATGAAAATTTGATGATCAAATTGAAGTTCCTCACTTATAAGGTACGTTTACTTCCAGAAATTGAACATAAAATAACTGCATTCAAAGGTTGAAGATTATTGTGGTTTGTGAGACTTTCTTTTTACTTGATGGAAATGGATTATTTGTTGAAAAATTATGCGTATTAGTAACTTGTTATATTAATGATTCCCATCTCTATTTTCAGTTTTACCTAATTTCTTCTCCATATATTTTTTCATACCCACTGCTGGATTAAAAGACCAGATCTTTTGTTTAACATCTTTTAGTTTGTGATGCATCTCCAATATTGTAAACTAGAATCAGTCTTATCCAGTTCTGTGGGACACTGAGTTGATAGATGGTAACAGGCACTATGCACATGTTCCTGAAAACCCTCTTCTATTTCTGATGAATACTTCTGCTCGTTTCAAACCCACAGTTTAACTTTGAATAAGAGTACCAAAAATATTTCATGTCATACTCGGGTGTTAGAAGTCTCAATATAATGAGTTTTCCCTTTCTATCTTTGAACACTCTCACACAGAAAGAAAAGTGTAAACATCTGTATATGGTTGCATGCATATTTTTGGTTACATAATAGTTGTCGGACAGATCATAAGGATGAATTCTGTAATTATTTCTAATCTCATCATGTTTTGGAGTTTTTGGTATTGATTTCTCTGTGAAATACAGTAAAAATCCGAACTTCTGTACTTAATGACAACACTTCTTTGAGAAACTTTTTCTTGTTGGAGTTTAAACATACTGTGTCAATTCTTCTTATTTGTTGTTTTTCTGATAGTTTTTTCACATTACATTTGGCGAATACCAATTTCTAGGAGAAGTAAGGTGTGTTATAGAGAGACATTGGGTCATATGATAAGTAATGATAAGCAACCTATGTAAGTTACTGTTACTGTTTTGGAGACTTATGGATCAAGATGAGTTACAAAGAGCTCATATTTTCTTGATTAGCCACACCCCCCCCCCCCCCCCCCCCCCAACAAAAAAAAAATCATGTGGAAACATATGGATCAAAGATGAATTGCAAAGGGCTCAGCTTCCTTTGTAAAAAAAATTCTTGAAAAGGATAATGAATAGCTATTGGGTTGTGAAAATGAATATTACATTTCTGATGTGTTTGTATCTATTATACTTTTCCAGAAATTTTTTCTTTTGGTTGGCCAAAGAATTTTTAGCTCTCATGTTTCTTTGTCTACTCTTGTCCACAGTTGAGAACATTTCTCATCCGAAATGGCTTGTCAACTCTTTTCAAGGATGGTCCTTCTGCCTACAAGGCCTACTACCTGAGGTATGGATGCATTGTAAATATAAGTTGTGTTGGAAACCTGAAAAGCAATTTCAAGAATGAAATTTGCATTATGTATGTACATTGTTGTGGCCGTTTCTTTTGGGTGAGAATGGATAATTGAACAGAGTTATGTTGCTGATATGGTCTTTCTACTTGGCTTATAGGATCTATTTGCTTCTTTAGACCTGGCACACATGCGTGTTATGTTATTTCTGAATCAAGAGAATCAACATTGTTTAAACTTTTAATCTGGTTTCTCATAAATAAGGGCTCTAGTAATCTGGAAGGGGTGCAAAAATATTAAAGAACATCTAGTGTTTCCTTAACTGGAAGACATGTAGCTTTCTCTGGATGGGTTTACTTTTAGATCTCCTAATTGCTAACAAATAATGTGATGCGGCCAAATTAACCTCCCCTTAGAAGTTTATATAAACTGTGGTGAATTGTAATAATACTTTACACTGAAAAAATATAAAAGAATATACATCCAATTTAGGATACTACCTAATTTATACATAATTCTAGGGCCAACAATCTACACAATTAAGAACTGTAATTACGGAATCATAGAGATACGATAAATTAAATCTGCCATAACAGAATAGGAAGCTTCATGATGGGAAAGTTGACAAAATCTTCGACATAAACCAAAGACATCAATTATGTTACTGTTGAGGTGGCTTTAAATGCACTATACTGCTTCCGCTGTCTGGTAGTGGTGGTTTTTGATCATTCAGTCTTAGTTATATGATATTTTATTATGAAATCAACTGCTAATAAGTGATATATCGTGACATTTAAATATCCCAGTGATGATCATAGTTGTCATGAAATTAATATCACTACTTTTCAAGAGCATTTTGGTATTCTTAACTGATGTGATGGCCGTGCATTTGATCTTATATCTGTGTTATTTGTGCATGAGACTTCAATCCTAGCATTTTTACTGAAAAGTGTACTTTGGCATTATAGGCAAATGAATATTTGGGGCACTTCTGCAGTAAAGCAAAGACAACTTAGCAAGATGGTAGATGAATGGTAATTTTAAAATAATTATTTTTCTAACTGTTTGTTCCTTTCTGCTTTTTAGTGTTCTCTTGTTAAACTAGATTGTTTTGTTGTAAATGCTTATTTTTAGGGCCGTGTACATACGGAGGAAGTACGGAAACAAGCAGTTGTCATCATCTGTATACCTTACTGAAGCTGAACCCTTCCTTGAACAGTATGCTAGACGCAGTCCGGAGAATCAGGTTCTGATAGGATCTGCCGGAAACTTAGTGAGGGCCGAAGAATTCCTGGCTGTTATTGAAGGAGGCAGGGATGAAGAGGGTGATCTTGAGACTGAGCGGGAGGCATCGCCATCAGGCCCTAGACGAGCGAAGGATGAAATTCAGAAAGATGAGGGTTTGATAGTTTTCTTTCCTGGTAGGAATTTCTGCAAATTAAGTGGTGTCAATTTGAGCATAGTAAACTTTTTTAGTGATTATGGTTTTCAATTTAAGTAGTACATCATACGTATTAGCTTGTAAAAATTCTGTGGATTGGAGGAATGAGGTTATTGGCTTAGGTTTGTTGAGTCTTGGGGATTAGCTATCAATTCGCTGTGTTGCTTTGATGATCAAATAAACAGGGTGTTTGTGAGGGAAACACCGCTACTCAAAATAAATTCGGGGAGTTAAACTACAAACTTGAATAAGCCTGATATATGAAAATGCAAAGCTTATGGAAAGATTTTGTTGTATTTGGACCTTTTATGATACCATACTGATTGGATGCCCTTGAAGGTTTGCAATTCAGGCTCATACTTGGTGGAAAAAATGCTACTGTTTGATATTCTGGGAGTTTTAAGGACAAAATTTGTAGATTTTGTAACATGTTCAATAAAAATATAAAAATATAACCTTTTACTTCTCTAATGTTTTTCAAGACAGTTCTATGGGTTAATTATGTTTTATTCATTTTTCATAAATTTTGGGGTTGTTGAACTGTCTGGGGTATAAACATTCAGATTTTGTTCTGTATTTTCGGTTGGGAGCCTACATGGGGATGTATTTTGTTGCCCTTGATATCTGCATCATTTTTCCTTTCATTTCAATAATAGTATTTTGTTTCTTTTTTTTTTTTAAAAAAAAGAAAAAAATCATAGCAAAATTTGGGAAGCAGAAAAATTAATCATGTAAATACTTGTCCAACAAGTTTTTCTGTCCATCTACAATTTAGTTGCTTTGAACTTGAATGTTTTGTTATCTCTTTTCAACATTGTGGAACTTCAAGCTATGTCTTGATATTGGTTAATTTTCGTTTTCAGGAATACCTGGTTGTGCTAAGTCAGCACTTTGCAAGGAGTTACTAAATGCACCAGGAGGTCTTGGAGATAATAGGCCCATTCATACTTTGATGGGGGACCTTACAAAAGGTATAATAAATTGTGCAGAAAATGGTGCAGTGATGTGGAGGATTAGGGTGGTTATTGGAACCGAATATTTTCTGCAGATTTAATTCAATAATTATGTTGACTGGATTTGTTAAAAATTTTGTAGGGCTTTTCCTTTACTATAATCGTAAAATAATCTATTTGTAAATATTAACAGGAAAATACTGGCAGAAGGTTGCTGATGAGCGCAGGAGAAAACCATATTCTGTAATGCTTGCAGACAAGAATGCACCAAATGAAGAAGTCTGGAGACAGGTGATGTTGATTTGCCCCAAAAAGAAGACAATAATAAAAAAAATGTTTTCTCACCAATTTCTGATGAAAATCATGGTGAAATCAGAAAAAGGTTTCTAATTGAGTGGGAGTCCTTCCAATTTCTTTGCATGCATGTTACATCGTATCCTAATTCATGCAAATAGAATAAGAGAGAGGGATTCACTGTTTCAAGGAGATTGACCTTTTATTCAATTACCTTGAGGGTGATTAGTCCAACAAAACAATGGTTCTTTATTATTATTTGTTGATTGATCTGATAAATAAATTCCTACCTACATATATCCGCAATCTTGACTTAAAGGAGAAAACGTCCACCAACTCAATTAAGAGATTGTAGGCATAATTGCTGTTATTGGAATATAGCAATTGATTATTTTTCCATTTTTAATTGATTGAAGTATGTTATCTGTTGTAAAAATTAATCCTCCTCTCGAAAGTCTTTAGCATTTAACACATGCCTTGATAAAGGCTAACAGGAAATTTCTCAAAATCATCAATGAGAAATTTCGGATTAGCCCACTCATGAAATGACAATCTTCAAACACATATTTGTATAGACATCATGGAAACCATCAAATGCATTAGAAATACTAATCAATAATCAAGAGGAGTCATAATCTGAATTTTTTAACAGAGAAAAATATACCACTCTGAAAGGAATTTTTTTCCCCTCAAATAGATCTGACAATGCAATCTAATGTTGGTGAACAAAATGTTAATTTTTAGTTCCTCTTCTATCAATAATGGAAATTTCTATTGGAATCATTGCAATTTTGAGAGTTTTTACAGAATATTTGGAATTTAGGAGATGATGGTCCGATGTCTGTTGGTTGCATGGCTGGTTGGGATGTTAATTTACTTGGTGACTTTTAACTTTTGACTGTTGATCCATGACTCATTGCAACATAGTTATGGAGAAGTTGCAGAAGAATTTTATTTTGTCTGCCGTTTTCAATGAATGTTCTATAAGCATGTCAAATATGACTCGTGATGACCCTTAAGTGCTTGTGCAGATTGAGGACATGTGCCGTCACACCAGAGCTTCTGCAGTTCCTGTTGTTCCTGATTCTGGGGGTTGTTTTGCTTTTCCTTTTATAATTTTGTTAATGATGACATATTCATAAACTTGTGCTTTTTCTTCCATTTTGGTCAAGATTGCGGACCCTCTAACCTAATTATTCGAATTACAAAAGGCCATAACTGAAGATTCAATTAAAATATTCATCACAGACACGTTTTCCCTTGTTGTTGGCTGATAAGATGTTCATTGAAGTCTTAGGTCAAACCCTATTAGTTGATCTTCATTTTTTCCTGTCTATAATTTGTTTTATGAGAGGTCCACTAAGAGGATGGAACTTTAGAAAGAAGTGCAGCGTAAATCATTGTGATTGGAAGGTATGAGGTACTCTATAGTGCTCTCTGGATAAAAGCACCTGCAACCAAAATGTTCAAAGAAGTGGGAACGGGGTTTAGGTGGGGAAGAATATATTATACTTATCTTCATTTGTTCTCTATTTTAACACTTGGCGGTATTGTTGCTACTTGCTGTAAAACTTACAATTACCTGTTCACTGCACAACTTGAGGCATGTAGAATTGTTCTTGCATAGCAGACTTCCATTAATTTTCTACTAAAGCATCGAAGTTCCAAAATGCTCCTACTTTGTGTATAAGCTACTATCAAATGGTTAATGCAATTTGTTTAAGGTTTAAAGTGGTGTTGACCGTTAATGTTTCATTTTCAGGATTTCACCTATTAATTTCATAGTTCATATCTCTGCAGGGACTGAGTCCAATCCATTTTCTCTCGATGCATTAGCTGTTTTTATGTTCCGTGTGCTTCAGAGAGTTAATCATCCGGTATTTATTTATTTTTCTGTTCTTAATTTCAAATGTTTACACAGATTTTTATCTTATGAGCTCTACTTCTAATGCCATTTGAATCCAGGGGAATCTTGACACGAACTCTCCTAATGCTGGTTATGTTCTGCTAATGTTTTATCACCTTTATGAGGGCAAGGTATGGTGTTTATTTCTTCCAGAAGTATAATGCTGACATGCCTGTATGAGAAGGAATGCCTGGGCTTATGCTTTCAATTTTCAGAGCCGTAAAGAATTCGATGGTGAATTAGTTGAACGTTTCGGTTCTCTCATCAAAATGCCGTTGTTGAAAGATGATAGGTGAGGATCTCTTTCCTAAGATACCTGGTGAAGCATAAAGTCTGGCTGCTTTTTTCTTCACTTATTTAAAAATTTTGATACCATTAATGATAAGGATACAACTCTTATACAAACTTTTTCTTTACAAATTGATGAGCCAATACATAATTGGTTGGATAAAATAATAAAATTCAGTGTAATTATGATTATGGGTCTGTGTGAAAATCATCAAACTACTTTTTACTTCATTTCTCTTTTATGTCCTCGTACATCATAGACGCCATTGTTTGTTTCTACAATATCACTGTGTAATTGACTCATTCTTTCCTCTTTGCTACCGTGGCCCTATCTTCGGCAATTTGATCGTGTCAAGTCTGTAGACTTTTCTTTGTTCACCTTGTCATGATCTCTGCCTGTTTTCTGTTTCCTTATACCCCTTGTAGTGGAGAGATTTATAAGGAAGGGATTGGCTAATGTACAGATTTGTAAGGATGTCGACTTGAAATCTCAAAGACAAATGTTGAAATCTCTTACATAAACTTGAAGACATGGTCCCTAAAGCAAAATTTGAAACCAGATCTGTACAGAAGTGGACTCACATAATGAATGTTATGCAATTCTTTTATCTTCTAGTTTTGGCTTGCATTTATGGCAGTGATCACTATGGTCCTTGAATATGCAGGAGTCCTCTGCCTGATCGTGTGAGGTCTGTTCTGGAGGAGGGTATAAGCTTGTACAAGCTTCACACAAGCAAATATGGAAGGTAATAATCAAACTTTAAATAAATGTGATTAATTCTTATGTTTCTCATCATAAAAATATTACACAGTAATCTGTTGGGTAACGTAAACAAGTTTGTCATCTTTATTTTGTTCATCTTGGAAGAAGATTTTGTATAGCAGCACTGTTTGCCCGAGATAAGAGTTGTTTCTAGCCTGCACATACCTATCAGTTTAGTTCTTTTGGTGTTCATTAATTACATTTAAATAACAATCTTGGTTACGAATTGTTTCAAGAAGTCTGCATCTGTTGCTTACATGTTTAACTGGAGTGGCTGGGTTTGCTTCTATTTTTCCTGTTATGAGCTGTTTAAGCCATGTTGTGACAAGTTATATGTTGCTATGACTTCTTGGAAGTGTCTATTATGTCTCCTCCTAGTTGCATTCTAGAATTCCAACTCTTAATAAAAATAAAAAACCAGTGTTGGTTTTATTGTTCATTGTATCTACTTTTGCTTTTTAAGGGAAGGGAGTGGAGGATTTGGGCTATGAAGATTTGTTTAGTCCACGGTTTCTTACAATCCTACAAGTAAAAAATTATTTAGTATAGTGATATATCTCAAATATTGTTTCCTTATGTTTTATTTCATGATTTTGTTATATGCAAAAAGAAATCAGAAAATTTCTATTCCTGAGTAAACTTTGTAGATAAACCCAACAAATATTCTCAAGTATTATTCCTTTGAGCAAACTTAGTAGACAAACCCAATAATTGTAATAAGTTGTGATTCCTTTAATTTACTTCAACATAGTTTTTCATTTAACCTTTCGGTTTTCCAGTCTACTTTAAAATGCCTTTTTTAGTGCTTCCATAATTACTTTTATTCTGTGCTTAGATTGGAATCCACCAAAGGATCATATGCACAGGAGTGGGCTAAATGGGAAAAGCAGATGCGTGAGACTTTATTTGGCAATGCTGACTATCTTCAATCTATTCAGGTCAAAATTTTTATTTCTATCTTTTTTAAATATAATGGGTTCAAATAGAAACGTGTCAAAATTAATCAATAATATATACACAGTTGTGATCAGCTAAGGGATCCTGCACTTTAATTAATGTGTGAGATCCCAATTGGAACCATTGGATTTGTGAGACTATCTATTTTAAATAAAATGGGTTTAAATAGAAACATGTCAAAATTAATCAGTAATATATAGAGTTGTGTTCTATTAGGGGATCCCGTACTTTAATTAAAGTGCGAGATCCCATTGAATCCAATGGCTCTTAAAATCTGTACTATGGTATACATGTGTGTGTGTGTTGAGTTGTGTTCTATTAAGGGATCCCGCACTTTATTTTATTTTATTTTTTTTAAAGTGTGGGATTCTAATTAGAGCTATTGCTTTTTCATTTTAAAATCTGCACATGGTGAGCCTTATCATGAGCAGATTTTAAAATGGAAAAGCGATGGCTCTATTTAGAATCCCACACTTCAGAAAAAAAAAATACAGTGCAGGATCCCTTAATAGGATACAACTCAATTTAAACACACACACACACACACACACATATATGTACTAATGTCTATATCTATCTCTCTCTCTATCTATGACATTTATTACCTTTTTTTTTTCCCTTGTTACTTACTATTTCATACTTGCTATTTCCCAGGTTCCATTTGAGTCTGCTGTCAAGCAAGTGTTGGAACAACTAAAGCTTATTGCCAAGGGTGAATATAAGGCACCAAGTACTGAGAAGAGGAACTTTGGAAGCATTGTTTTTGCCGCTGTTAGTTTGCCTGTTACAGAGATCCAAAGCCTCCTTGTAGAAGTAAGTTAATGGTTATGCCCATTAGGAAAATAAAAATGCATGTAATTTTTTTTCCCAATTACTCTAGCATGAGAGTCTGTTAAAAGTCTCCAAATGTGAAATATCTGGCAGATGACCTAGGTAACGACATTTTCTCTTAACATGACCTTACCAATTGTGCTACGGTCTGCTACTCTGCTATCAGGGTTCTGCTGATGCTGACATGCCTTGTCATATTGTTAGTCTGCAATTTTATGTTGCAAGGAGTTATGATCATGGCAGACTTAAGGCATCTTAAAGTCATGGCATTTTAACTAGAAATTAATGCATCTCTTATGGTACTTTAAGGGGATAATAAATATGGACCAGGCCCTTTAAGATTTGGGAGGCTGCAGTTGTTTATGTTGGGCAGATTGAAGGGTTATTTGTTTTTGCCCCACCTTTTGACCCTTTCTTCTTTCATCTGTTTTAAGCAGTTGGCTGGCAAAGATCCGACCATTGATCTCTTTTTCAAAGAGAAGGACTTGGAGCGTAACCTGAAGAAGGCCCATGTTACTCTTGCTCACAAGAGAAGTCACGGTGTTACAGCTGTAGCTAGTTATGGACCATACGTCAATCGAAATGTTCCTGTGGAATTGACTTCTTTGCTCTTCACTGACAAAATGGCTGCATTCGAGGCTGATCTTGGTTCTGTTGATGATGAAAAGATAGTTTCTAAAAATCAGTGGCCCCATGTCACCATATGGACTGGAGAGGGAGTTGTTCCTAAGGAGGCAAACATGTTACCACAATTGCACTCAGAGGGCAAGGCCACCCTTATTGAAATAAATCCTCCATTTACTATCTCGGGCACACTGGAATTTTATTAAGTTTTTCTATTCCTTTTTTCCCTTTTCCACCTGATCCGGGTATTTAGTGATGTAGACTTATATTATATATGCCCATAGTCACAAGATTTTGATGCTCCTTGGTAGAGAAATTGCCGATGATGAGGATAAATGATGATGAAAATGAGATTTTGTTCCTGAAGAAATTGTGTATAGATTAGTCTGAGAGGAATAATTTATGATGAATGATTCTGTGGAGAACTTTTCTATGCTCTTTCATGGAGGCTTGAAGATACGTACATTGCAATGACATTGACCCAAAGCATTTTGTGCTGAATTGCTTTGCAGCGGAGAGATTTCTCTTTGTACCTCCTGAACAACAATTTCTTTTGCTGTTTTATCAGATTTGCACTGTTGCCAGTTTAGCGATTTTGCTGCTTGAAATGAAGTGAAATTAATGGATCGTGCGCTGATCAAAAGTTGGATAAGAATGTATGGTGGGATCAATGGATTATACACCATCCATTATTGTCCACTCGTCGCATCCCTGCATCTAGTAATCAGTAGACCTAGTACAACATCTTTATGATTTATCTTAACGTTGTCTCTTTCTTTAGGAACAACCATAAACAGTCCTTTCATGGTCACTTGGGCTAAGTTACTGGAAAAAAGGGAGTTGCTTCATGTAGTTTGCAGAAATATGACACACCCGATGTTTAGCTTCAATTTGAAATAAGTGGACACATGAAGATACCGTACATGCCACTTTCTTATTTTCGGTGACAACGGTTGTGTTTGTATCAGAAACTAGAACTCAACATGTCCAACAATAATAATAAGCACGTATGTTAGCAAGCATCTCCAAGAAAACGAAGCTAAGCACGCCATCTATCAGACAGACTGCATTACTCCATAGCTAGACTTGGTAGGAATGCCATTGCCTCACCATCAAGAACAAGAAGCTCGCCATTCTTAATGCACTTTGTTGAGAATTTTACTCTAAACCATACAATCAAGAACCCAATTAACCGGCTGTACTAATATTCAAACAAAATGAGAAACTTCGTTAAGTGCTGCAAACTTACAGGTATCTCTTCTTCATCTCTCTTACATTAACAGCTTGTAACTGACCAAGAACTTCATCTCCAATATAAACAGGCAACCTGAAATGCAAGCTTTGGGAAACATACACAGCTCCGGGCTACAAATTACCAAACAATTAAGAAGTCAGGTATCCTTTGGGGGAGGGATTGCTTCTCAGACTTTGGAATTGAAAAATGAAAATGAAACATGTTAAAAGGAATTACTAAAAACAACAGTAATCAGGAAAAGCCCACAGTCAGGTAAAGCCTTCCAAGAAAATCACATCATCTGATATGCTCCCCATCAATGCAATAATGTTTTTTCAATTACTAGTTTCAACCACAGAAAATATGCATTGGTTAGCAGTCAGCAATGAATTAAACTTCTAACCTTTTATTTTTAGTTTTTCTCCATTCATGCTTGTCTCTTTCATACAAAACAAAAATCAGATGTGTGGTGCCGCTATCAATTTTTCACTTTCTGCCCTATAAAATCAGCAGCAACCATAATACTACACATGGAAATGAAGAGAAAGAAGAGAAACTAACTGTAGGACTTACAAAATGGGAGGAAATTATCTGAGGAAACATTGAAGCAACAAGCATCCCATGAACAAGTCGATCATCAAAGCCGGCATTTCTAGCAGATTCAGAATTGAAATGCAGAGGATTGGAGTCATGACTTACTTTAGAATATTCAAAAACATCCTCACTGGAGAATATCCTTGCTTGTCTCAGGATGTCTCCAGTTTTAAGTATGCGAGGTTCTAGGGATGAAAAGTATCTCAACAAGGGGGGTTTAGTTGAAAGCAAATTGTTGATAAACATTCTTTTACCACAGCTAGAAGGTATTTTGTCGTTGGATCCAATAGACACGGAGAAAGTGATTTAGCAGCCTATAATTCCGAGGGAAGAAAGGCTTTTAACAAAGAATTAAGACGTTGGATGCCTTGACAAGAGACAGGTAACCTGATTAAAAATGCCAAAAAAGCAAGGTTATTTTTTTTTTTAATTCAACTGCAACTTGCAATATAAACCAAACATTCTTGAACATAGCAACAATTCATTGGAAATCCTTACAAAACAAATACCACCAAGTCTCATCAATAAACATAATCATTAAATAGTACCTACACAGGTATGCCTTCGAATATTTCATATACCTCTTCCACTATTGTATTAATTTGAGCTTCTTATTTCACAAAACTAACTTTGAAATTCCTAAGACGCACATTGTTTACATTCTATGCATCATTATCCTCATCATCATCCAGATATATGCTCCAACAAGAACTGCCCGTAAAAAAATTGAAGACGTGTTGACATGTTGAGCCAGCAAAACAGAACAAGGTCGCCACCAGTATATGAAGTAAACAAAACAAAACCCCTTACAAATCCCACACTAATGCAGTTTCATATTTGAATTGAGTGTGAGTGTATGTGTGTCATTTCATCGAACATGTGGGGAGCAAATGCACCCAGTTGCGAACCACTTGATTCATAGAGAACTTTAACATAAAACAGCAGAATAGAGGCACCAATTTGAAGCGTATGCGAGACAGTAGCTTACCTCAACGTTTCGCTTTGCCAGAATATGTAATTAGAGAGCTCGTTTTTGGTTAACTTTCTCTTAGCATCTTTCTTAGCTCCGTTCTGAATTGGTTTATATTGTTCTCTTGGTTGGTGAAAAAGTTCTTTTTCATTGTGATATGTACGCCCAATAAACTGGCCATGCACTTGACAAAAGAGTGCAGACCTTTTACTTAATCATTCCTCAACTTTTAAATTATTTACAGATAATGAACCGAATGACACTCACTGAGACACTGACCAAGGTTTTTTGAATTGGCCTCAGCATACATTTTTAATCAAAAGTTCTGACTAATCCTGAAAAGTGGAAATAACAGCACGTTCTTGTTTTTTCACTATAAATTAAAACCAGTCATACATAAAATCATCCCGCAAGTCTGCAACATAATATAATCTCATTATTCACTTCATGAACTAGCCAAATTATAATTGAAAAAAAAAAATCCCAGTAAGTTGTGATGCTTCTTACATGGCCACAGCAAAGGGAAGTTCCAAGAGAACTACAAATACAAAAACAAATTCAACCAAGAACTTAACAAATCAAATTCCAAAGACGAACATGCAAGCAAATGTAAAACATTAGGATTGTATAGATGTTGAAGTGCATGTTTGCAGCTGTTGTGCTTTTCCTTGATTTTGAAAGTATAACAGCTACCGTTCGCCACCCGCTAAACTCTCTAGGATCGGGGCTGCCAATTCCTGACCCAATCTGTCAAAGTTGCAATATTTCTAGTGATGTCCTCAATTGTATCACTCTTCAATGCCAAAACAATATCCTCTGGGTAACTTTCTTTTGCCTCCTCCAGCAGAATTTGAAAAATTTCACATTCTATATTGTTTGTGAGCTTTGCCCCAGTGTAACCTCTGCCAAAAAAGTCATTTCTTGAGAATTTGAAAGAGTAACTAAGTAAAAATAACTGAAATAAACTAGTCATAAACACCCAATATCAGCTACCTCTTAGTCAAGCGATCATACAACACAGAATTTTCAGTTTGAAGTACAACCACTCGATCAAACCACCGTTCGGGAAAGAAGTCGCATCCGTGGTAGTCCACAATATTTCCACCTTGTTCCATTATATCCTCTAGTTCATCGCACACCTACAAAATCCGCACAAGAACGAGTGATGGATGATGCCCTTCCTTCAACAATCAATCAAAATACATATGATAAAGCAGATTCAATTGCGATCAGTTTAAAATTTCCCTATTAGAATTTGAGAAACAACCACTTGCTTAAGGCTCTATTCAGTATTGCTCTCTAGCCAAAATTGTAAAGTGTTTAGTAACCACTTGCAACTGTGGTTGGAAGCTAACTGATTTTGCCTCATAATTGTTTGATGAAAAATTCTTTTTACCTTTGCTATTTTGTCAATATTTATAAAATTTAAAAAACACATTTCATTATAAAATTTTATTTTGCGTTTAGAGCTTTATGGCAACAACACCTCGATGCTAAAGGGAGCCCAAATCCCATGCCCAAAATTTATTTTTAAATTTTCATTCTGCTTTTCCAGAGTAAATTTAATTTCTACACAATGAAATTTATAATATTAAAATAATTTGATATAAATAAAAATAACCCAAAAATGAAAAAAAATCAGAATTCAGGAACTATCAATTTTCATTTTTTGATAAATTACGTACACCGTAATTGAATGGAAAATTAAGCACACTAACAAATGTAAAACATAATTTATTGAATTCAAAACAAACAAAAAAGCAAGGAGATTTAGCTCAAGATTTTTTTTAAAAAAAAAATACCAGGTCTTCGTTGATGACGTGGCATTCGAGCTCATCGTCCCAGCCGTCGTGTAAATTTTTTTCTCTGACCAACTCTCCGATGTTAATGTGACGGAGTTGCGTCGACTCTGCTAGAGCAGTCGACGTCGTCGTTTTACCAGTTCCCGGGGTTCCGGTGACTAATATATTGGGTCGACTCCTCTTGCTATCCTGCACCATGTTGTATATTGCGCACTCCTCTCTTGTACTCACTGAAATTCAGAGTTTTCCAGTACCGATAAACCCTAGTTAGATGAGATTTAAGAGTTATGTGCGAATGCCGAATTTCGGGCTTAATTTATAAGTTAGTCCCTGTAGTTTGTCTAAAATATGAATGAGGCAATAACTTTCCCGATCAATTAATTAAGTCCTATAATTTTTTGAATTCTTACTTCCATTACACTACAGCCCTTCAGGCTTGACCGTCAGTGACGATTATTAAAATGATTAATGGAATATTGATTTTTCAATTTCACTGTTATAATAAAATAGCTAATATTACCCATAAAAATTCATTAAATAATAAACTTATTAAGACTTTGATAACTAGAATTACTAATATCAAATTTGACAATCATGATACAACTTGTGCAATGTTGTTAATTGAGAGTAAATGAACGAAAAATATGATCTTGTATGTTGGTCACTACGTAACAAACAGTCTACTACATCAGTTAGGTATACTGGCATCACCCGAAAATTTAGGACTTTTGTCATTGATTTGATAAATTATATGGTTAATTTGAATTTAATATGAATCTTAGGGGCTTCGCTTCAAATTACCATGCAATTTAGTGCTCTTTCGTGTTTTGCAAGCAAAACTATCCATATGTGAGTTCCCGAGTCAAAGTTATCTCAATGAACTGCATATTTTTTTCACTGAACATGGTAGACAGGTAGAGCAAGCCCTAATCTTCATCATCATCACCTCTCTCTCTCTCTCTCTATTTATATATATATATATATATATATATTTACTTTGAACTCTCTCTCTTGCTCCCATTTAGAAACTAATAGTAAAATTCTATATATCCACACTCTTTGTACGGATGCTTGCATATCACGGTTTGGATTAATAAATTTTGTTAATTGGATAGCTCTATACACATAAGATGAATTAATTCTGTAGATATATATATTTTTCTAGTACGAAAATTTATTAATTAATTTCTTTATTAGCTAGACCAAGGCGTTTTAATTAACTTTGATGATTTGTCTAACCTCAGTTGAGAACGTTTCTTATCCGCAATGGATTCTCAATTCTATCCAAAGATGGTCCCGCTGCTAACTACAGGGCCAGCTACTTGAGGTAATAATATTGCAGGAAGATTTTCTTTAAAAAAAAAATTTTTTTTTCTCAGGTTTCTTTTAAGTCTGCAGTCGAGCAGGTGGTGGAACAACTAAGCCTGATAGAGAAAGGAAGATCTGAATTGGCACCAAGTAATTCACTGAGATGTTACGGAAATCTTGGTGCTGCTGATCTTGATTTACAAGATGAAGAGATCAAAAGTGTGCTTGATAATGTAAGTTGTTATTATTATTATTATTGCATGTACCCTGTCCTCCAGATGTTTACGGCTTCCCTTCTGATGTCTCTGATTAATTTTAATAATTGATCAGTTGGCTGCAAAGGATCCGAAAGCTGGTGCCTATCTAAAAGACAAAAGAGATGCAAAGCCAGTCAATTGTTCTTGCTTTCAAGAGATTTCACGGTCTTGCAGCTGTAGCCAGATTTGGACTCTATCGCCGTGGAAGTGGGTATAGATGTAAAACTAACAGCACTGGTGTTCGATGAGAATATGGCTGCACTGGAGGTTCAACTTTCTGCTGATGGCGAGAATATTAAATCGGCATTCCCCTGGACTCACAGTACCGTATGGAGTAAAGAGAGAGCTTCGGAGAGGCAAACTAACACTGACATATTGCCGGAGTTGCTTGCTATGGGAAAGGCCACCCGTATTGAAATCAACCCTCCGGCAACAGTTTCTGGAAAACTCGAATTCCGTGATTTTGATTTCCATTCTCACCTCCAATCCCAGTATGATACTTTCATCAAAGATCTCATCCTCAACGAAGAATCATCGAATAAAAATGATTAGGCAGAAGTGCAGATTGCCGTGTGATGAATAAGTTGTATAAACCCATTTGCTTTCAGTTTTTAACTCCATAGAAATGGATTCTCTGATAGAGACATCCTTCGGTTTACTTTTCTTCAACTTTATTTTCCAAAAGGATATAACAGGAAGAAAATTCTTATCCTTTTTTTTTTTTTCCCTGTTTGATATTTTATTCCCATCTTGTTAATTCAAGATGGGAATAAATATTTACTAAATACTTACTAAATAAGTATTAATTTATCAAATACTTACTAAATATTTCCTATTATATTAATTCACCACTAAGATTTTCTAATAATATTATTTTACCATTAAAACCTAAATAGTATTAAAAAGTTACTTGAATTACAGGAGTATTTGAGAAATTTCAAGTTGAAGTTATTTTTCTAGTTATTGTTTTAGATATTTACATTTTTCCTCATAAATTTGATTAACGAGCCATTTTTTTCTTTATGTTAGTTATTAGAATTTTACAATATTAAGATATCTCTAAATAGAATTCTACGTTTTTTGATAGAGTGACACTAATTAAAAAAATTTTATGCATCCATAAACAAACTAATTCATGATATTATTTTCACTTGTACAAGTAAATTTTATTATTATGATTATATGACAAAGCCTCCAAAATAATTCATATAATTTTGTATAAGTGAAAATAATTTCATGAATTAGTTTGTTTATAAATGCATAAAAAAATTTCAATTTGTGTCACTTTGTCAAAAAAATTAGAATTCTATTTTGGGGATATTTTAAGATATTAAAATTCTAATAATTGAAAGAAAACGAATAAAAAACTTGTAAATCATATATATATATATATATATATATCTAAAAAAGAATTAGGAAATTGAAATTCCTCAAATACCTTATTAAAGTTTTGTAGTAAAATAATAACAGCCGAAATATTAAGTGGTAGAAAGTAATTGTCAAAAAATCTAAGTGATAAGTGATAAATTGATGTAGAGAAATTTCTTGTAGGAATTTAATAAAATCCCACAATTAACATTAAAAGTGGGGACACCAATTTCATTTTCTTTTCATGTTAATCACGAAAAGCTTCAAATATAACAGGGTCCCTTGCCGTCTTGTAGTCTTCTAAGTGATATTTGATCATAGGCACAGGCAAGTGCACCCCACTAAATCCGTTTGAATTCAAAATTAAAGTGCATTATTCAAATTAATCCACACAAATATTTTGGTAATCAACGTCAGATACGTCCAAGTAAAACTAAAAGCGAAACGACAAATGGGAATGAATGTAGGAGAGAGAGGGGGCTGGTGAAAATGAGTTATGGATGTAATAATCTGGTGTTTAAAGAATAATACAAATGAAATCACAACAATGAATGACATAATCCCACAACAGATCCTAAAGTTACATGATGAACATACATCAAATGAGAACACACAACCGATCAACGAATTTACAATAAAGAAGCTTTGTAGGAAAAAATATTTCTTCTTTGCAAGAAGCGAACATGGGACTAATTCACCTTAATGAGGAAGCTATCTGAACTGTACGGAGAAATGAAGTCAGATTTTTTTTTTTTTCCTAGCTCGGTGTATTATTACAGTCTGTCTGCGAGGGAATAGGCGTTAGTTCAGGCTTTAAAACGGCAGGGCACACAGACTCAAATTGACAATAGCGGCATTTCCAACGATCTTCCAATGGAGTGAAACTGGCCTCTCGCTCACCCTTCCAGAATTCAAGACAAACTTCAATTTGGCTTTTGAACAAATCATAATCGTATGCAAATTTTTCTTCTCCGAGCAGTGACTGATCTTTTTGAAACTCATATCTGCTTCAAAGCAACCAAATAAATAATTGCAGCAAAAATGTTAAAAGCTTGAAAACATTTTATATAATGCAATAATCCCACTACTTCTGACCAAGAAAAAAAAGAACTATCATTTTTGTGGGGCAGCTGGCGCGTTGAGTCAGAAAGAAAAGTATTATTTTCTACTTACATGTGATACAAAGTCTTGAAAAACTAATTCTACATGCTCTAAACAAACTGCTCAATGACTGATGTGGCAGAAATTGACTGATAGGATGGTTTAAGTTATCAAACTTAGCTTTCTCAAGATTCCCACCAACACATTATAACATGCATTTCAATCCAAGTCACATGCAGTAAATGTCATTTCTCCCATGAACTATCCTTGCAAGAGCAAATTATTTTGCTCACCTCAGTAACAGCTGGTTGTGAGAAGCAGGCAGCGTGTTCCACATATTTCTGAAGTATTTTACTAAGTCACCAAGGGTCTGCAATGACAGAAATGAAGTAGAAAGCAACTCTGAGAGCAGGACAATAAATCATCTGCTATAAAATAGACCTTATCTTTAAGCCTACGCACTGAGAAGGAATCATTTTCATAACTAAAAAAGAAGAATCCGTTTAATTTTTATCAGATTTCCAAAAATGAAAAATGAGTAGCACTATACAAGTTTAGCTCTTTTTACAAAAATGTATGTTTAAGCCATACTAGAATGAGGATGAAATCAGCACAAACTGTACCTTCAATTCACCTGATCAAAGGGACTACAATTCAAGAAGAAAAAAATTTTACCTTCGCTGGAAAACCTGCATTGGAAGTTTTCTCTATTATTTCTTCAGACAAGATGCAATCAGAATTCAGGGAGAAGAAATCATAAAACTGCATAGATGGAAAATTATCGGCCGCTAAATTGTCCCACATATACTTGTAGCACATTAGTTGAAGCCTGCAAAATAAATATGCAAGTAATTGTTATTGATTCTTGTCCTAGCTTTTCAGAGCTAAGTACAGCAAAATAGATAAGAAAATTAGCAGCATAAACAAATTCTGATTCATTAGAAAACAAATCCACAATCGTAATCACATTGAACAAAAACCATCAAAATAAACATACCTTCCATTTCTTTTTTGAGATTCAGCAGGAAGTGTGCATTGTGCTCGAGTCTTTGTATCCACTAATATTGGATTTCTAGCAGTTTCCTTCACAGGCATCTGGATCTCATCAATCACTCCCACCATCCATACACCTTTTATAAAGCCTAATCTGATGTTATAAGCAACTATAGACCCATCAGCAAGAAAAGAATTATTAGAATCTGTGTTGCATTTTCAACCAGATTGTAAAGAGGTAAAAAGCAACCTCAAATTTAAACATTATATCTAGTCCAAATTTTTGAAAAAGAAACCAAACTGCAAAAACCACTTCTCTGAAGCTACTTTATGCCATGTAAATAGAATCAATCAATCAAGATAAATAATCTAAATTCCAGGGAATTCTAAGAACCATCCATTTGCAAGTCCAATTGTAAAATTGAGCTATCAAGGACAAATAACTGACCAATTGGACCATAAACCAATGTCCTTTGTAGCAAACAAAATTATGTAAGCATCAATTGAATTAAAAAAACATCATTTCTCGGGGGAAGGTTGAGAAATACCAAAACTATGATAAGCAAAAGATAGAATTTGGAAATAACCCAAATGGTTGAACTTACATTGGCAGCTCACGTGTTTGTCCCTTGAACAATAATTGATTAACGCCAGTTATGGAATTAAAAAGTTTAACAGCCCATATATCTTCAGTTGACCGGACACGAACTTTGACTTTTTCAGTGACCTGCAGTCATTTCAGACACAATGAGAAGACCCTACACAGTATTGCATAGGAGGACATAGCAGATGAGAATAAAGTCTGACAAACATGTATGAAGAAAATATAATACGTTGGAAGATCTCCATTCTCCCAATACAAGCTTTTGTCAAATTACCAAATACCAGAAAATTGAAAAAAAAAAATTCTGGGACAGTTAGGTATTGAAAAAAAAATTCTATTCATTTCAATATACATTAATTACCTTCATTGTAAATATGCTACTGATTAATTATATAATTTAGATTTATCCATAAGGTTTCAGAGAAAGGAAAGGCCTGCACTAATCTAAGATGACGACCAAGAGTGCATCAACGTTAAGTTAGAAGTGACAAATTAATTGGCAACAGGAGAGAACCACAGTAAAAAGTTCAAGAAGTATTGAGCTTTAGCTTTTACCTCTTTTTCAAGTTCAGCATGACGCGCACGGCCTACTTTCATAACTTTATTAACCTTTTTATTGCCAAAGAGGAGATGAAATTCCATTTTCTTTTCGCACCATTCCTATTGTTAACACAAAATATGAACAAAGGTAAACCAAACTAGCAAATCAACCTTATAAAGCTTATTTTCCATACATTTGAAAGAATGTCCTCCCAGCCTCATAGCAACATGCCAACATATAATTATACGTTTATACAAATATACAAGACAAGACAAACTGCATCAGAAAGAATCATTTAACAACTTATTCTTGGTCTGATTCCTTTCAGTTGCATAAAGCAATTATGAGGAAGTTAAAACTTGGCTAAATCCATTAGGCAGGGAAAAGGCATAACATACCTATTCATGGCAAATTCAAACTTTTTCTGATATAACTTAATGGCAACCAAATTCCGTTCCCTCCCGTCTGAGTGGGGTTAAAACCCCAGACCTCTTGTTTCCACACAAGATATTTTACCAACAGAACTAGCTGGCATCCACCACCAATGCCCTTTTCTAAATCAGACTTAAAGATTTTCTAATAAGTCGCATTGGCATTATCAGACCCAAAAATTATTTACAAGCTAGATATTAAGCATCAATGGAGACGCCAAATTCAATCAAGAAGCTGTGTCGAATTTTCTCAATCTACAAAATCTCATCAAGCTATCACTTTACCCCAAACAAAAAGAGAAAAAGAGAGAGAGAGAGAGAGAGACACACACACACAAACCAAATTCGACATAAGAACTAATAAACTTCAAAATCATGCAATAAAGAAACCCAGCTCCCAAAATGCAAACAAAAATTGAAAAAAAAAAAACCCACAAACACACACAGAAGGAATTGATACCGTGTCAGTCACATCAGTAACAGATAACGCTCTGTTCTTCCTAAACCGATCCAATAACGATTTAGCAATGATATTCCTCTTCTGGGTCATCCCCAAATGACCCAAATCCTCAATATCGGATTCAGTTCGACCCGAAAACGACCTCTTAGAAAGAAAACTAATAGAGTGAATGAACCTCGCGTTTCGTTGTAATTGAGAAGCAAATGATAATGATGATGATGGGGAACAGCAGCGAGGTGCTGCTAAGGCTGCATCAATGAGAGCCATCTCTTCTTCGCTCACGATCTCAATTGGGATCTCCGGTGTCACATTCACACTATTAACGTCCTGAGACTGGGTTGAGTCGGCGTGTGACCCGGACATTTCTTTTTAAAGTGATCTTCTTGCGTGGTAGTTACTTGACCGTTGTGTTCGCCGGGCATATGGGCGAATCGTGACTCTGTGAGTTCGTGATGTTAAAAGTTGCAAGTGGTTTTGGATTTCGAAAATTTGACATCTGAGTCCCGTTGCGTGTAAAGAGGGTTTCAGTTTATTTTGAGAATTTAATAATCCTGTTATGCAAAGCTTGGACACTTGATGTGGGATTTTATTCCTCACTTCGATCTTTTATATTATAAATTACCATTTTTCTCATAAATTTTTTACTCGAATGTAAATCTAATTTTTAGGGGGAAAAAAATGTTGCGTGTAAGCAAAGATGAATATATTCATTGTATAGTTGACCTGAGATTTTGTCACATTTTCATATCGATTCTATTTGAAAAAATAATTTTTGCAATTTCTAAGTTTTTGTCTAATTAATTACATACATGTTCAATAGAAGGTTTTTTTTACTATTTCTAATTTGTTTTAGTTTCAAATAAATTTGTATCTAATATATAAAGAGATGATGAATTTATAGTAAAAGGTTTTTTTTTTCTTACGTATCTAATATATTTGTAATAAAAATTTGTATCTAATATATAAAAAGATTATGAATTTATAATAATTTTTTTTTGTTATATAAAAGATTTATGTTGTATCTTTAGTTTATTGTATATTTCCCCATAATCTCCGTTGTAAGAAATATAATGATTTAAGTATTTTTATTACAATAATAAATCTTATGTCAATCGATTTTGATATTCGTCCAAATCTATTATTGTATTGCTGTCTTGTTACATTCAAAATAAAATATGATCTATGTTATGTTGAATATAATTATAGTTTTATTTTTAAAGGGGGAAAAAATCCTAATATGATAAGAAGTTTTCACCGGCCCATCTAATTTGCTTGAATCAAGCACTGGGTTATATTGGGCTGGACTCTTGGCCATCGAAAATTTGGCCGGGGCCTGCTGCCACCCAATACAAACGACTCAAGGCCCAATATATTGATTGGGGCAAAAATTCAATCAAATTTGATCTCACTGTTTCCACATCTTGGCTTCATTTACTTCTGTTTGCATGTGATGCACTTGTTCGTCTAGACTCTAGATTGCTTGCTTCCCTTCTCATATATGCAGTATTTTAGAAACAATACTTATCCTGACCAAAATTGTGAATTAATGAGATGTAATAATCTACTGAATTTTAGATCAAACTGACACAGAGAGAGAAAAATTCCAAACAATGAGAAAACGGAAGCAAAAAAAGACTTTGTCACAAAGAGTAATAATCGGATATTTCTCACCAGAAACTCGACTGTGTCTACACCAAAACCTGCCAGCAAATCCGTAAACTCTGCGTGAAAGCCACGTATCTCTCTGCATGATTCCCCCCTATGCCCTTTATAATAAACCCCACCACCTCTGCTGCACAAACCAAATAATACAATATCGAGCTCTGAGTCTCAGGGAAATTAGTACAATGAGGAATCTTGTTACCTTTTTGCTGCTGGGGTTGGCTTTGTGCCATGCCCTGACCACGGTGATGGGTTATAGAGGAAATGAAGAGGAAGAGCAAGAACGAGAAGGCAGAGGAAGATATCCACAAGGAGAGGACTGGTTCGTGCTGCAGGACTCGAAGCGTGTTGTGCAGACTGAAGCTGGAGAAATGAGAATTGTGAGGAGTCCTGGAGGGAGAATTTTGGACAGGCAATTGCACATGGGCTTCATCACTATGGAGCCTAAATCCCTCTTTGTTCCTCAGTACATTGACTCCAGTTTGATCATCTTTATTCGCAGAGGTCCGCGTACATCAATTTGACATTTTCTTCTTTACAAACTACAAACGATAAAAAAAATATAAATAAAAATTGTATGTGTATATTTATATATATGTATATATATAAATATAATTATGTTCTAATTAATTTAAAATTTTGGTTGTTGCATGCAGGGGAGGCTAAAGTTGGCAACATTTACAAAGATGATCTGGCAGAAAGGACTTTGAAGACTGGAGATATTTATCTGATTTCGGCCGGTTCAGCATTCTATATCGTGAACACAGGGGAGAGGCAGAGGCTTCATATAATTTGCAGCATCGATCCTGCTGAGAGCTTGGGATTGAGAGAATTCCAGGTGTGTACGTGAGTGTATTCCATATTTAATTAGATAACTCAAAAAGCTCTAACATGTCTCATTTTGTGACTTGTTGTAGTCATTCGTCATTGCCGGAGGAGCATATCCCATATCAATTCTTTCTGGATTCGGTCTTGAGACACTCTCAAATGCTTTCAATGTAAGCTCAAATGTATTTTTTTCTCGAAAATTACTATTTTAGCTTTTAACATATTGAATGTTTGTCACACAGGTCAGTAGTGAAGAAGTTGAGGAGATCTTGAGCAGTCAAAATCAGGGTCCAATTGTGCACCTGTCCGATTCTCATGAGCCAAGAAGCATGTGGTCAAAATTCTTGCAGTTGAAAGGACAAGAAAGATTACGACACATGAAGAGAATGGCGGAGCTCCAACAAGAGCGCCCTCGAGAACAAGATGAAGATGGAGAAGAAATAAAATGGTCATGGAGGAAACTCTTGACATCAGTATTCGGGACCGAAAACAAGAAAGAACGAGGAACCCGAAAAGCACCAGATTCATACAACCTCTACAACCGAAACCCTGACTTTAAGAACAACTATGGATGGAGCATTGCCGTCGATGACTCCGATTATTCCCCTCTCAGACACTCTGGCATCGGTGTTTATCTTGTCAATCTCACCGCGGTAAGCAGAAGAAGAAGCGAGATTCGAATCCCAGACCTCTGCAAACAAACAATTAGCAAACATGAATTGTAATTCACGAGTTCTTTTTTTCCTTCCCTTTTCTTCATGCAGGGGTCGATGATGGCGCCACATGTGAATCCGACAGCAACGGAATACGGCATTGTACTGAGGGGAAGTGGAAGAATTCAGATTGTTTATCCAAACGGAACGGCAGCGATGAGCAGAAAAGTGAGTGAAGGGGACGTGTTTGTGGTACCGAGGTACTTTGCTTTCTGCCAGATTTCATCAAGAACAGGGCCGTTTGAGTTCTTTGGGTTCACCACATCAGCGCGCAAGAACAGGCCGCAGTTCCTTGTGGGTGCAAGCTCACTTCTCCGAACTCTGCCTAATCCTGAGCTTGCAGTTGCTTTCGGAGTGAGTGAGTATAGGCTTAGAAACTTTACTGATGCTCAGCGTGAAGCTGTTATCTTGCCAACAGCGGGCGCGGCGCCGCCGGATAAGAAAGAGAAGATGAGGACTGAATTTGATAAGGTGCCGAGGGTGATTAAGAACTTTGGTAATGATATGATTATGGGGTTTGATTGATTTAGCTGCTCAATAAGACGATCAGATGTGAGTTTGTTTGGAAATTAAGCTGGTTGCGGAAGCTGTGCTTTGTGTTCGGTTTTTGTTTATTGTTTTGTTTTATTTAGTGCTTTTTTTTCCCCTGCATTTTAGTTCTTTCATGGAGGGGTTTCTTGCCCATGAATTTTTATTTTGTGAATAAAACGGAACTACTGTTTTAATGTTTTTATTTAATTGCTAACAATTCTCTCTCATGTTTGCGGTTTTTATTTAATTACATGTTCATATTAATAGAAAAAGGGCAAAAAAAAGTTATAATCCTGAATCTTGATGAATAAAACGCTTATTTAAACAAATAAAAAAAAAAGGGCCGAAGAGAGCTCAGACGGTGCTACGTGTCACCACTAGGTCAGACAACTTCGATGGACCCAACCATCGAGTGCTATGTCATCACGGCTCTCAGAAATGCACCAGCCGGGAATCGAACCCGGGTCTGTACCGTGGCAGGGTACTATTCTACCACTAGACCACTGGTGCTTGTGTTGTCATTTGACAAACTTAGTTATAGAAGTTCTTTTCATTTGGTCAGGAACCCTTATAACGCTCGCGCTTAATGCTTTTCTATTGGGTTCGTTTCAATTTTTCGTCTCTCTTTATTATTATTATTTTTATTTGTAACCAATTTCTTCATTTAACTTAGCAACACCCTTTTATAATGTAAGATTCTCTATTAATCTATTTCTTAACGATATTATTAATATGATAAATCATATAAGTGGAGAATGGATTCCATCACTTGACATTTATTTAATTTTTATTTGTTTTAACAATTTTTTATCGGGCAACAATTCTTTCTTAATATTTCTTTTTTTTCTCCTAATGAAGAAGATGATTAAGATTAAATTTTAAATTTTACTGTTTAAAATCAAACTAAATTTTTTTCAATTTATTTCTAATTAAACTAATCTTTTCATAATATTTGAAGAACTTATAAGAATCAAACAGAAAATAAAAAAAAAAAGATTGTAATATTATTACTTATTCTCTAACTAAAATAGTTTCAAATTATGTAAATTATACTATGTGACTAGGAACATATCCAGTTCAAATGTCAATGTTATTTTATAAGTTTATATAATAAAATAAGTCTAATGCTTGACAGTTGACACACTTGAAAATAAGAGAAAAATAAAAATAAGAGAATGAATTCGTACGGTTTAAACTCTAACTTCTTGTATTAATAGATTTTATCAAGGGCGGGTTTTTAATTTTTAATTAATGATTCATCTTCTACGATAATCTTAACATGAAATCCAGAAAATTTATGATAAAATGTTCGGATTAATATTCATTTTTTTAAATAGTGATATTTAGGAAAAATACCATGTAACCAATTGAGAGTTGAGAGATCGTTTATCAAAACTTAAAAAGTGAATTAGAAAGATCATTAAAAAATAACGAATTCGGAAGAAAAAGGAAAAATGAAAAAAAATAATAAATAATAAAAAGTTTACTACTGATCACGTGATAAACACGTGCCATTAGGTTCATACAATTCTTTTCAGAAACAAGAAGAGAGAGCACAATAGAACTCAAAATCAAAGTCGGTCAAGCTCGAGAAGTCTCAGAGCCATCATCAGCTATGAGAAACCACAGCAGCTCGTCCTTTGCTCTCAATCTGACATCACTTGTTCTTCTTCTTTTGCTTAGCCTGGCAATGATTCATTCAAAGTCCGAAGTCATAACGTTAACTCCCGACACATTCACTGACAAGGTAATTATAATTTACAATCTTACCCTGTTTTGTATTTGTTTTGTTTTTCATTCAGATATCAAGATATTACGGATCCATGGTAGCATCATGAATGCGATTCTGGATTATGGGTTTTTCTTTATTTCTGTCGTTTCCCCTTCTTTGCATCGACAAATCTTATGTTGCCGACTGTATATGATGCATCTTCATTTATTTGAATACTCAAGAGTTGAAAATTTTGTTATTTTTTGGATTCCTATGCTGTAGGAGTTCTGTTTCATTAGATTCAAATGACTAGAGTGGAGTTGTGACATTTTCTTTAAATCCTAATTGCTAAATGCAATATTACTTAGAATCTTTAGCTTGAGATTGGGCAATTGGGTCATGCTTGAATGTTGATAATCTATTCGCTGAGGGTTGTTAGCCAGGGGTGCCAAATTGAACTTTTTATTTATGTTATGTGCTTTTTCTATTGTCATTCTATTTTGTTTTTATGATGTCCTCCCCCCCCCCCCCCTCTTCTGGGGAAGTGATTTTGTTTGCTTCATTCTGTTAATCTAAGTACTGACACAGAAATGAGTTCTTGGCTTGGGATACGACTTTTTAAGTAATTATGTTTGCTCATTATGTCCAGGTGAAGGAAAAAGACACCTCATGGTTTGTGAAATTTTGTGTGCCTTGGTGTAAGCATTGGTAATTAGTCTCTTCTGCTAAAGATAAGCCAAAAATCAATTGTAGGTGTATGCTTTCATGTTATTTGTCTACTAATAATTATACCAATGGATTTCAGTAAGAACTTGGGGTCGTTATGGGAGGATCTGGGAAAGGCAATGGAAGGGGATGATGAAATAGAGGTCGGAGAAGTTGACTGCGGTGCAAGCAAGACTTTATGCTCTAAAGTTGATATCCATTCCTATCCTACATTTAAGGTCTTTTACGATGGAAAAGAAGTTGCAAAATATCAAGGTAAAGTTCAAATTCATTTATTTATAAGAGGGTTTGCTTAGTTGCCTTTTTAATTATGATCCCTGTTTTATATTTCCTATTTAATTTGATTCAGCTTAGGAAACTCATACCTTAGTTTTGATTGATCTTAGTACTCTTCACTCTCGAGGTTATGTGGTTATGCAATTTTTAGTATCTGAGGGTTTTTTTCAAGTGAGTGTAATGACATTCCTGCTCATTGCGCCAAATTGAGGTAGATTAAACTGGATTGACCTGAACCAATGGGACTCCAAAACCTCACACAACTCATAGCTCAATACCGTGAGCACAGTTTAGTTGATTAGTGAGAGTTTGACTGAATGAGGTTATGAAGATTGGAAAGCAAAATTGTTTTTAAAGGAAATTTTTTATAGGATGGTGGCTGTGCTAGACAGGAAGATTTGAAGCACATACTTGGGTAAAAATATCAAGAGAGAGTGAGAGAAGTTTGAACCAAAGCTGATACCTTTGTGACAAAATGTTGAACTAGAAATGTTTGAAATTTGTACTTCGTGAGTCACCACATTTTGTCACAAAGGTATCAGCTTTTTAGTTGATAAAAAATTTATTGACAATCTCCAGTGGTGACTCATAAGCTTGTGATCCTGGTAATCTATTGATAGCATTGTATCTGCCTGAAAGGACTTGTTACCCTATATCTTATCTGCTTACAGCATCAACATTTATGTAACTACTATGCTTAAGTGATGAAGATACACCAGTTTATCATCTTTGACACTATTTCTGATATTTATGTAAATATTAGGCTGTGTAGAACATAACAACGGAATGCAGAAACTTTTTTTAATTATGGAAATGTACATTTCCTTTCCGCTATTTAAAATGAGGAACCACACTGCACTTGTCGTATGTTTTGGATTACTGCCACAGTAGTTTTATATTAAATGTATGGGATATCTTTGGCTGAATCATTTTTTTTCCCCCTTCATATACTCCGCAAACAATCAGGGCCAAGGGATGTTGAATCGCTTAAAACATTTGTTTTGGAAGAGGCAGAAAAAGCAGCAACAAAAGCACAGCTTGATGGTGACAAGGAATTGTGACAAGGTATGCAGCAACATTATTCTTTGAAATTAGAATCATAATGGAATCTTATGAAATCTGTTTTATGGTTTAAATATGAAAGCCATATGGAGGAAATCAAAACTGAATCCTTCTGTTCGTTTATTCTTTTGAGTTTTTATGAAAATATTGGATGATTTCCACAATATCATTAATATCTATTATATGCTGTTAGGCAATTAAATATCATTTTTATGGTGCAGTTGTGGTACTTGCCAGCAAAACCAGGATGGCCAATTCCCATCAGAATGCAAATGGTTCTATTCTCACACTTTCAGCTGCATCCTGATCTCCAGGGGGCCATAGGAGGGTTCATCAATCATGTTTTTGTTTATTAATCTCGTCTTGTGCAGAGTTTGTTTTAATTTAGTGGATGTTT
Organism: Citrus trifoliata; assembly: GCA_018350135.1. Classification (NCBI taxonomy): domain Eukaryota; kingdom Viridiplantae; phylum Streptophyta; class Magnoliopsida; order Sapindales; family Rutaceae; genus Citrus; species Citrus trifoliata. The sequence continues at coordinate 7,324,426 of CM031391.1, read as the reverse complement.
CAAGCCATTCTGTACTTATATATCCTTAATAGGAATTTTGTAGTTGAATATCTCCAAATTTCATAATCATTTGAGGTGAATATGTTGCCCATTTAAAGAGGGCGTCGTTAGTTAATGATATTAAACTGAGGATTCCTACGTTTCCACAAATAAATGCCAACCAAGATCTAGGGGTGTTCATAATTCAATCTAATCCGTTGAATCCGATCCGTATAAATCCGATCCATGGATTGGTGGATTAAATATGGATTGAAAATTTAAAAATCCGTAGTCGATAGATTAGATATAGATTTATTTCTGAAAATCCACAAAATATATATATATATATATATATAATTAAAAAATTATAAATGTGACATTGCATAGTTACTAAGCATTATAACATATCTTAGCCATTACCTAATAATAATACAAAATAAAAAATAATTAAATAATCAAATATACAAATATAACTTGTAAAAATTGTAAAATAAAATAAAAATAAAATTACACGCACTAGTAAAAGTAAAATAATATAACGTCAAGTCACTAACAATTTGCAAACAAAAAACTCTAACCTTTTCCGCCGTCACACACACTAACAACACTCAATACTGATTGGATACACTCTCGACATGGATTTAAAAGACATCAGTTGCGCGATTCCGGCGAGAGTAAGTCATCTTCTTTCCCAAGTCCATCGAGCCACTTCACATTCACTGGTTCCAGTTGAACAATTTCACTATCACAACTTTCAAGATCCCCACCCGTACGGCTTCTCCTGTTTCCCATCGTGGATGGCTCCGTAATCACCACTTTTCGACAGGCGCAACAACCATGATGAAGGATCAGACTGTGTTTGCTTTCCGAAACTTCGTCATTTCAATTAGTTGTGGCTTTATTTGAACAATTAATTTTGGTGTTACATTAACGTATTATTGTAACTTTATTTGAACAATTAGGCTTTGTGTGTTATAATTTAAAACTTTGAACGTATTATTGTAGCTTTATTTGAATAATTAGTCTCGATTTGTTATATTTTGAAACTTTAAATGTATTATTTTAGCTTTATTTAAAGGGAAATTTACAATCATCCACCTATTTGTTTTGCATTTTTCAAAATTATACAAACATTTTTTTTTTCAGCGCGCCACCTAAATTTTACTTTTGTTGCATTCGTCCACTTCCGTCTAATTTCCGTTAGTAAATTTAACGGAATGACATTTTTATCCCTCAAAATTACAATTTTACCCAAAAAAAATAAAAATTAGAGATAAATTGGATGGATTTAATTTTTTTCAAAGGTGGATGCTAGAAATTAGAGGAAAATAATGTTTGTTGCTTGCTAAATTTAAAAATTTTGTATTTATTTTTTTGTCTTTCAAAAAAATAAATAAATATTTTCTAAATTTAACAAGCAACAAACACTATTTTCCTCCAATTTCTAGCATCCACCTTTGAAAAAAATTAAATTCATCCAATTTATCTCTAATTTCCATTTATTTTAGGTTAAATTATAATTTTGAGGGGTAAAAAAATCATTTCGTTAACATTCCGTTAAATCCACTAATGGAAATTTGACGGAAGTGGATGAATGCAACAAAAAACAAACTTCAGGTGACGTGCTGAAAAAAAAAGTGTTTGTGTATTTTTGAAAAAGGTAAAACAAATAGATAGACGGGTGTAAATTTTCTTTATTTAAATAATTTATTTATTTAAATTTTATTCAATTTTAAATTTAATTGTTAGGAGAATTATTTTTATATTAAATTTTTTTTATTTCATTAGTTGGAGAGAACTAAAAATTTTTAATTCGAAAATTAATGCGTAAAATGATGAATTTCATATATGGATTGAGTTAAATTCGCATCCGATCCGCAGACATATAGATTGGATATGGATAGTTGAATCCGTATCCGATCCGCACATATACGGATTGAATTTAAATTAAATTTTATCAACCCGTGAATTGAATTAGATTGAAAAATTATAATCCGCAAAATCATGAATCAGATATAAATTAATGTTCAATCCATAAAATTCAATCCGCAAACACCCCTACTAAGATCTGTGTATTCTTTAATATTTCATATCTGACGTACAAAGATGCGAGGGTGATCAGAGACCGCAGCTGCAAATGCAAAGTACATCAAATGATAAATTGAACTTATCCTAAATCTGGGATTTGATATGGCCAGAAAAGTAAAAATCAACCCCATGTCATCTACAGAGAAAACCAACAGTGACGCCTGGGCAGTAAGTTACATATTAGCAACACCCAAACCAGTGAACTACAGAAGAGATAATGTAAAACTATAGGTATTTTGAAATTGTTAAGGATAATAATCAAAGAGCTTAAAATGAGCTTCCAAATGTATTAAAACCACCAACTTTGACATCCAGTAGCTGGTCTATAAACTTCACAACTCAATTTAGTGCTATTAACCAAATTCAGAATATAAAAATCCGAACCCCCACCACAGTCAGTTAAGCAGAAAGATAACATCCCAATTGCTCAACAGCAAACTGGTGGAAGCAAATAGGGTTGTTTGCAGAAACATTGATGCAAAACAAAAACAGACAAGAAAAAAAAAAAGACAGAAAATAAACCCTAACTATTGTAGACAGACCCATAAAAATTGCTCATTTCTTCTTGGCTGCTGACTTGGTGACCTTGGCACCCGACGGATCCTTCTTTTCGACACTCTTGATCACACCAACAGCTACAGTCTGACGCATGTCCCTAACAGCAAAACGACCAAGGGGTGGGTATTCGGAGAAGGTCTCAACAACCATGGGCTTGGTGGGAATCATCTTAACCATTCCGGCATCTCCATTCTTCAAGAACTTGGGCTCCTTCTCAAGCTCCTTGCCTGATCGCCTATCAATCTTCGTCACGAGCTCAGAAAACTTGACGGCAATGTGGGAGGTGTGGCAGTCAAGCACTGGGGCATATCCATTTCCAATCTGGCCAGGGTGGTTCATGATGATGACCTGTGAGGTGAAGTTGGCAGCTTCCCTAGCCGGATCATCCTTCGAGTTGGAAGCAACAAAACCACGCTTGAGATCCTTGACAGCAACGTTCTTCACGTTGAAGCCAACATTGTCACCCGGAAGGGCCTCCTGCAGAGCTTCGTGGTGCATCTCAACAGACTTAACCTCAGTTGTCAATCCTGTGGGGCCAAATGTCACCACCATACCAGGCTTGAGCACACCGGTCTCAACGCGACCCACTGGGACGGTTCCAATGCCACCAATCTTGTACACGTCCTGGAGTGGCAGACGAAGGGGCTTGTCTGAGGGCCTCTTTGGCTCATTGATATTGTCAAGAGCATCCAGCAGGGTTGGACCCTTGTACCAGTCAAGGTTGGTAGACCTCTCAATCATGTTGTCACCCTCGAAACCAGAGATGGGCACGAATGGGACTTTCTCGGGGTTGTATCCAACCTTCTTCAGGTAGGAAGAGACCTCCTTCACAATTTCATCGTACCTAGCCTTTGAGTACTTGGGGGTGGTGGCGTCCATCTGCACAAATCAATTAGCAAAGGCAACATTAGCACACTAGCTAATCAAGACATAAAACAAAACAAGTGAACCTCACAAATTAAAACATCACCGTAACTTATGCAGTGCTCACCTTGTTACAGCAGCAAATCATCTGCTTCACACCAAGGGTGAAAGCAAGCAAAGCATGCTCACGAGTCTGACCATCCTTGGAGATACCAGCTTCGAAACCACCGGTGGTGGAGTCAATGATGAGGACGGCACAGTCAGCCTGTGAGGTACCGGTAATCATGTTCTTGATAAAGTCCCGATGTCCAGGAGCATCAATGACGGTGCAGTAGTACTTGGTGGTCTCGAACTTCCACAAGGCAATATCAATGGTAATACCACGTTCACGCTCAGCCTTGAGTTTGTCGAGCACCCAGGCGTATTTGAATGACCTCTTGTTCATCTCAGCAGCTTCCTTCTCGAACCTCTCGATCACACGCTTGTCAATACCACCAAGCTTGTAGATCAAGTGTCCGGTGGTGGTCGACTTTCCAGAGTCGACATGGCCGATGACCACAATGTTGATGTGAGTCTTCTCCTTACCCATTATGCAAATCTAGTATAAAACCTAGAACGAATATGGGAAACACATTCAGAAGAAGAATAACAAAACAACACGAGTTAAGCATATTACTCTCTTAGAACATAACATCACCAGATTTCACATTGAAAGCATACACTCTAATGACATAAAACATAATGGATTCAAAATTGTTCAAACAAATACACAAAAGACCAAATCAACCCCAAACATACAAGCAAAATAAGAAATTGTAAAATTATCAAATATTACTTCACTGTCAAGAGATTTAATCTTCATAATTAGTTCCAATCAAAATCCTCCAAATCAAGATTTTAATACATGTTTAACAAGAAACAACTAAACAATAACATATAAAGTTAAATAAACAAAATCAGAAATAGCAAAAGGCGTAACGGAATTATCTGCACACAAAAAAATATTGCAAACGAAGAAACAGATAATTACAAATCTACATATCAATTATCAACTCCATCTTACAACACTAAAATCAAAACCCGGAAGTAAAAACATACAAATTGTGAAAACAGACATAAATAAGAAACAAATCATATTAATCTTCAGAAACCCAAATATAAACACGAGAGAGAGATCCGAACCTTGATATGAAATTTGCTAAAAGGTTTCTCTCTCGCCGACTTGCAGAAGCTGAGAGCGTGTAGAGAAAATGGAGGGTGTATGAGAGAATGCTGTGCTTTTATAGAGAGATTGCCAGATTGGCCTTTACGTTTAGGGTTTTTGTCGCAGCCGTTGGATGCGGAAAGCAGATCGACGGTATAAAATATACGGGTTCCTTGTCGAATTTATTATTGGCTTTTAAAGTGTGTAATGAAACATCGTGGCTGCAACATTAGGACATCCTCGAATGCAATTACATTATTATCCTTATGGATGATAACGAAGATAGTGGACTTGACGTGGCTCTTTTCTCCACAAATATATTATATTTACTTTTTAAATTGATGAATCGAAAGTAGAATTGAAATTATTGATGGTGTTTATTTTATAAAATTAAAATTAAAATTAAAATCAGAATTGTTGAATTTTTTTTAATTTGAAATTAGAAAATGGGAGATTGATTTTAGGGGGATGAAATTAGCCTCTCATTCCGAAACTTCCTATTATGACTTCGTTAACTTTTATTATTTGAAAAATGTCCTTACTTAAAAAAAAAAAACTCAGCCAAATCTCTTGCAATCTAGCTACAACCAAACTATCGCTAATAAATAAAGCACCGTTGTCGTCATTGTTGGTCATTGGTTGTGAAGTAGCTGTTGGTCGTCAGTGTTGTCTTCGTTTGGGCTGTTTTCAACGCTGTGCGATCCACCAGGAATAGCATCGCCGATGATAATGTCGATGATGTTTACGACAATGATGATGATGTTCCCACTTATTCGTTGTCGTTGATGATGATGATTTTGATTATTATTATTATTATTATTATTATTATTATTTTGAGAGATGGCGGAAGGAAGTTGTTCATTTTGGAGCTTTAGCATTTAAAAACAATAAAATGTTGTTTTCCTGTTTCCTTTTTTAAAAGTGTACAATATTTTCAACAGCTCGATCATATTTGGGGCCTTAACTAAATGGTTTTAATTAATTTTTCTTAAAATTTAGGACAAAAAATATATATTAGTTATATATTATTTATTGAAAATCAATTCTTTAAACACTCTAAAATGTAAAATTATTAAATAAAATTCTATTCTACTATTACTAATCCATGAAATTTTAATTCAATTATAATATTTTCACTTATTTTTTTTTTAACTTAAATTACATCTTTTTTACTACTCTTTTTCTAGATTAAACTAATTTTTTTATTCTTCTATTTTCTAAAGTTTTTCGATATAGTTTTATTTCAAAATAGATAAAATAACACACATAAAAAAGTAGATTAATAAAAGAATATATTAAAAAGAAATAAGAACAAATAAATAACACAACTAATTAAGAGAATAATAAAAAAGATAAAATATGTAATTTATCGGTTTTGTAGGAATTAAAACTACAAAATACTACATTAAATAAGCTTTATATGAATTTGATGGTTTATTTAGGAAAAGATAATTACAAAATAATAATAAATTAAATGAATAATAATAACTTTTAAATTCACTTTCTTTTTTTATATACAAAATAATCATCTCATGAAGCCTTCGTGTAAAGCGGTGCCCCAGATAACTGCCTAAGTTACCTAGAGGTCGAGCCGCTACTGATTTCCAAAATATTACAGATTAATTTACGAAACACGTATTTAGTATTTTTTGAATTCATAAAATAAAAAATAAGATTTAAAAACAATATTGAACGGCTCTTGATATTTCTTTTGTTTGGTACTATATTCTTAAGAACTTTATTCTAAAAAATTTTATTTTTGTTTTAAATCAAAGATAAAATGCTAAAAATAATGAGTCAAATGAGTTGGTTCGGGTGATATAATAATGATAATGAGTGGGTTCAAGTATATGTAATTTAATACAAGATGATAAGAACATGACACGAAACCACTTAAAGACGACTTATTCACCAGACCTAATTATACGTAACTTAGCAGTTGCTTGAATAAATTTTTCTCAGACATTGTTTGTGAGAGTATATTTTCAAACTGTGCTCATAATATCTTTGAACTATATTGTAATGTATGCATGTAGATTTTCAGAAGATTCTATATTGCAATATAAATGTAGATTGTAAGTTTCTAACAATTCAAAACGTATGTATATAATTATAAGAAAATGTATGCATGTGTGCATATTTTATAATTTATATGTTTTTTTTTTTGCATTAATAGTGTGTTTAAACTATAATTATTATGTAACTATTGTGAAACTATGATGCCCATATAGTTGACATAATAAAATATTTTGTGTTGAAAAAAGAGAATTTAATTCAAACTCTGCTCACATAAACAGAAAAGAATTGAGATGCAGATAAGGTAAATAATAATAAATTACAAAAGTACTGCAGTGTAAAAAACATATAAGGTCTATAGTATACCATATGGTGCATAAAATAATTTAAAATTTCTTGATATTTTAGTCACTAATTTATTACTATATATAAAATACTTCAAAATATTAATTTAACTAATTGTACAATATGTCACCAAATTTTCATAAATTGTACAATATGTTACCTATATTATGAAATTATAAACGAAATGTCATACTTTTTCCATAAATTATAATAACAAGTAATTTATGTGATGGAAATTATAAACGATGTCACACCTAAAATGGCAAAGATTGTCCTCTCTTTTTCTAACTTGATACAAACTAGTAAACCACTAGATTAATTGACCACATAAACTATCACCATTTTAATCTAAATTAAAAATCTCAGATCATTGATATTTGATAAGAAGACAACGTTTGATTCTAAAGCAAGCAGATACTATCTTATATTTTATCAGTCCCTGTTGTTACATGGTTTGTCTTCGCTGTCAGGCAAAATAAATTGATAAATATTCTAAAATCGCTATGAAAACAAATAAGAATAGAAACACGGCCCAAAATTATTCAGAATCTAGGCAAAATTGTATGTTCGTTACTTAATATATCAATGCTCATGAGTGGATTAGCATTAAGCTTTTTACTCGCATAAATAAGGTATGGTCACTAGAACTTGAAAGTATGAACTTGCCTTTATTTAGAATTTGTTTTTCCAAAGTGTAATTTGTAATTTCAGAGTGTTTAGCCAGCGTAAAAAATTGAGCCATCAGTCGAAGGCCTGGATCTTTAAAGCTTAGATTGAATTAGAGGAAAGTAACATAAGCCGGTGGTTGATGTTCAATGACAAAAAACTCCACATTGGATTGCAAAGCTAGATAGCGTATAGGGATGCAAAAGTTCATCACATAGGTATGCAAAAGTTTTTATTTTCATCATCTCAGCTGCATCACATTCACTCAGTCAAAGCCACCCCACATGCACATCAATCTTTCGTTTCTTTCAGAATTCACGAAACGTTTTCGCCTGTTGTCTCATTTCTCTCATATGATCGACAAAGTTAGAAACATCAAATGGAACCATCAAAAACAGTCGCCCATTCTCTCAGGCAAAATTTAATACAACAACACCTACAAAATATATGAGCACCGACTAAATTTTCAAAATCGAGCACTAACGGCTAATCTTGAAACAAAATGTTTGACATCCAAAAACTGGGTTATCAACTTACCAAAAAAAACTCAATGATATAAAACCAAATTCAGAGAATTAAAATGAAGTCCCGTAAAACAAACTAAAACATGACAAAAATAGCATAAACAGAGAAAATAAAAGCTAACTATAGCAGATAGATCCCAAAAAAACTCCTCACTTCTTCTTGGCAGCAGACTTGGTGACCTTGGCACCCGACGGATCCTTCTTTTCGACACTCTTGATCACACCAACAGCTACAGTCTGACGCATGTCCCTAACAGCAAAACGACCAAGGGGTGGGTATTCGGAGAAGGTCTCAACAACCATGGGCTTGGTGGGAATCATCTTAACCATTCCGGCATCTCCATTCTTCAAGAATTTGGGCTCCTTCTCAAGCTCCTTGCCTGATCGCCTATCAATCTTCGTCACGAGCTCAGAAAACTTGACGGCAATGTGGGAGGTGTGGCAGTCAAGCACTGGGGCATATCCATTTCCAATCTGGCCAGGGTGGTTCATGATGATGACCTGTGAGGTGAAGTTGGCAGCTTCCCTAGCCGGATCATCCTTCGAGTTGGAAGCAACAAAACCACGCTTGAGATCCTTGACAGCAACGTTCTTCACGTTGAAGCCAACATTGTCACCCGGAAGGGCCTCCTGCAGAGCTTCGTGGTGCATCTCAACAGACTTAACCTCAGTTGTCAATCCTGTGGGGCCAAATGTCACCACCATACCAGGCTTGAGCACACCGGTCTCAACGCGACCCACTGGGACGGTTCCAATGCCACCAATCTTGTACACGTCCTGGAGTGGCAGACGAAGGGGCTTGTCTGAGGGCCTCTTTGGCTCATTGATATTGTCAAGAGCATCCAGCAGGGTTGGACCCTTGTACCAGTCAAGGTTGGTAGACCTCTCAATCATGTTGTCGCCCTCGAAACCAGAGATGGGCACGAATGGGACTTTCTCTGGGTTGTATCCAACCTTCTTCAGGTAGGAAGAGACCTCCTTCACAATTTCATCGTACCTAGCCTTTGAGTACTTGGGGGTGGTGGCGTCCATCTGCACAAATGCATTAGCAAAGGCAACATTAGCACACTAGCTAATCAAGACATAAAACAAAACAAGTGAACCTCACAAATTAAAACATCACCGTAACTTATGCAGTGCTCACCTTGTTACAGCAGCAAATCATCTGCTTCACACCAAGGGTGAAAGCAAGCAAAGCATGCTCACGAGTCTGACCATCCTTGGAGATACCAGCTTCAAAACCACCGGTGGTGGAGTCAATGATGAGGACGGCACAGTCAGCCTGTGAGGTACCGGTAATCATGTTCTTGATAAAGTCACGATGTCCAGGAGCATCAATGACGGTGCAGTAGTACTTGGTGGTCTCGAACTTCCACAAGGCAATATCAATGGTAATACCACGTTCACGCTCAGCCTTGAGTTTGTCGAGCACCCAGGCGTATTTGAATGACCTCTTGTTCATCTCAGCAGCTTCCTTCTCGAACCTCTCGATCACACGCTTGTCAATACCACCAAGCTTGTAGATCAAGTGTCCGGTGGTGGTCGACTTTCCAGAGTCGACATGGCCGATGACCACAATGTTGATGTGAGTCTTCTCCTTACCCATTATGCAAATCTAGTATAAAACCTGGAGCAAATAAACAGAACACAAATTCAGATAGATCCAATGCCAAAAATACACAAGTATTTTGATAGAAATCCAATCCTCATATAGGAAACCAATGACAAAACAAGCCCAATTTTAACAACAACAAGCAAGTCTAGATGGCCTAGGAAAGCTTAATATTTTAAAGCAGCTTATTTCACCAGAACATTATCATCTTACTCTACAATTTGGAATCAATGACAAGATCGGATATGGCAAATTTTTTTATTATCCAACAACAACATTGAAATCACCTAGTACCTAATTGATCGAAATTTGTTCAAACAATTACCCAAAAGTCCAAACAAACTTGCATTCAAATTTATTTATCAATAATCAATAACTATCAAAATCATTTATGAAAAAGATTCAACCAGACTATTAACTCACAATAACATCAACTAAATCAAAATCTTAATACATGTTTGACATGAAAGATAAAAATAAAAACAAGCAATTTTAAACACTAAGACATGCAGTTAAATAACAAACATAAACACAAAAACAAGAGAGAGAGAAACAGATCTTAAAAAACCCGCAAATTAACCAAACTTTACACATAAAAATCGAAACCCCACATCCAAAAACACATGCTGATTATGATAAACACATACGAATATGAAACAAATCAAACAACTCAAGCCTAGATAAAAATTTCAACATAAACTTACGAAAATAAAAGAGAGATCCGAACCTTATTAAAATGATATTCGCGAAAATGGTTCTCTCTCGCCGCCCTTCGGAAATTGAGAGAGTGTATTGTAAAAGAGGGTTTCTGCGTGAGAGGGTGCTGTGATTTTATAGAGAGACTTGGGCTTTGCGTCTAGGGTTTTTCTCTCAGCCGTTGGATCGGAAAGGCAGATCTGACGGTTTGAATATAATACGGGTGCCTTGTCGGATGTCGTATCGTATGTTGCTTTTAAACATAATGGCTGCAGCATTAGCTCATTCTTACATGCAATTACTTTATTATCCCCGTAGGTTTTTATCCATTTTTTTACAAGGTCATAAAAACACTCTTTATATACTGAAGAAAAATTACCAATTATATCTGTCGGTTTATTACTAATTAATTGATAAGGAGACAAATCTGATAAGTTTTTTTTTTAGATTAAGAAATGTATTTTAACAGTAACAAGATCAGATTATTAGATATACAGCAAAGTCAAATGCTTCTAATTGATTGGAATCTGGATGCTTGTGTTTTAAAATAGTAATTAAATGGTAAATAACGGATAAGTAATATTATCCATTTATTTGTTAACCTTAATAATATTACCACTCCGATAATCTATTTTTTTATTAATTTTGTTATTGTTAATTGTTATTTTAGTTTTCAGCCAAAAATTTTGAAAAATAAAATATATTCACATTATTAGTGAGCGGAGAGCAGCACAGCCGCCGATTAATTCAAAATAATCATTATGATGGACAATATTTATCGTACTCACAAAATGATTTAAGATGTTCTGAAAACTTCTTTTACTTTAAAAATAAAATTTGTTCCCAAACATAATATCATAACCAGAATATTCTAATCAAAGCCGGATAATAACCCCAAACTTAAGAGGCAAGCAACTTAGAAAGACTTTCACTCTTTTAGGACTCTGCTCTACAACTAGATGAGATAAAAGAGAATCATGGCTTAGAGAAAAACGTTCTTTAAATGACTTCATAAGACATATGTTGAAATAATGATGCATTTAACATGTCACTGAAGGAGGCAGGGCATCTTTTGTCCTGTTCATGCCCCCCAACAATGGATTTAAAAATTTAGGGTTTGGAGTTGGAGCTGCCAGCAGACTCATTCAGTTATATGTCATGGGGTGCTTCCCTACTAAAGTTCCACAGGGAAAACATATTATAATAATGTGGGGTGGCATTCTCTGGTTCTTGTTCTTCCCCAGTTGCAGCTGGCTTTTGCTCTTATTAAGACAGCAGGTGCTTCCTGTCTTGCTCAGCTTGGAAGCATGGTCTGATCATACTCCCTAAGTCCATGCCCCTTCCAACCAAATCAGCTCATATCTGATCACTGTTCGAGAAATCTTGGCTTTTTTCACTGTTGCTTTTACATCGACCACACGCTACATATCATCCTTCCACCAATCCTGCTGTCTTAAATGCCTCATCTTTTAACTGCTGCAAAACCTGTTTATAAAAACACACAAAAAGATCAGAATGGCCCCTTAACCATTAAAATAACAGACAAAAATCACTAGGTAACGAGGCCACAAATTACACAAGGAGATAAATAAAATTAAAAAGATAAAAACCAAGTTCAGTCCTAAAAATGTCCTCTAATCCCATTGCAATATGAAGACATGTTTGAGCACAAGTGCTTTCAAACAACCATAGTTGCTTATCAAATAAATATTTCCTAACACAAGAAAGATAAAAAGGAACTTTGGTTTCCACTTCAGTACCTCTGGTGGGATGCATACAGATTAGCATGCCTGCAGAAGAGAAGAAACCATCCAATGAGAAGACTTCAGAATCTAAAACCCTATATATGCAAATAGCAGCATCTGATGCACTTTGCAGGAGAATGATAGTGTGCATTATTAAGAAGTGTCTCAAGGCCAGTGGCTGGTAGCATTCAGTAATCTATAAAAGACGCAATGCCTCAAACACAACCACTAGCATGAAACAGCTCCCTCAAAAGAACAAACCAAGCAAATACTTGGACTCCATCTCTCCCAGCGAACTACGAAAAAACTGCCCAACGATTTTGATGTTTTGTCATTGTTTTTAGAGATGTGCATATTGAGTATTCAGTCGCTAACACTACTCTCTCGACAGCACAATACTGGGAAATCTCATTTTCATGATGTAGAAGAATCAATCAGTCCACCAACATGAACATCAAACTTGAAGGTCAAATAATAAGCACTCAATGGACTGGTTTCGATGTGCTGACCAATACAGAGATTTATCAACTGCAAAGAAAACATCTCCACCAAGGCACCAACCACATTTGCATAGTCATCATTGACAATCTGCATAACACGAAGAGAGACTTACATTTCAAAAAATTAAAATGCGCTAAAAATAGATCTGTAAGACTTAAGCAATAAACAAATACATCATTAGAAATTGTGATTCCTGATGCGCATAAAAAAAGTCATTGGAAGAACAATTTGCCTAGATATCGGGGTAACCACACAGCAACAAACATTTCCACGGACATCACTCTTATGTAGACTAAATTGGCTCGCATGTACCAAGTTATTATGAAGAGGGGAAATTAACCGCATTGTACTATTCTGTCATAAATAAATACTTGTGATGCACTCTACAATTATTCAAAATATTTGCATAAATCTTGCTCTACCATTCTCAGTTCATCACCCAAAAGTGATAAAAAGATTAATTATCTAGAACCAAAAGCAACCAATCAACTTAAAACAGCCTCAAAAAATGCCAGCTGTATCATACTACACAGCATATAAAACACCCAGAAACTAATTCCAAGTTTTTTAAAATTGAAAAAATAAAGTTTGAAACTTACAAATCAAGGTCAGATGATAGCCAATCGTCGTGTGTTGCGGCATGCAGTGCTGGTGGCGAGCGACGGCGGAGAGGTGGAATATCGACGGCAAGTGGCGCTGCGTGGTTTCCTCAACTGTCTGATCTGTGATCGCAAGTTGATTCGGCGCGCCATAGGTTTGATGAGAAGGAGAAGCGAAGACGGTTTCAGGTGGTTTGCAGCGGGGTAGCGGCGCCGGCGAGATTATTTTGAACTTTGTGTTAGGCATGCTGTCAGGCGGCTGCGGCTGAGTTTCACAAACATGACACCATGCTCATTAATTTCGCAGTTTTGACTAGCCTTAAAGGAAATGTGACCTTAAAGCGGAAGCCTTCGGCGACCCCTTCTTGAAGGGAAGATTTGGCATAGGCCGCTAAATTAATAATTGGTAACCATCAATGGGAGAAAGTTACGATGCAACGGTTGGATAGTTGTACTAGATCTTATTTGATCTATTCATCCACGTGAATCAAACGGTTGGATATAATGGTGATATCGTATAACCGTAACCGGACCCAATTAATGTAATATTTATATTTTAAGTTTGAAATAAAATTTTTAGAATTGAAAGTATAAAGTGAGAGTGGTAGTGAAAATAAGTTGTTTATTTATATTAAAATAAAAATATGAAATGAAGATTATAATTTAATTTATATATTTACTTTGTCTTAAATTATTATAAATTATAATTTTATCCTTATTTAAAATATTATAGTTTTAATTATAAAATTAATAAAAAAAATTTGATGAATAAACATTTTATTTTATTATATTTGTAAATTTATAATAATTATTAATATTTTTAATTATGTACATCACAATTTTTAATTTTAATTTTAATTATGTAAATTAAATTATTGATAAGGGCAACATAAATAAAATATTTTTACTATTAAAATATTACAAAATTAATATTTTCTTAGAATAAACTATTTATTATTATTATTAAATAAATAATACTATTATATTTTAAATAAAGATAGTAATATTATATTATTAATCTCTTAATATAATAATATTATTTAAATAATTTTAACTTAGAATCAAACTAAATTATTATTTAGTTTGATATAATAATATCATTTAAATAATATAATATAATTTAAATTTAATATACTTATATTAAATTTATTATTATATAAAATAATAAAATAATATCATTATTTAGTACAAAATTAATAATTTCTTAAAATAAATTATTAATATTAATATTAAATAAATATAATATTATTTTTAAATAAATATAATAATATTATATTTTCAAATAAAGATAATATATATTAATATTATTAATTCTTTATTAATATAATAATATTATTTTTAAGTAATTTTAACTTAGAATCAATACAAATTATTATTTAGTTAAATATAATATAATATTATTTATTTTATTTTATTAAATATAATTATATTAAATTTAATAAAAGAAAAAAGAAAGAAAAAAAGAGCTGAGAGTGGATTCCTACCACCACTTTAAAAATAGATAGGATCCACTAGGTGAGATTCACAATTTTTTAAAAATAAATAGGATCCACTAGGTGAGATTCACAATTCTTCTTTATATGTAAGTAAATATTAAAATAAAAAGAATCTACACTTTTCACTCTTACTTCAAAAAATAAAAAATAAACACAAGATAAATGGACAAGCAAATTTAAAACCGTTTAGGAGTGCTTTACAACTAGGTTCCCATAAAAAGCGAATAATGAATAAAGAAGCAAGCTCCTTATCTTATTACTAAAAAATACTAGTGGTACATTTACAAGTCACTGGAGGGGACATGGAATCTTTTGTCTTATTCAAGGTCGCCCGCTTACTGACGCCAGAAACCAAAACTCATGCCGCCCAACACTAATTTAAAAAATGAATATTATCATTTTCCCATTAAAAATATTCTGACACATTATATTAATATTACAATTTAATAAAATTATTAATTTATCACTAAATATTTAAATTATTAATATTTTTCTATAATTTCGTTAAAACTTAGTTAATATATAACGGAAAATTTCTAAAAGGTTAATTTTACCCTTGAAACATAAAAAACCATGTAATTAACCTTTTATGAATTTTGTAATTAAATCATCATTTGTTGTTTTTCTTTCTTAAATGACAAAAATTACCCTTTATGAATTTTGTAAAATTAACCGTGTGATGTTAGGTACTTCATAAACCGTGTGATGTTAGGTACTTCATAAATTGATTTAATTTATTTAATTTTTTGTGTAAAATTATTATCATCATATCAAAGATTAAATTGCTTCTTTTGCACATTTTTTTTCCCTTTCATAAATTGAGTTTTAGTAGTAGAATAAATTGTCTTTAACTCGTCAATTTAATAAATAAAATTTTCCTTTAAAAATTAAATAAATTAAATCAATTTATGAAGTACTTAACATCACACGGTCAATTTTACAAATTTTATAAAAGGTAATTTTTGTCCTTTAAGAAGGAAAAACAACAAATGATGATTTAATTATAAAATTCATAAAAAATTAATTACATAGTCTTTTACGCTTCAGGGGTAAAAGTGACTTTTTATGAATTTTCTATTACATATTAACTGAGTTTTAACGAAATGGTGAAAAAATACTAACAGTTTAAACGTTTGGTGGTAAATTGATAGTTGTACCAAACCGTAGTACAAACATGATGTGTCAGAATACCTTTAGTGGGAAAATGATAATATACCTTTAAAAAATGTAGAGCTTGGAGCTATCAGCAAACTCATATAAGCAAAACATATTCTATTAACGTGAGGTGACAATGTCCCTTCGCTCTGGATTTTGTTTGTATCCACATGAAGTTTGAAACAAAGAGCTGTTAGTCGGCAACCTGCTCGGCTGATCCCCGTGGCAGTGTTTACCAGCATAAACAATTAAGGTGAAGTGACAGAATCTTCTTTGCAACTGGCAGTTTTATCCATCTACATGCGAGTAAATCTTGCTAACAGTCACCGGCAAAAATGCACAATGATGGAATGAGAAAAACTTGGTAAAATATTAAAGCAGAAGTATCATCTCATCAGAAAAAATAATACCAGAATCAGCTTAGATGTGTGGCTATGCACTATTGGAAATTTCAAGGGAAAACCTATAACTACTTTACAAGGCATCAATCACATGGTGTCGTCACATCAGTGACAAAAGGAAACTTCAACCAGTTATTGTGTTTTCTACTTTTATATGAGATTGACTTCGAACTAACCAAACCAGATTAAGTTGTATACCAAATGTGACTGTGACCCTTCCTACCATTCCAATGCCAAAGTTACTTCTGCATGATTATCAGTGACCGTTTGAGTAATGCATTGTTTAGAAGATACTGAAGGATCTAAGGATCAAGCTACCATTAACTTTGAACGACCGTACTTCTCAATCTATTGTCAAGGAATTCAGTATTATTCAAAATTTTCTTACATTCAAAATGCACACACAGCCAGGAAAACCAAAGTACATCAACTGGAAAGATTATCACGTTGCAGTATCATATATATTAAGTCCATAGCTTGTACCTTTACAACAGAGATTCTGATACTTTCAGCCCTCTCAACCTTTATTAAAATTGTACATTCACTAAGATTTCATGATCATCAAACTCCATAGAATTCAAATGTTTGCAGTTGCTTGACTGCAGCCACTAGAAAAATGAAACTTCAATTCTATCTTCATCTGCAAGAAAACATTGGACCTTCTCAGTCAAATTTCAACTAGTCTACTAAGCTTACAAGATAATCAGGAGATATAACCACAGTGCAAAACATCACAAACTATTATTCTTCCACAAGTCCATTTAATAGTGAGATCTCTCACCTGGGATTTTGCATATTCACATTTACCTACAAATGTATTTATATAAAAAGTCTGTTCTTGATTTCCCTTTTGCTATTTTTTTGAACCAATTTATATACCAGATTCCATCCAATCACAACTCTTAATTTCAAAATGCCTATGATCCAAATTTATATTAAAGTATCAAAGCAATGGCAAAATGTGTCTGGTTTACAGCATATTAAACCATATAAAATTTAGAAATAAAGATATTCTAACCATTTTTACCTTAAATGGTGTCTGATTGAATTTCCAAAGTCATCTTCCAGTACATCTAAAAGCTTCGTGTATGTATAGCCGTCTATGAGGTTTTTGTTTTGCAACTCCTTCAACAATTTCATCGCTTCTCCAGCCCGTCCTCTTCTGCAGATTTCATCCAAGACTGTCCTATATGTAATGAAATCAACAGGCCTCTGCTTTTCAATCATCTCCCAAAGATTTTTTACCGTCTCCTCAACCTCCCCATTGAGAGCCAATGCATTCACAAGCGAGTTATATGATTTACTACTTGGAACAAAACCCTTCCTTTTCATCTCATCACACAACTCCCTAGCATTCTTTGTTCGACCTTGAGCACATAGCCCATGGATCAAGTAATCGTAGGAAAATGAGTTGGGCAGGCAATTATAGACCACACCCATTTGATGGAATATTCTAAGGGCATCATTGACATGATTTGAGAGTATGTACCCTTTTATCATAGAATTCAATGAGAAAATATCAGGTTCAATCCCATCATTGACCATTTGCTTGAACAAACATCTAATAGTCTCCATATACACATGATTTATGTAAGTATTTTTTCCCCGACTCAAAAAAGCTGTGAAGAGAATATTGTATGATCTGATTGAAGGCCTACATTCCAAGTTCCTACTATTCTTCATATATTTAAACACATACACAGCTCTACTCAACTTCCTAGCTTCAGCGAAAAAATATATTATCGTATTGTAAAGAGCCTCAGTACCACAAAAACAAGGAGTTGCAAGCATTTGATTAACCACATCATCCATCTCTTGGTACATCTTCGCTGCACCAAGCTTCCTTGTCATGATGTGATAAGTGGACGCGTCGTGCCTAAACCTAGGCTGCTTTGATGCCCAATTAAATAGCTCCAAACAGACTAAAGGATCCTCTTGAAGAGTCATAACATTACACAACTCTTCATTATTGAATCTTGGCGGGAGTTCAGACACTGCGCAACCAAATTGTGTGTCATCAAGTGCAGGCTTGTTGTCAGCTTTTGACCTTTTACCAACTCCTCTGCTCGAAGACCTTGATAGAGCTATAGCTGAGTAACAAGAACATAAAATTGCATTTGAAGACAATTTCAAATGCGGGTTAATCTGGGTTTGGCTCAAATAGTAATTAGACAAAGTTTTAGAATTATGAGAACTGTTTGTGCAGCACAAATGTTTGTTAAATGTTCCGTGAGAGAAAATTTGCCTCAACCAATTTCTACCAGCTATGATCATCATATAGAAGACAACGAAACTACCGCTTAAACGTTAATTAAATAACGCATAAGTGATTGAAAACTATAGAGGAAATCACTAACAGTTCTTTTGGAATTGAAATTATCTTACAGCGAATATACCAACGAACCGAAATGAAGAGCTGACTATACAGATACAGCGTGGCTTTTGACTGGTATCGAGATTAATGGATTTTTTTTTTATTTACTCAGTAAACAACTGAAACTATAAGGGTATTTAGGTAAACTGACAAATGAAGAAGCAGCGAACGAATCAGATGTAGCCCTAGTTGGTCACGTGACTGGCCTCTATAAAAACTAAGCAAACCTTTTTCCTCATCACTCTTTGCCCTCCCTCTTTTCTTGCTTGCTCTGCGGCTAGGTTTCAATTGTCTCTTCGAAGGTAAGCGATCAACTACTCAGCTTGATCTATTGTTTTGCGTCTAATGCTTTGTTCGATTGATTGATTGACTGTATTTGCTGATTTGAAATCGTATCTGATTGATAACATCTGACGTTCTTTTCTAATTTATTGTGCATTTAGATGATCCGATCTGTTTGTTTACTTGGAAATTCGATTGATTTATATGCTATCGTATATGTACTTTATTTCTGTTTTGATTCACATATATTTCGTGATTAATTCATAGGTTTATTGAATATATAATATGATCTAAATGCTTTCGATTTGTACTTATTTTAGCTAAGCTCAGTCTAATTCTATAAATATGTAGCAACTCTGTTTTGTAGATCTATGTATTTATGGCTCATGATTTCTTTACAAGGTGCATTCGAATATAATATGATCTAAACGTTGCTGTTTTGTGTTTATTATAGTGTAGCTCAACCAAGATTTATTGTTATTTAGTGACTGTGTTACGTTGATCTATGTCAATATGTTATTAATTGTTCTTTTATTTTATGATTTGTTGAATCTAATCTGAATTATTTGTTTCATTGACTGAGAATCTGCTAATATGGTCACTTTTTAAAATTATGAATATTTTTAGCAGATGTTTTTGAATAATTCGGTTTCAAAGTAATATTTGTTTAGCAAAGTTTGTATAGATTTGCCAGTACTTTCCAAATTGTTACTGTTGTTCGGCATAGTTTCAGATTGATTCATGGACACTAAACTCAAGAAAGCTGTTATTAGTGTCTGATGATTGAATGATGATTATTTTGATTCTTATGTATTTTGTTTCCTTCTCTTGATTGTAAATGGATTATGAGTTTTTAATTTGCTCGTTGCTGGATGTGTTTGTGAATGCCCTTTTGTGTAATGATTTTTCTATAGTAAGTTGTCCGATTAATGTGTTTATGTTTTCTTTCTCCAGTTTCAGTTAAATTTACAGCCATGGGTAAGGAGAAGACTCACATCAACATTGTGGTGATTGGCCATGTCGACTCCGGAAAGTCGACCACCACCGGACACTTGATCTACAAGCTTGGTGGTATTGACAAGCGTGTGATCGAGAGGTTCGAGAAGGAAGCTGCTGAGATGAACAAGAGGTCATTCAAATACGCCTGGGTGCTCGACAAACTCAAGGCTGAGCGTGAACGTGGTATTACCATTGATATTGCCTTGTGGAAGTTCGAGACCACCAAGTACTACTGCACCGTCATTGATGCTCCTGGACATCGTGACTTTATCAAGAACATGATTACCGGTACCTCACAGGCTGACTGTGCCGTCCTCATCATTGACTCCACCACCGGTGGTTTTGAAGCTGGTATCTCCAAGGATGGTCAGACTCGTGAGCATGCTTTGCTTGCTTTCACCCTTGGTGTGAAGCAGATGATTTGCTGCTGTAACAAGGTGAGCACTGCATGAGTTACGGTGATGTTTTAATTTCGAGGTTCACTTGTTTTGTTTGATGTCTTGATTAGCTAGTGTGCTAATGTTGCCTTTGCTAATTGATTTGTGCAGATGGACGCCACCACCCCAAAGTACTCAAAGGCTAGGTACGATGAAATTGTGAAGGAGGTCTCTTCCTACCTGAAGAAGGTTGGATACAACCCCGAGAAAGTCCCATTCGTGCCCATCTCTGGTTTTGAGGGTGACAACATGATTGAGAGGTCTACCAACCTTGACTGGTACAAGGGTCCAACCCTGCTGGATGCTCTTGACAATATCAATGAGCCGAAGAGGCCCTCAGACAAGCCCCTTCGTCTGCCACTCCAGGACGTGTACAAGATTGGTGGCATTGGAACCGTCCCAGTGGGTCGCGTTGAGACTGGTGTCCTCAAGCCTGGAATGGTGGTGACATTTGGCCCCTCTGGATTGACAACTGAGGTTAAGTCTGTTGAGATGCACCACGAAGCTCTGCAGGAGGCCCTTCCGGGTGACAATGTTGGCTTCAACGTGAAGAACGTTGCTGTCAAGGATCTCAAGCGTGGTTTTGTTGCTTCCAACTCGAAGGATGATCCGGCCAGGGAAGCTGCCAACTTCACCTCACAGGTCATCATCATGAACCACCCTGGCCAGATTGGAAATGGATATGCCCCAGTGCTTGACTGCCACACCTCCCACATTGCCGTCAAGTTTTCTGAGCTCGTGACGAAGATTGATAGGCGATCAGGCAAGGAGCTTGAGAAGGAGCCCAAGTTCTTGAAGAATGGAGATGCCGGAATGGTTAAGATGATTCCCACCAAGCCCATGGTTGTTGAAACCTTCTCTGACTACCCACCTCTTGGTCGTTTTGCCGTTAGGGACATGCGTCAGACTGTTGCTGTTGGTGTGATTAAGAATGTTGAAAAGAAGGATCCAACAGGTGCCAAGGTCACCAAGTCTGCAGCCAAGAAGAAGTGAATCGGGTTGGTTGCTTTATCTGCAGATGGAGGCTATTTTAATAATTGTAGTTATACAAACTTGGTTATTTTTGGTACTGTTATAGTTCGATGCTTGCTTTCCTTTGTAGGTTTTAGTTTGTTGCCTTTGGTGTCGGGTACCGATTCCCAGAATTGGGTGCTTGACAGGCGGTGGCGCAGCTCTAACCTGGAGTCTCAATTTTATTAATAGTTATGGTCTTTGTTTGTATTGATACTTGAGGTGGTTCGGTTTCATCTGAATCGGCTCAGAAGTTTTGTCATTGTGTTGTTTCTGCGGAGTTGATATCTACTTTTCGTTTTTCTATTCTTGTTACTGTGCTCTCTACTTAGCTGTGGTCTATTCCTTACATGCATATTAACATTCGGTTTAATTTGTTCATGCATGTGATTCACTTGTGCCTATGTTAGTCTATATTATTATAATTCTGAATTGCTTGTTTCATTTCTTGGCATAATATCTTTTGCTTTGTTTAATATAGCAGATGGGTGAACTTTGAAATGAAGCGATCCACTCACCATACAAGTCAGTTAAAAGAAAAAAAAGTAAAATTTCGTTTGATTATCCAATTGTTTTCAGCTGTTACCTTTAAAAAACAATCTGCAGATTGTGATGCTTAGCCTGTACAATTCGTTCATTTGCATGTTATTCTTGTTGAAAAACACCTGACTGAAACAAGTGGTAAATTCAAAAGCTCCACAAGTCAAATCATGTAAAGGTTCATGCCACAATTTATGCTTCTGATTTAAAATAGATTAATCGATCCGCCCAAATCCAAGCATCAAGCCCATTTGATTATTTTACGAATTGCCTTGCACGTGCAGCCATTATATTCTTTTTTTTTTTTTTTTGGTTTTTCATTTCTTTCTTTTCTAAATGGAAAATGCTAGGTCAAATCCTAAATTAAACCAAAACGATGCCGTTTTTGTTTTTGTTTTTTTCTTTCATTCTCTGTAAAACGACGTCATTTTAACTGGCCTCAAATTGCTCTCTTTCTCTTGTCTCACAGCCTCTTTTTCTCTATTTCTCTTTCCCCTTTGTTTCAGCTTGGTTAAGGCAAAATCAACAACAGCCCAAATTGCTCTCTTTCTCTGTCGGTGGTGGTGCCTTCTGTACATTTATCCTGGTACACGTCCCCCAGACCACCACACCGCTTCCAGTGTTTTTGTTCCAGATCTCTTACAGCCTCCTCTATATTGGTATTGTTTTCACCACTATCATTACCATTAATACCAGGGGAACGATTGAAAAGCTCTTATGTTCCCCATCGTAGAATATCTTCCACTTTCTTTTGAGATCCAAGTAAAGTTGCAGGGGCTGTGTTGAGCTTGAGATATGAGCTAAAAGGCTGGCCAACTACCTACTACTGACTCAATTTTTTGGAGTGTTTATGTCTTTATTATTAAAATTATCTCATCATAGGAGCGGCTAGTTAAGAAATTTAGAAAGAAATGAACGGGTAACTTGCAGGTCAGTGGTCGCATAATTTTATTTTGCCCCCATAGAAATCAAATGCATATAACTACTTCGGCTCTAATACCATGTCAGAATTTTCTAAAATACATTTGTCTGAGTGTTAAATATTAATTTATTTCGTGGTGGAACTCATCACAATTACGAAGATTATGATAAATTTGGAAAACACAATTACAAGGGCATGATGTTTAGTAATTGTGAAAGTCATGCAGTTTCCTATTTGTGAAATTGATGCCAAAGTTTTTTGTCCATCTCTTCTCAACACTGGCACGGACAACAAGCCTATATATTAAAAGTCTATTTGATTGTCCCAATTCGATGTGCCCGATTCATGGCTTGAATATCAGCATGCAGATTAAAATCATAATCATAAATTCATCTGTGAAAAAATAAGAACTCTGAAAAAATAAGAGAGAATGGAGAGAAAGAGAGCAATTTGCCTTAACCAAGAAGAAAACAAGTGCTAAAACGACGTCGTTTTAGCTTAAATAAAAAAGTCTATTTGAAGAAAACAAGGGCTAAAACAAGAAGCCTATATATTAAAAGTCTATTTGATTGTCCAATTCGATGTGCCCGATTCATGGCTTGAATATCAGCATGCGGATTGAAACGACGTCGTTTATTATTTTTGTCGCTCTTAGGATAATTGTTTTATTTCGCTTCCATTTCGATTCTTGTGTGTACATTTAACCACCAAACTTAAATTAATTATCATGTTCAACAAAATAAATTAATTATCTAAACATATAAATAAAAGAGACTAATTAATATATAATTAGAGAGAAAAATATATTAATATATTATGTCCATCAGGTATCCTTATCTTTGTTGGATAGAAATAGGACAACAAAGCTAAGTAAAAGCGTGAAGCGAAGAGCCGAAGATGGAGGGGAGATAGGAAGCATTTTTTTTTTTTTTTAAAATGGATTGTAGCTCTCTACTTTGTAGATTTGAAAGTTTTTGACATTGTAAAATTCATATTAGCAATACTATCAAGTTTTGGCTAAAACTATATGAATAAAAAATTTTCTCTAATATTTTCAAAGAAAGGCACTAAATTTTTCTGTCATCGTTAACAGTCATTATAATTGATTCATTGATAATTATTATTTCATGTAAAACACTTCATGTAAAACAAATAAAAGTGAATTTCCCATAAACTGTATATACCACTTATTTCGTATTGTTTTTAGGAAAAATGACAAACACACCCCCAAACGTTTAGACAAATGGACAAAACCTCCCTAACGTTTCAAAAAAAATATTTACACCCCTATTCACTAACGGAAACAGTAACTTTTAACAAAAATTACCGTTATACCCTTCTAGCATATAAAAAAAATTATTGATTATCTAATTTGTCCATATATTATTAATAAAATTATTAATATACCCTCATTACCCAATTCCTCTATTTAAATTTGTATCAAATTCCCTCTTCAAGCCAAATAAATTTAATTCATTACTCAAGAATAAAAATAAATAAAATTGGTTATTAATGTTAACTTGTATTTCAATTAATACCATAATAAATAACATCAAAAATTAGTTATAAATATACAAGTTTAAATGATAACATGTGGAGACTTGTTAAATATACAAGTTTAAAATTTAAATAAAATTTTATGGTATTAATACCACAAGTTAAACTTGTATATTTTTTTTATATGCTAGAAGGGTATAACGATAATTTCTATTAAAAGTTATTGTTTCCGTTAGTGAATGAGAGTGTAAATATATTTTTTAAAACGTTAGGAGGGTTTTTGTCACTTTGTCTAAACGTTGGGGGTGTATTTATTATTTTTCCTTATTTGTATGTTATTCAATAATCGTCCTAGTGTCATAATTTTACAGTATTACATTTATTTTTAAATATATTTTTATTTATATTTATTATAAATTAAAAAATTATACGAACTAAAATTTATGAAAATTTTAAATATTTAAAATAAGGAAAAAATTATTTTTATATTAATAATATGATATTTTTCTTTTTTTTTATTTTTTATTTTTTATACTGAATATATAATTTATATTTCTAAGATCAAATCTCAAACAAATAACCTCTCTTTTCATTCAAATTCTTTGTATTAAGGATATTATTAAATATTATAAGAACTTAATTTTCAGCGGAGAAACTGATAATCTCACCGCTCAAAGAGAGGTAAAAAAAAAAAAAAAAAGAGATTGACAGGACGTGTCCACAGTCTTGGCCGTTAATACAAGACTCTGGGTTTGCCGGTAAATTGTGATAGCATGATTGGCCTTTATTGCTCTATGACTTGTTTGAATGTTAGATGGAGCTCTAAATCTGGAAGCTGCCGTTTTTCATCTTCTTTACAAGGGGGATCCTAAACATAATTATTTTTTCACGTTTACAAATTTACTGATATATCTGGTTTAATTAATATGCATATGTTATCTTTAATTTTGGACTAATTTAATTCAAACAAATCTGCTGACAAGATGATGAATTAAGAAATGCATATATTATTTTTTTCTTGGAATTTGCCAAAAATGGAGATACAGTGTTGTTGCATCTAGTAGTGGCTGTCAGTTCAGTCCACGCAGGCTATGTGCTCAGAGGAAAGACAAAGAATCAAGAAAAGATAGAAGCAAAAAGAGGGGAACATGTACATAGGGATAAGAGCCCAAAAGAGAAAGAACAAAGCAATTAAACATCAGACTAAATTAATTAAGCCAGAAAAATCATATCTTAAATTTTACATAATGATAATAGTAATCAGCAATGATAACGGTAATTTGAAGCGAGCTAGCTGATTAAGTAAAACCATATTCTAAGCAGCTTTTGCTGTAGAGGCCAAGCAAATGTTGGACAGATCCAGCAAAACCCTAGCTAGATCTTCATAATCACAATCATCAATAACAAGTAGCTGTAGCTCACCCTCTTCTGAAGTGATGATGATCTCTTCTTCTTCTTCTTCTCCTTCTTGTTCTTCACGATGACGACGATGATCCGTCAGCAGAAGCACCTGTCTAGCTTGTGATGATGATCTTTGCTTCTGCTTCTGCTTCTTCATCGCTTCCCTTCTGCGATCATGATCCGCCATCCTGCAACAAAAACGTTGATGAAAATAACCCAAAACAACAACTTCGAAATTAATTAGAGAGAGAGAGAGTTATAAATAAATGTATCTATATACTCGTTGGAGAGATTGAGATGATCATGAGGAGTGATCCCAGAAACACAAAGAGGAAGGCCATAGCTTCCATGGAGATTCAACATCGACTGCATTTTTTCTTCTTCTTTTTTTTTCCCTAAATTTTGTGTATATTTATATATATTAAAGCGGCGTGGGGGTTTTGCTCTTCTTCTCTGTATTAATTTCTGTATGCGTATGTGATTTTAATAAGCTCTTGGCTCTTGGGGCAGTGATGAATTTTGTCGTCTACAGTGATTTCGCCACTACTTTTCCAAGGCATTTAAAGCAGAAGGAAAGCGTCAACTGTCAATTGTGTCGTGTTATTGCGACAGTTCATATGCGACGCTCCATTACACTGGAAATAACAAAAAAGCACTCTTAATTTGCTTCGATGATCAAGATTCAGGAAGCAATTATCGAATCGGTTTGATGATAGTTCACTTGATGGACATGGAGTTTCTCTTTTCCGTCTTGTTTTATTTTAGCTAAGGCAAGCACGCGACATCAATCAAAAATCAATATTTTGCTTCATATTCTAATTAAGTGATTTTAGTAGCAATAAAATCAGGTTTTTTTTTTGCACCAATAAAATCAGGTTATACAGTAACCTTTAATTTGTACAATTAATCACTCCGGAAACATTATATGTAAGTTGAATTCAAAAGTAGTAAGAATTTTAGAATACATCTGAGGTATCATGTCAGTTATATAATAAATAAATAATGTCATGATATGTGTGCATTTATTTTTAAAAAAATATCATGTAAGTAGTAGTTATATTAAATTTAACTACATTTATTATTCATGCATTAATTGATTGTAATATATTTAAGTTATTTTATAATTTCTCGATAAATAGGGGTAGAGAGACACCTAATAATCGATAGTTTATTTAGCCATGGGGCATGCTGCATTAGGGGATTTGCAATCTTATCAAAATTGTACAAGGCCCCATGACTTTATGATCATGACCCCTTCAAAATCAAATTGAAGTATTAAATGTGAGTGGGGGGTGTTTCATGGCAATACGGAAAGTTTCTATGGACTCATTACTAGACTTATACATGAAACATATTTTTTATTAGGAAAAATGCCACTATCATTTTTTTTTTAGAAAAATATTTTCACAAGTATGTTTGGGTCATTTATAAATTTCCTAGATCATATTTTCGTACTATATGTGATGATGTATTGATTTTCACAAACTTGGGTGAACGAAATGTCTGGTTATTTCAAAAAACAAATAAAAAAGAAAGCATACAGCAACTCAAAATATGTAACTAATATAAGCACAAACCTAACACAAATGAATAGAATTCACCTTTATTGCTTTGATTGAGATGTGTGGTAAGTTTAATACAAGTTGATTATTCAATTAAAGGAAAGATAATATCTTATTATTAATTTCCTTATCATAAGATTTAAATCTTTTCCAATTATTCTTCACGATCGGCCGTCCATGATTACTGAGGATGAGTAGAATAAATCTTCTGAGAATAAAAAATTGCAATGATGGCTTTGGATGCTTTTTCATGAAATCATCGCAATATATTCCATTGGAATTGTCTCAATATTTTTTGGTTACATTCGAATCCATTAAAAAAATTTGTGGCTTGTAAAATGTTTGATTTGTGCCTTTTACTTTTTTCCTCCGCACTAAAATGGTTACTTTCTTATAGGAAGATATTTAATTGAAATTAAATACCTAGTTTCTTTACTTTTTAATAATTAATGAAATATTAGAACCTAGTTGTTGTCAACAACAAGAAAAATATTGACTTCTTAGAAATTATTATTTAAAATGGCCATCCAATATTGAATATATCTTATAACGGGTGGTCATTTTTAATTCTTAAAAGGGTAAAAGCTTGTTTAGTCTCTATATTTTGAAGTTAGTGTCCGTTTAGTCTCTATATTTTTAAAAATACCTCAAACCATCTCTACTATTAAATTATTGACACTCTTGCCATTATCTTTTGTTCATTTTAACTTATTTTTACAATATTACCCTATTATAATATTTTTTAGACATTATTAAAAGAAAAAAATTAATAGTTTAACACCAAAAAATAAATAAAATAATAAAAAAATATATTAATTTTTGTGGAACACTCTCTTGAGTTAAAATATTAATTTTTCTAAAAAAATTGATAATGTAATTTTTTACAATATTAATTTTTTAGACATACGTGAGCTTCCACAAAAATTAATATATACTTTTTATTTTATTTTATTTTTGAGTTTAATTTGATAATCTAATTTTTTTATTCATATCCAAAAAAGAAATATTATTGTAAGAGTGTAATATTGTAAAAGTAAGTTAAAAAAAATAAAAAAAATAATGGCATCAGTGTCAATATTTAGCAGTAGGGACGTTTTGAGGTGTTTTAAAAAATATAAGAACTAAATGAGCATTAAAATCATAATATAGGGACTAAACAAACTTTTACCCTTCTTAAAAACATATTAGTGCCACTAAAATGAAAATCTCAATAATCACTAGGCATTCTTGCTTTAGTTATGTTATATCTTTATTAGTCAAAAACCGTCCTAAATCAACTAACTAAATACTATTTAAGCACCCATTATCGAAATAAAGCATTAATAATTTTATACGATCGAAACAAAATAAATCCTAAATATATTTTGTATTATTGCTAAGTTTAAGAATTATTACATAATATTCTCTTACGCAATTATTTTTATCATTGGATTTAAAGCTGGCAAAATGGGTTATCGAGTTGTGTTCGTGTTGTATTAGTTTCATGTCGTGTTAAATTTAAGTTGACTCAAGCACGACCGATTTAATAATTATGACAAATTATCTAACCCGACACGAAAAATAAATAGGTTACCCAATAACCCATTTAATATATATATATATATATAAGAAAACTTACATCAAACATTACACACACACACACACACACACACACAAACACATATATATCAATATTATAGAATTTATATGTCCACCTATATTTACATATTTACACTATTGAAGTTATATATCTATATAAAATTTTATAAATGAAACAGTGTGTATAAGTTCATGCTTCCAAAAAATAAAAATAAAATGAGAAAATCATGTCAATATTTGAGTTTTGATACTAAGAACTCATAAATTAATTTAGAATAGAAAATATAATTGTATCATTGATAAAATAAATAAGTAAAAAACTTTAACTCTGATCCAATGTGAAAAAAAAATTTATCAATTCGGACCTGACCCATTTAATAATCATATTAAATTTAACGACGTATATTCATTTATTCGTATAATATTTCTGTTGGATATTCGGTTGTGTTAAATTTTATAATTTATCAACTCTAATTAGATTAATTATTTTCAACAATTGTATAATTGCAAAATTGGCCGAAAACAGAAGCCCATGATAGAAGTTTCAAGCCTAACCAGTCCATGGTCGTCTCGCTTTTGTGAATGCAATGAAACAATTATAATTAACATTTTAGTAAGATTAAAGGGGCTTTCACTTTTTATGCTCAACGTGTTTAGGCATGGCAATTGGTCAGGTTGATAATACAAATAAAGGGGCAGAATTTGATAAAAAGCCTGGTTCTTTTGTCTTGGCCTGACCTTAATCATGTCAAGGTCAAGCTGGGCTTTGCCCTAGTTTGATTAAATATAATAACAATTCAATTTGATAGTTGGAAGGATTTGATTAAAATAATATTAATTTATTCTTATTTGGTAAGTCTTTTGGAGGGGATTATATTTTTCTATATATTTATTTGCCACATCAGTAAGCAAATTGAAATTTGAAGAGTAAATTTTAAAGATCTTTTTGGAGATACTCTAAGTATAAACATAAGCTATGTACAATTCACATAAAAACGCATTTTTTTTAATTATTAAGCGGTCGTGTCGGGCCGGTTCAAGTTGGCTAAGGCCCAAAACCTGACTCAAACTTAATCGAGTTTTGATTTTTAAGTTCGAGTTTAAATTATAACCTTTAAATTTGGGTTAAAGTTTAAAAATTTCGAGCCCGGTCAATCGAGTCAAAATTCGGGTCTTTTGCTAACTCTAAACATATTTCCATATATATATATATATATATATATATATATATATATATATATATATATATATATATATATATATATATATATATTTAAAGTGCAGGAAAGTGCGGGAAAACTTTAAAACCGCATAGTTTTAAAGGGTTAAAACTATAAGTCTTTAAAGTCGTACGATTTTAAAACTTTCCTTGACTTTCCCACACTTTAAAATCTCTTATCAGAAAACTACTATATATATATATATATATATGAAGAATCAATTTGTCAGTATTTTTTTTAGTGATTCCATGCTTCTATCCCTCTCAATTTTTTTCTATTACTACTAATTGAGGTGACCATTGACCATGTGTATGGTGTAATGTTGTTTTATTTATATATTTTAAATGATAGAAGGAGTGCAAAGCTTAATTGATAATGTCGGCTAAATCAAATTACTTAAAAATTACTTAGTCTAGCTCGTAGGATCATGCATGGTGTAAATTTAAAATTGAAATAGTCTTTATAATTTAATAGTCTCTAACGAGAATATTTACATTAAAAAAGCGTGGATGTGACTAAAACCATAGATTTATGATTTTGTTACCAAGACATACAACTTATAGATCTATGGTAGCAAAACAATGTTGTATATGCATGATCGCAATTCAAGGATTTTTTTTTTAAATAAGTGCGTTAACAAATGAGAAGATTTACATATTAAGTTTTTGTATGTGTTCATGATGATGCCTTAATTGGTTTTTGTTGTGAAACAATACCTATAATGTTAGTGAAAATTGAAGATAAAATTATTTGTTACTTAGTTAGAATGTCATATTTGTCCTTTTAAATAGTTTTTTTTTTCAATTGACCACTTAAGTTAGAATTTTAAAGGGAATAAGGAACTGAAAAATTAATTTGAGCTTTGTCCACCTACTCTACCTTTTAAGAAATATATATATTAAAAAAAATTAGAATACACTTCAACAAAAATTATGTTGCTCTTCAATGCCTCACGTAGAAACACTTTCTAAGTACTTTTTTTTTCATCTTTTATAAATTTAGGAGACAATTTTTGTGTTGAATTTACAGTGATAATGATTTATGAAATATAAATGGAATAGGGATGGCAATGGAGAGAGGAGAGGTGGGTACTCATCCCCGATATTCTGCATATGTCCTCATCCCCTTGCCGTTCTCGTCAGAATTGTTTGAGGGGATCCATGTCCTCTCCTCGAATAATAATAGGGGATCCTCAAATAACTGATATTTTTTTTAGTTTTCAAATTTAATTTAATTATATTAACAAAAAAATATAAAATAAAATGAAAATGATCATGAATGGGCCTTGTATTTCATTATGCTCCTTCAAAGTTTTGGTACATAAAATATTCAAATAATGATTTTCAAAATCAAATTAAAATAATATGATTTTTTTACAATATTGACGTGATTGTTGTCCATGAGTAATGATACATGCTGATCACCGACTATGGCTCAACAAAGCCCCATGTGTGGTCGCTAGTTGACGTTGCAATGAGTTAGGCTACTTGGCCACTGACAAGGCAACGTGCTATTGGGCTATGATGAAATGAAAACAAGTTGGGTACTTACTACTGCACGAATGATTTGAAAAGGATAAGCTAGACTGTGAGAAAGTAATTTAGAGTTTGATTTGTGAGTTGAGCTTGTGGGATTGTGTGCTTTTAGTTGAAGTTAAGTATAAATTATATTAAACATTTTATATTAACTAATATTTATATTATTTGTATAAATATTTTGATATTTGTTATTTACACCAATATTTAATATTTTACAATTTAAAATTTATTATTTGTTGACTAATAATTCTAAAAAAATAAAAATAAAAATTGAGAAATTGGGAAATGGGGAGAGGACGGGGATTCGACCTCTCCCATCTCTTCCCGGAATAAGTAATTGTGTAAAAAATTGTCTCCGTTCCTTTTTCGAATAAAAAATTAGATATAAAATTGTTTTCACACCCTCTCTAAATTAAAAAAAAATCTCCAAGAGTTCTGTCCCCATGAGGATTTCTGTCATTCCTAAAATGGAAGAAAGATTTATGTAAATAAATGTATATAAATATATGCATGAAAATGAAAATTAGAAACTTTCCGCAATTTGTAACCTTGACATAGGCCCAACTATCTCAATCAATAATCACCCACCAGGCATTAAAATTGAAGCTACCCAATAAAAATATCAATGCCCTTTGCCTGGCTTGAGCCCACTCATAAATCACAATCACCATGCAAAAGAAATAGGATAAGCTTTTTTCTTTTTTGAAAAGGGATAAGCTTATTGTTAGATCAACGTCAGTACTCAAGTCTTGGTACAAATTAATCACTAAGGAAAAGAAGAAAATGGAAAAAAGGACATGGCTTTGCTTTTAAGTTTTAACTGTGAAATTAATACAAAACTGGACTGCACTTAGCTATTATAAAATTAAAAGTGTTAGGCAACGTTTACTTTTTGGATTGAGAGTAAATAATTTCAAATTATAATGTTATCATTATTTAAAGAATTATAATTTTTAATTACAAAGCTAATAAAAAATATATTAGGATTGAAAGTGTGGAGTGGGAGTGGGAGTATGTTGTTTATTTATACTGGAATGGAAGCATTAAATAGAAATCAGAATCCAATTTATGTGTTTACTTTGTTTTGGATTGGGAGTAAATAGTTTCAAATTACAATTACTTTGTTTTGGATTGAGAGTAAATAGTTTCAAATTACAATGTTATCATTATTTAAAGAATTATAATTTTTAATTACAAAGCTAATAAAAAATATATTTAATGAATAAATATTCATTTTATTATATTTTTAAATTTATAATAATTATTAATATTCTTAATTATGAACATCACAATTTTTTATTAATTTTAATATAAAATGAAACATTATTTTATTTTATTTAATATAATTATATTAAATTTATTATTATATAAAATAATAATATAATATTATTTAGTATAAAATTAATATTTTCTTAGAATAAATTATTAATTATTAATATTAAATAAATATAGTACTATTATTTTTAAAATAAATATAATAATATTATATTTATTAATTATCTATTAATATAATAATATTATTTTTAAATAATTTTAACTTAGAATCAATGTAAATTATATTTAACTAGTTAAATATAATAATATTATTAAAATAAATATAATATTATTTTATTTTATTTTATTAATTATAAAATATTAAATTAAATTAAATTTAAAAAAAAATGTAGAAAATGGAGAGGTGGGAGTGTAATACACTCCCACCTCCCCCAATGGAAGTCTCACTCCCACTCTCCACTCTAAAAATGGGTGGAGCCTACAGAGTGGGATTTCCAATCCCTCTCCAATCTAGTGAAGTAAATACTGGAGTGGTAGAAATTCACACTCTTCACTCTTATTTCAAAAAATAAACACAATATTAATATGTACAAAAGGGTTCTAAACTATTTTACCGAGCATATTTACGCACATCACGATTTCATAGTGAATGGAAATTGAAATGGTAGACTAACAAAGTGTGTTGTGGGCAAAAATCAGCCACTAGATCGTTTTTTCTCGATACAACAACGTCATTTTTTTAAGTTTAAAATTTAGGTTGTGAAACTCAAAATCTAAAAATGTAGAATTTGTAAACTTGAAATATAGCAAATTAATAGTAAAATAGCAATCATTTGATCTTTGATTAGCAATACTTTTTCACATTTTCATTTTGCTTTTCCTTTTATCTCTTGGCTGCCCCACGTGACCGATTCACTGTCAGAAAAAGAAAACAAGAAAACAATAAGGCTTAGAGAGAGCAGAGCCGGCACAAAATGAAACAAAGCGCTCAATTATTGATGATACGACATTTTTTGTACGCATGCAATGCATATGTTAGGATGCAATTAAAGAAGAACAGTATAAGTATAAGTTCATGTACGCCCTGCCCTCTCTTTATAACACGGCTTTTATAGATGAGTTCTATTATGGGTCCTTATGATTTAGAACAGAGTACGGCTCTGTGAACGACGTTGCGAATGAACGATTGGCCGCCGTGAACGTGGGTTGTGAAGTAATGGTAAAATATTAGGATTAATATCCCACATATAAAAAAATAATAATATAAATGAGATTAAAGCTTGAGGACGCTCCCCCTCCTCACAAGCTATTTTTTAATAAGAGTCGTTATCAGTGTCCGTACACCAGGTGACGTACTGGAGATGATATCAGAAACATGGCTCCAATTTTTTTGTTTTGTCGGAATGCAATAATGCCAGCCACACACGCTGGACTGATAGAGTATGAAAAAACAACGAAAGTGACTGCCCAGGCCTCAAATAATCTGTATACTAAGCCAATAGGGCGAGAGGAGCCGGTCTGAATTTAATAAGAATTCTAAAATAAAGTAATTAATGCTTCTAATAGTTAAAAGTTAATTTGCCTGCTTTCATTTGTCT
Organism: Citrus trifoliata; assembly: GCA_018350135.1. Classification (NCBI taxonomy): domain Eukaryota; kingdom Viridiplantae; phylum Streptophyta; class Magnoliopsida; order Sapindales; family Rutaceae; genus Citrus; species Citrus trifoliata. The sequence continues at coordinate 7,289,743 of CM031391.1, read as the reverse complement.
ACATATAGATTTGGAGAGATGAGAGAGAGAGAGAGCAGATGCTTTGCTGGTTGCTACAATAATATAGAGAAAGAAAACAATCAACCATGCAAATGTGAAATATGAAAGAAGATTGTTTAGCAATGAAGCAGCATCAACATCAATATGTTTGCCATGCAGGTGAGATGATACCGTCACCGCTGCTCTCTTGTTTCCGACAGGGGCTTGGCTGCCGGAATCATTTCTCCCGCATGAGAAACCTTTTGCTGTGTTTGTGTCGTGTTATCAAGATCAAAAACCTGCCAAGTTATTCTGAGGCTTATATGAGGTGGGTTGCTTCTCTAACTTCACTCACGATTCACGCTTATATAGTTATTGCTATTGTCTTCTGTTTGCGAGTTTCAATGCGTCCGCGGTCAGCAGATTGTCAAACTTGAGGTTCGCATCCTTCTTACGTTGCATTTTCTTAGTTTCTTTTAATCTGTTGCTTCTTTTTCACTTAAATAATTTGATGGCATTCTGGTTCCGATTTTGGTTTCCCTGCCGGTACCCACCTCTTTGCATGGAACCGGGGGAAGTTAGTGGGCAGCTGGGCGGACTGAAAAGGGGTAAAGATTTTCTATTGGCGTGAGCTCTCATAAGTTTTTAAATTCTCTTCCGATTTGAACTCTCATGAGTTTTTAATGCTCTTGTGCCATGTGTATTTAACTGAGAATATATAAATATGATTTAATTTTTTTATTTTCTTTATTTATTAACTATTAACTACCGATCACTATTTTCACTCAAGAAAAGATAGATTATGAAAAAATCTTAATTCACTAGACAGATAGTGAGCTTTTGTTTATTATTTATTTATTTGTTTATTATTATTGTTGTTGTTATTTTGTTTTACGCACAAACTTAATGTAATTAATATCACACTGAGACAAATAAATTTATTAGAGATCTTTTTGTCAACCGGTCTCCAGAAAAGCTACTTATAAACATCCGTTTGTGTTTCCAAATTACTTTGAAACAATGTGTCCGGATAATATTTCCTGATTCATCCAGTGGCTCTGTATTGACCAATCTGATTGATTGTTGCAAAGGTACACTGCAGAATTAAAACCAGCCGACATCTTTCCCATTTTGCACAATTATGTATGGATGATGGGCACTAACGTGGGCAAGCAAGAGGCAGGCATTAAAATTCCAAATCATTTTAAAATAAAAGTTGCTCTCACAAGCCAACATCTCACCATCAGAACCTATGGATCAAGTGGCACCTTACAAGTCTTCGGCTTTTAAACAAAGATAAAGATGCATGATTCTGATAACCATTATGTGTCCTTAAAATTCCACAAGTAACACGGGGAAAAAGACATGAAAGAAGCTACGAACTCCATAAGTAACACAGGGAAAGAGACATGAAAGAAGCTATCTCATGCCAACTACCATGATCCCTCAGCACCTGCTGTTGGATTCTGGAATGCAGTGAATCCCCAGAACGTCTTCAATGCGTAGGGCTGGGAAATTGTTGTCCCTTCTTCAGTGATCTTTGCTATCTGCAATTTTCAGCATTCAAACAGATCCCAAGTTATTTTTTGCTTTTTCTCAGATTCAGGCCATCCTTACAAGTGAATTCATACATGAACTATGCTTGACATATACAAGGGAAACCATTAAAAGCATATGATAATTCATGACAATGTAAAACAAGGTATTTCAGGTTTGAGGGAAGCAGGGGAGAGACACTCTGGAACCCTTTTTTTGTTCGCATCAAAGCAATGATTCATTGATGACATTTAACTACAGAGGCATCCTGGAACAGAGCTCGCTATCTTTTGAACAAGGCCCATTATTAAATAAATAAACCGCAATCCTTGTAATCAAATTTCATCAGAACAGCATGATGATGATTTTACGGAACCCGCACCCCAAGGTTCCAGGGAGTCTTTCCATCTTCAGTTAAAAAGAGGGATGTAAAATAAGCAGACAAGCATATGACTATTTAAATATGAGGAGAAACCTCGAAATTGATTTCTGTTTTCTACTATGGTTAACTTTCACCAATATCTAAGTGCATGCAAAGGATTGGCTCAAAATTCAACAGCGCCCCAAAAAATGAACAAGGGAATCACCATGCAAAACCTCAACTATAGCAACTTAAAGTTGACTACAAATCACCTTTCCACTAAGTACACCCTTAAATTAGGCCCAAATATTGTTGCTTTACAAGAATATCATGGAAGCAACTATTAGTCATATACATGGCATGACACAACAACCATACAGTAAATGAAATAAAGATTCAACAAACCTGCAGCTTGTTGACAGCAGATCTATCACGATACAGGAGCACACGCATGCACTTTTCCAGCAACTTAACGCCATCTTCATAACTCAAGTTTTCATGCCATTCATCACGAAGAATTGGCCTTGCAAGATGGTTCCCAAACCCAGTTGCGACATGGCTGTCCTCAAAGTTCACTCCTATCATTGATACCTGAACAGTAGCTAGACAGATAAGTGTGCCATAATAGACATTGTCTAACCATTAAGTTTGCACCCAATCAAATCTCCCTGAGCAGGATTTGAAATGACCAATTTGTTGCTGACTGTCATTAAAAATAGAAAATTGACTTACCATGCCAAGATATTTCTGTCCATTTTTCACTCCACCAAGCACAAGAGAGTTCCACAATGGATCAAACTTGTTACGCCTGTTATACATGACCCTGGTCAAATAGCTGTGCAACTCTTTTGGCCCCAAAGAGTTCCCATCATCCCACATATTGTCATAAAGTCTACAAACACCAAACATCAAACCATAAATGAGAGTGAGAAATTTCACATAAAACTACCAGCTTATCTATATGAATCAACCAACAGTTCTCACATAAGCTCATCAAGATTACGCAAAAGCTCCTGAAAATCACTTATTTCTCCACTGGCACCCAGTAGAGAATGCTTTCCAATAGGTTTAATCCGTTCCACACTCTTGTATCGGATTGTTGACCCATAGGAACCTGAATTTTTACATTATTTTTAAAGCAACAAGTCAGCCTTCATACTAAAAAATGTCAATATAAAACAACATATGGTAGAAAAGGATACTAAACATTCCAAATTCCAGGCAATTTATAATTTATTTAACTAAACAACAATGCGGAGAAAGCTGAAGCAAAAAAAGGAGAACTAAAGATCAATCATTTGGTCTCTACAACATTCCACACCAACATATCAGTCTGTTAATTCCTTAGCTTTTTTATCACTAAGCACCCTCTCTAATTCCAGACTATACTTCATTTGTGATAGATAAAACAAGATACACCATTTATGGAAGGAACAACGTTGATAACCACTAAACGTAAACTTTTAAGCCCCAAACTGGGCTACTCTGTATGTTTCTAATTGGTGATGGATGCCTTTGAAATTCTTACCCCAAGAATGGAATCATAGAGACAATAGACTGTTAACTGCAGCATAAACATAATACATACCAGTTTTCCTAAAAGGAAGAGATTCACCATTGTAGCCATTTGCATTAAAAATAAAACAGGTGAAAATAATAGACATGAAATTATCATAAAACACAAAGTTAGAATGCCCATGGTTTCAAGAGGAAAGTTAAATTTATAACACTAGAAGCCAAATCATTAAAAATATATATAAAAAAAACACAAATTTACAATGCAAATCCAACTCTTACATTCACAAAACAAACCACATTGAAAAATCAATACAAATAATAGGCATAAGAACTAACCTCCCATGTCAGCAGCCATTAATATGCCATCTTTGTACTTCAGCGCAACAACCGATGTACCGGTCACATACGGTAACCTACACAAATTTCATAAATTCAAAAAGAAAAAAAAAAGAGAATAGGGTATTCAATATTTTTTAAAAATATCAATAAATGTACGCCCAATCAACTCCAAAAATTACTCAGAAAACCCTAGGAAGAGAGAAGAAAAATAAAATAAAATAGAGGGGCTTACTGGGTTCTTTGAATGGGGTCGTTAGGGCCGACAAGTCCTTGTTTGGCTTGGATCGATTCCATTAACTGCGTAATAAAATTTAAGGAAGACTGTTCACCCAGTGATAAAAAATCAGTTAAATTTCGGAATAAAAAAGTAAACCAGTGCTTTGAAATGTTTGTAAGAACTTACTTCGTTTTGAGATTTGATTCGCTTTCTCAGTAAAATAGCAAAGCTGATCAGCTGAGGCTTCACGATCTAACTTCTGAGAACTGAGAAGCCTTGTGTTTTATTATATACTAACTCGGTATCCTGCTGAACAAGAAACATTACAATCGTAGGGGCTTGTGCTTGTCTGGATTTCCCTGAACTCTTATTCAAAAGAAAAGTAATTATTTTCAAACACCCGACCCATGTCCAAGGCCCGGCCCGGCCCATGCACAGTCTATATCTCGTGTCATACAAGTTGCCACGTATAATGTTGATTCAAGAATCACAATTCCTATTCACATGACGATGCACCGGTAACTAAACGCAAAGGTTTTTTTTTTTTTTTTAAATCTAGCGTGCCAAATAAGATTTTGAAGATGGAAGGTTATTTATTCCTTATTTATTTTCAAGGACTCTTGATTTTTATATTTCAACATCAAGAGTTCCATTTGCTTGTAGTTTCAATGGCATCCCCGTTGAACATTTATTGTTTGAACTTTGAAATATTTAAAATAAATAAATAAAAATTGACTCACAAATAAAAAGGTTGTCAATACATTCAATTTTTTCAGTGGCTCATATATTGCAAAGTGTATACTCGTTGACATATGTGGATGTATGTGTGATCTAATAATAAATATGAATATTGTATCAAACAAATAAAAGAAATTGAAAAAATGAATAATAACGAGTTATAAATTTAAATTTGTAAATTATAATGAACATTGATTTGTAGCATGACAGCTACTTACTTAAAATAGATGGACATAAATAATAAATACACTAAAAAAACCTCATAATGCTGCGTAATTTTCAAGCTTTTGTTTTACCTAAACAAATGAGTAAAACTTTTGGGAAAGCTATGGGTCAAAAATTATATTTAAGCTATGCCTAACCTTACTTTTTTATTTTTAATTTTTAATAATATACTATTATAAGCTAATGTTTGTGATTAGAAATTTATCGAGATCCACATTAAATAGCTCAATTATGGCACAACTTAGATGCCTTGGCCTAAAATATATTAAGTGAGTTTACCTCGAAATACTTTTAAATGGTTACATATTTATAATAATTCTGATTAAGAAGCATTAGACATCTATTTCAACGCTAGAAATTTATGAAAATTTCACATTTATGCCTTTTTGGCATTTACGATATTTATTAGTGGTCAGGTCATTAAATGGTATGAATTGACAGATGAATATATATTTATTTATACTTATCTATTTATTATATGAATAAAATTAATATTTTCAACTATGACGAGTTGCATGTCAATTTGTTAATAAAATTTAAGCATTAAAGTGCATTTGTTGTGTGCTAATTCCCCAAGAAAATAAGTTTGTGCATGCAGAACACTTATTTTTGTTTGAAATTATTGGACATAAAAAGAAGGTCAAGGAAAGATTTTATTTATTTATATTTTTTAAAGCAAGTTAACAAACGTGATTGTTTTCAAACTTTTAAGAGATGTTTTAATATTTCTTCAGATGAAGGGGCCGTTCGTAATTAACCCAAATACTCAAGCGAGAAAAGTGATAATGTCACGTAACCTCCCCGTGGCCCACTGGCCCGTGATCTTTATCGTAGAGATTGCCTTGCTGCCACCACTAGTCAAAGCTAAGATTCAAGAAGTCAATTACTCGAATTCCATCAGATCAACGATCAGATGTTAACAAAGAATACCCGTAAAAAAAATAAAAAATAAAAAATAAATCGTCCCACCCTAAATGCTCCCACCTGTAGAGAAATAACCCAAAAAATAATAATAATAATAATAACGTAAGGGCGTGCATCACAATGTCCCGCAGGAATTTGCACTGAAACTAAACCCGGACGTATCCCGTTTAAAAAAATCGGATTTGATAATCGGCGATAGGTCCGTGACTTTTGTGAAAAATTTGGTGGGTTATGCTTGCTCAGTTCTTCGCTCATTCTTTTCCTTCGGTCAATAAAGAAGGTCGGTGATTCCTTCCAATGCTTTTTTGCTAACCCTAGTTCACCGGTTAATCAATTTTGAATAACTCAAAACTTAAGCTCTCCGATTAATTACGATTCTTTTCATGTTTAAATTATCGTTAATTTGTCGACCGATATTCGGTGAAGCTTCATTTGATTAATTTTTCTAATTTGTTTTTTTTTTGTTTTGATTAGATCTTTCGCTGTGAGGATACTCTAGGGGCTGATTGTTGATTGATTATCGGAATTTGCAGCTTTGGTTGAATACTGATTCGGGCTGTGTTTTTGTTGACAAAGAAAAGAGTTGAAAAAAAGAGATATGGATTTGGTAGCTAGCTGCAAGGTAATCCAATTTGTTTTTTTTTTTTCATTCGGTCCGGTGTTTAGCTGGTAATTTGTTGTGAGTATTGGTTTTGTTATTGTGGTTTTAGTTTTTTCTTCGGGAGTTGTGATTTGGAAGATAGCCTAGGTGAAAATTGATTAATTTCAATTTTAAGTGATGTGAAGTTATGCAGTATGCCTTGTGTGCAGTAAATTAGTTGAATGCTAAAGAGATGAAAAAAACAGGTGATGGAGTCGTGGGTGCTCTTTTGAGGATGATCCTATTTTTAAGCTTTGGTTGAGCCTGCAAACATATTATGTGAGGGTTGTTTTCCCTCCATTTTTTCGTTTCTGGTCACCTTTCATTTACTCTTGCAGGAAAAATTGGCACATTTTCGAATAAAGGAGCTGAAGGATGTACTTACTCAATTAGGTCTTTCAAAGCAGGGAAAGAAACAGGTTAGATGCCTGTTATAGTTCTTATATTGTCGTGACTTTGATCTCTTGCATGCAATAGTAAGCATTTTTGTGAAGTTATCAAGTACTATTTTACTGGAATCTTGTGTTAATTAATACAGTTGCTGCTTTAAGTCTTAATTTGTTTACGATTCACTGCTGTATACACGTGTGTGGTCAGAACCACCCTCTCTACGAATTTGTACCTTATAGTCGCATATGAGATAGTAGTATTTATGGTCAAGTTATCAAGTACTGCGGAACCATGTCAAATTGATGAATGTGTTTTTAAGTCTCAATTTGTTTGCCATGACATTAATGTGTATGTCTGTGTTTGTTCACAATCCTATGTTTAAATTGATGGTTCTTTTTCTGTTAATGAATACTCTTGACTGTAAGTTAGATTTATAATCTCAGCTGCTGGTTATCTATGCTTCTACATAGCTTTGCGTGTACCTTTAATTATTTATTGTTCTCTTTATTGAATAACTTTCTTTCTTGTTCCTTGCTTTTCCGAATCAACATAACGTAGCCCCGACTCTCTCTTTGGCACCCTCTATTTTAGGCATGAGAAAGAAAGGGGTAGCAAGTATGTGGTCAGATTTTACACTTACAGGTGGATACGTGTTACACTTTTTCAAATGAGTGAAGTGTTGGATGATATTTTGCTGTCGCTTCATGTATTCTTTTGGAATTTTCATTTATTTGGGTGACTGACTGGGGTTTGAGTGAACTAACATTTCTTAAGATTATTTTTTTCCTGTTTATTTATTTATTTATTTTTTCCTGTTTTATGCCATCTTTCTTGGTTTGTGTTCGATGCCATTGACTGATCATGTTTGATATTTTATAATATATTTGTAGGACCTCGTTGATCGGATATTAGCGATTCTATCTGATGATCAAGGTAATTTTTTTCCCATCTCTATCCTCCTAAATATGGAAAAATGTTGTTCTATTGCTCAATTAGTGATTCTTCACCTTTAGTATGTTGTGGAAAACTGAAGATGTTTGTGCTGTTCTATTTTTGTTTGGCTGCCATGTTTTCTCAATGTTTTAATATTCATTTGCAAGGTTCGCTACGTACTAACTTTTATTTCTTTGATTTGATGTTAAGGCAATATTGAATGTTGAATTTGATTTCTGTCTAATTTCAATTCTGTTTATGTGGCTCATTTTACTCATGTTTCGGTATTTGCATGTTAGTGAGTCATAATTTTTCTACTACAGTAAGAGAAAGTAGGGTTGGGGGGGGGTGTGTATGTGTTAGCTGGAGAGAAAGAGTAAGAGGGAGAGGAAAAAGGAGAGGTAAAGGAGGAGAGGGAGGGTAGAAGAGAATGAGATGCATGTGTCAGAGGTAGAGGGAGGAGATTTTTTTTATTTTATTACATGAGTAATGTTCTTGTTTCTTCTCAGAAAAGGAGACAGATAAATGAATTCTCCAGATGTGGATATCCCTACCTATTTCGATGAGAAAGATTGGACTTCAAATTATATTATTGAGTCCTAGGATATGTGTGTCAAAGGCAACCTCATTGCTTGTTTACACGTGTGCAACAGAGTTACTACATATTGAAGTTTAGAAGTGGCGGGTTCTAACCCACTTCAGAGATACTCATGTTTCATGTCTAAGATCTAATTTTTAATTTGGATGTGTTTTAATTCAATTCTTTTTGTGTGTTCCTTTTTCTTTGTTACTGTTATTGCTCCCCTCTTCTTTTTTGGTGCTGAAGCACCCTTCTTCGGGGCAAGTGGGGAGTTGGGTGGGTGGTTTGTGTTAAGGGATAGTTGAACATGTGTATTACTGTGGTGTTCATGGTGGTTTGGATGTTGTTTATGAGCATCTCCCCCCCACTGTTAAACCTTTATTTTAGTGACTTCTGTCTTTTATATTGATATTGTGGAAATTGTAAAACTTTGTATCTTATGTGTTCCTTTCCCGTCATTTTTTTTTCTCTCTCCCAGTTTCAAAGATGTGGGCAAAGAAGAGTCCTGTTAGTAAAGAAGAGGTGGCAAAACTAGTAGATGACACACACAGGTTATCTTCTTAATCATCGTACCTCTATTGTATGATTCAGCCTAAAGCACTCATCGTTGGCTAATTGTGAATATTGTTTCTTACAGATGTTACTATCCATTTTTCATATTTTTAGTCTGCAGTTACAAAACTTTTATGATTTGTTATGCCTCTCTACATGCTTCAATGTCATGATTTTATTCCCGCCTCTGACTTGCATAAATTTTGTGTTCTTATTCCCAGAAAATTGCAGGTTTCTGTGGCCCCTGACTTGGCATCAAAGGGAGGTCAGGGTGTTTCAAATAGCAGTAACATAAAAATTAAAGGGGAAATGGATGACTACATCCAATCAGATACTAAAGTTTGCTGTCCTTGTGGAAGTTCCCTGGAAACTGAGTCAATGATCAAGGTTATATTAATTATGTCTTATTCTGGATGCTCTTTAATATGCTTGGATCGTTTTTGAGTTATATTTATGATGTCACCTGCACATAATTGTGCAATGCAGAAAGCTGCATATTACAAGTATTGGAGCATGTAGCTATTGAATTTTGTGTTCCCAATCCTTTTAGCTCAATGAATTACTGATTCTTTCTTTCTGTCCCCTTTTTTCGATGATTGGCAGTGTGAGGATCCTAGATGCCCTGTGTGGCAGCACATGAGTTGTGTTATAATCCCAGAGAAACCTACAGAGGGAAATCCACCAGTTCCTGAATTATTTTATTGTGAGATCTGTAGACTAAGCCGAGCTGACCCGTATGTATCACAAAGTCCTTTATTTTCATGTAAATTGTAATGTGATCAGTTTTGTGTGATTTATACATCACATCAAGTGTGATAAAAAATCATTTAATTCTTTCCTTCAAGTTTATATATTTTTTGAATTAGCTGTCAAATTATTTTTTGATTTGCCCTTTTCTTTTCACTATTTATTTCTGCACTTGTTATCAATGGTATGCTGTTTTTTTTTCTAAATCATTCTCTTGGTCACAAATACAATTAAACGGACACCTCTGGCATTGATGTAAAACTGATTGACCAAATATGCACTTGGATCTTTGCAAGCTTAGAAAATTGTCTCTTTCTGATCCTAAGGGCTATTATGACTAGAAGTAGGATGTTCTTTGAAGTTCATACATTTTTAGGGGACACGACCATGATATTAGAGACAGCCAATCAAGCTGAAAGAGAATTTCTAAGAGAAATCATTAGATTATAGGAACGTCAACAGTTAAAATCAAATATGATTGAAAGAGATGTACGTGTTTTATAAATATTTGTTCAAACTTACATCAAAAGAAATGCGTGGCTGACTTAAATGGAATGAATATGATCTGAACTGGAGTATGCTGCTGAATATGTTTAATTTCTAATTTTGTGAACTCTGCAGACTGTATGGTCAACAGTAAAATTCAGTTCAAATCTGGAGTTTTATGAATTTGATGGACCATTAATCTTGACTAGTCATTGCCTTACTCTTGAAGGGATTTTTGATCCATTGATCCTTGATAGTTTCCTATTACTAGTTGCTTGCAACTGTTGAATTTTGTGCTCAAGGTTTTTTTATTTACATGCAGTTTCTTGGTTACAATTGGCAATCCATTATATCCTTTGAAGTTGACTACTACAAATATTCCAACTGATGGGTGAGTTGATTATTCTTGTGTTCCGCTTAGACATTTTGAAATGAGAAGCAAACAGACCATATTTTTCTTCTTTTTGTTTTCTTTGTAGTTGAAATTGAATAATTTTATTTGAGCTGAATGGAATTAGCATAGACTTTTCGTTGTACTTTTGAGATGAATGCAGTAAGATGTATTTCTTTTTTTTGGGGGAAAAAAAAAGAAAATTAGACCTAGCACATACTTATGTTAACATTTTTTTTGTCTTTGCATGGGTAAAGTTGAATTGGTGGTCGTTAGCATAAAGATGCAATTGGTAATTTTGAAGTTGGTTCAGTAAGCTGGTTTTTAATATGTTGACTACCATTTTTTCTTTCTGGAAGGAATCTGGTTTGCAAATATTCTGTATTTTTTCCCCCTTCATCCTTTTAGAGTAAAATAAGGTTCTTTATATGGTTTATGTTGCAAATTGCAATTTGTTGTCTGCTTCGAGTAGCTGTAGTTATTTTCCTCAAGTGTTTTGGTCATATAATTTCTAACAATTAGTACTTGAGATTGTAAGCAGCTCACCATGCCCTATATCAAGTTAGATCAAAGGATAATGGGTTTATAGCAGCTGTAGTCTGGTGATGAACTTGTCATGTATAATGCACGAGGCCAACCTAACATATTGGTTGTTTTCACATGGACTTGGGTTGAACTGAATCACTCAAACCTGCATTATTCACTGTACCTTAATTTTTATCTCATGCCTGGCTATTCTTCTAAATAATTTATTCTTGGTAGATTATTTTTATCCGTTGATTTTAGTTATTTAAGTAAGATGGTCTGTGGGTTATATGTGTGTGTGTGTGTGCGTGCGTGGGCCTTGTGGACATTGTTTACCGATATTATTCACAATTTAATTTATTTCTCAAATCAAATGTTTTCCAGCACAAATCCAGCACGGATTTTGGAGAAAACATTTCCAATAACGAGGGCAGACAAGGATTTACTATCAAAGCAAGAGTATGATGTTCAGGTTGGTTAGATAATTAAATGATTTTGTTATGCTTACTAATGTATTAAATATGAGTTCATGTCCTGTTTATGATGTTCTTACTCAGGCATGGTGTATGCTTTTGAATGACAAAGTCCCATTTAGGATGCAGTGGCCGCAGTATGCAGATCTACAGGTCAATGGTACAGTAATTGAAGTTGCTTAGACTGATTTGTTGATTTATTTCTTGCATAAACTTAGCCAGAATTGTCTCCTATTCTCCTTGGAGAAGTTTGAGATGATCTGTGGTCTTTTTAAATTCTTCTGATGCAATGAGAATATATTATTCATGTGAACCATATCTCTTCATGTTGTAAATCTTATGCAGTTTTATGCAACTAACGGATTCTGTTAGTAGTTAGTATCTAGTGAGATCTTTTGGTTCTCCATAATGAATAGGTGATCATTATCTTTGGCTGTTAATGATGGATGGTTTTGACTGCCAAAAAAAAAATGACTCATGATCTTATTTTTTGTGATTACACAGGAGTACCAGTGCGTGCTATTAATAGACCTGGCTCACAACTACTGGGGGCTAATGGTCGTGATGATGGTCCAATTGTGAGTTTTCTTTGTACCTCTAATATGTTTCTCAGCTCCCTGTGTATTTATGAGCTCTGTGCATTCACATTCGCGTTTTTGTGTAAGTGTGTTCATGTGCACAAGCATGCATTTGATTGTTATTCCAATTAGTACTTCTCTCTTTGTGGATGTGATCACGCATTTGTCGGAAGGTGGGTTGGTGCCCACGCATTTGGGATAACATTTATCAGATGGTTTGTTGCATTTTACATTTTCTCTAAGCTATCTTCTATTGTGTTGTCAGATCACACCATGGACAAAAGACGGAATAAATAAGATTATATTAACTGGATGTGATGCGCGCATCTTCTGCTTAGGAGTTAGAATTGTTAAGCGACGAAGCGTTCAACAGGTAGTCCCTTCTTCTGAATGTCTTTGTTTTTGACCCTTCTAAATTTTGTTCTCTCACTCTCTGAGAACAATTAGTGGTTTCGTCCCTTTATGTCTGTATTGGTGATTATTCCTTATTGGAAATGGCATCTGGCTAATTGCTATTGACTATTATTGGCTATGGTGTTCTGTAGAACAGTTAAGTTTATCTGATACTGTTACAATTGAAATTGGTTAAAATTTAATGATTGAGTTTTCTTTTGGTTGGATGGGCTAGGTGTGTTGTGCCGCCCCCCCCAAGCATGCTCTATTCTACAACATGAATGGCTTTTTATATGCAATTGTTTCTGCTGTGCCTTCTGAACAAGGTTTATTCCTTCTGTTTTTATTCTTGAAATTTGACATTTAATATTCCTGTGGTTTTCTGGTTTTCATGGTAATGTCAGGTTCTCAACTTGATTCCTAAGGAGTCTGAGGGTGAGCATTTTGAAGATGCTCTTGCGCGTGTTTGTCGTTGTGTTGGTGGTGGAAATGCTGCGGATAATGCTGACAGTGACAGTGATCTGGAAGTTGTTGCAGATTCCATTGGTGTCAATCTACGCTGTCCTGTAAGTTACCTGCACATATTTAATGCAAGTGCCCCGTTTACATTTGTCTGTCTAAGTTGAGATTCTTTTGGTGTCAATCTATGTTGTCTTGTGAGTTACATGCATGTGTTTATGTTCTCAATCGAAAACGGCTAAGAGACAGATCGAACGGTGACATATATATAGTAAATGCTATGATTGAATCGATACCTACCAGATCGAGTTACATACATAAAATATACTTTCTTTGGCTGATCTCAAATGCAGTGATTTGGCTTTGACTCGCTAGCCCCTTTTCCTAAATGCATATCTCTACCTATCGCACTAGCAACAGAGGTATCAACATCTGTCCATACATTTATTTAAATTTTATTTTCTCACAATAAGTGAATCAGCAGTTTGAGTGACGAACTTGGCAGCATATGCACCATGCCCGTCAAATAGAGGGTCTGGTTTAGGCCAAATGGATTATTTTAATGTTTAGGGAATTTGGGTTGGATGGGTTTGAATTTAGGTCCACACTTGAGACATTCTCAATTTGAAACACAGTTGTATTCCTGCTTCTCTATGTCACTTCATGAATAGGTTATCTGGGTAATACATTTCATGTGTTTTTTTAGCATATAACGTGTTTATCCATAATTTTTTTTAATGATATTAACAGTCTGCATTTTTAAACTTTATGCTTGAAAATTTTCTGCTATCAGTGGCAACATTGTATGAATATACTAACTTTCAGTTAACTTCTGTATGTGGGTTAATGAGGAGTATGTTAATTTTGTGGTTGAGTTTATCACTTGTTTAATTACCATTTCTTTACCCCAATAGTAACTTTTTGTTACATGGGAAAATTATTGTAATGTAATTCTTCTATTTTCCATGTTAATATAATTTTGTTTTCTGGGATGGTTGTGTTAAACATGCAGATATATTTACTTTGCTTGCTAAGCTGCTGCAATGTTCTTTTAGTATACATTGATGGATTCTTGTTTTTACTGGTGCTTAGATGAGTGGTTCCAGGATAAAGGTTGCAGGACGATTTAAATCCTGTGTTCACATGGGCTGTTTTGATCTAGACGTCTTTGTGGAGCTCAACCAACGTTCTAGAAAGGCTAGTCAATTAATCAATACATGCTTCTTTCTTCTTCTTCTTCTTCTTCTTCCTTATTTTTTCCCCTTGTAGCTTCCTTGTCTTCTTCTTGTTATTTTTTATTTCTGACAAGCATTGGTCTGCAAGTGCAGTGGCAGTGCCCTATTTGTCTTAGGAACTACTCACTGGAGAATATAATTATTGATCCATATTTCAATCGCATCACATCTAAGGTATTGTTCTTTTCCTGACCTTCTGAATTTGTAATTTTTAGAAAGTTTACATTCGATGTATTTACATATACTATGTGGTTTATGTTTGTTGTGTAGATGAGAAATTGTGGAGAAGACATTACAGAACTTGAGGTGAAGCCTGATGGTTCTTGGCGGGTGAAAACTAGAAGCGAAAGTGACCGTCGGGAAATTGGAGATTTAGCGTCCTGGCACTTTCCTGATGGTTCTGTCTGTGCTCCTGCTGGCAGGGAGGATAAACCAAAAGTGGAAATGTTGAAGCATGTTAAGCAGGAAGGTGTTTCAGAAGGTCATATTGGTTTGAAACTTGGAATCAGGAAGAATCGCAACGGGCAGTGGGAAGTTAGCAAACCTGAAGACATGAATGGCTCTTCTGGTAGTAGATTACCGGAGAAGTTTGAAAATCATGATCTGAAAGTCATCCCAATGAGCAGCAGCGCTACTGGAAGTGGTAGGGATGGTGAAGATGCAAGCGTAAATCAGGATGTTGGTGGAACCTTCGATTTCACCAACAATGGAATAGAGCATGATTCTATGTCTTTGAATGTTGACCCAACGTACGCATTTGCTGACAGAAATCCATGTGCACCGGTTGGCAACGCAGAAGTTATTGTTCTTAGTGATTCTGAAGATGAGAATGACCTCTTCATATCTTCTGAAAACATATATAGGGACAACCGAAATGATGTCGGTGGGGTTTCTTTTTCTGTGCCCTCTGCGGGAATTGCCAATTCCTACCCTGAAGATCCTGCTATTGGTGCTGGGGGGGACTCGTGCTTGGGTTATCTTGCTTCCAATGACAATGATTTTGGAATGCCTCTTTGGTCTTTACCATCTGGAACTCAAGGAGGGCCAGGTTTCCAGCTGTTTAGCCCGGATGTAGATGTCCCAGATGGCTTTATGGATTTGCAGCACGGCTCTATCAACTGTTCAACTCCAATGAATGGTTATACATTGGCTCCAGATACTTCAATGGGTTCTGCATCTTTAGTCCCAGGTTGTACTGTTGGAGCTGCTGCCGATATGAGTGATGCCTTAGTGGACAATCCCTTGGCTTTTGACCGGGAAGACCCCTCCCTTCAAATATTTCTTCCAACGAGGCCTTCAGATACTTCTGTACAGACTGAGTTGAGAGATCAAGCTGATGTGGCCAACGGTATTCGTACTGAGGATTGGATCTCCCTTCGGCTCGGGGATGGTGTCACCGGCGGTCAAAATGAGTTAGCAGCTGCAAACGGATTAAATTCGAAACAGCCAGTACATTCCAGAGAAAGTGCCATGGATTCTTTAGCTGACACTGGTTTGTTCCCTTATTCTTTGAAGAGATAAAGTTTTGTTTAAATATAAAGGTATCAAATCATGATGGATTGGGTGAAGGAAGTATCTTGCTGGTTGGCTTTCATGAGCAGCTTGTAATTATTTTGATTCGGTGTCATAGATGTCAATGGTGAAGGAATAAATATGGGTAGTTGTGTGTGAAGATCTAATTTTCAATGTTTTCTCTAATTATAACCATCATTCCTCATTTTGGATTGGGATCTAGTTAGGCATTCTTTGCATTTTGGTGGCAGGAATTTTTTACGCATATCAAAGCTTTTAACTCTGATCGCTGCAGAGTCGCTATATTGCACTGTTCCACTCATTTGCTTTACAAATTCATTTTTTTCTTAAAAGGTGTCTGGAATGTTGTCTTCTGCAGCTTCTTTGCTTCTTGGTATGAACGAAGGAAGATCTGAGAAGGCAAGCAGGCAAAGGTCGGATAGTCCATTCTCATTTCCCCGCCAAAAACGCTCTGTAAGACCGCGATTGTATCTCTCTATTAACTCAGACTCTGAATAGAAAATTTTGGACCATATAAAATCATGAAATTACTGGAGATCATGGTTGACCATTTCTGGGATTGAAGGCTTTCTCACTGAGTGGTTTGTTGCTCAGCCCCTTTCGAAGTAGAAGAAAGTGGACAAATAATATGGACCTTGTGAAATGTTCAATGTGGTGTGAGAATACACAGCAACACCGAGTTAGCAAAAGAAAAAGAAAGAGTTTCCTATTAAAAATTTGTGCCGGCACCTGCAGGAATTTTTTAGCAGAGCTACAGGTTTATTTGTCATACCCTCCTCACTTCTGTATGTTCTATTAGATATTTCTCTTTATTGTTTGATATGAACAGGTTTCCATCAGTAATTTCCCTGCAGTTGTTATAAGAGATCTGCAGTTCTGGCGCTGATAAATTGTACAGAAGTGATAGCATTTAATCTTAAAGTTGGAATTGATCCATTGGTAAACCTTTGGATTTAGTGGGGGAGCACCCCTTAGGCAATACAAGGATCTCCCTTTTTGTCTGTTTATTTTCAGATCAAATAGCTTGTAAATCTTCTCATTGAATTATTTATATAGAGAAATAAATTTTTGCTGTGAATGATTTTACCCTGGGCAGTGTCTGTTCTTTTAGTCCATGGCTTATTGGTATCTTTCACCACCGGTGCTTGGAATTGATTGGTAGTCGGTTAGAGGAGACCTGGGCCAGATATATATTTTCTTATATTACAATTCCTGGTGTTCACGTTGACTCTTATTTTTGCACTCTGAGTATATAACGTAAATATTTGAATATTCAAAATATCACATCACTGGCCTTTTCTATTGTTGCAGCTCGGAGGTAAACATCCTGACCTTGAAGTGATATACGCCAATTAACAATACACTTAGATATCCTTACTCAATTCTATTTACGGCACCTACGGCTCAATTTCATTTGATGGGCGCGTTAGGACATCTCAATTAAAAGACTTTCTTCTCGCTGACTTTTTTATATTTAGCTTCTCAATTCTCATCTCTGTAACGCACCAAAAGTTAATAAAATTTCTTTTAATCCCTCGTCTCTTTTTCTTCTTCAATTGAAGCAACTTTCTGCAACAAATTTAACTGGGTAAGTACAATTTTTATAACTTGATTTCAATCCCCTTTTTATTTAGAATTTCCGATGCTTTATAACTTGTGTAATCCATGAACAAATTTTGTTGTAAAACTAATGCATAAATCTTTCTATCCCGTCATTAGTTATGCTTCCCGTGCCTTATCAAATTTACCTTTTTTTTTTTTCCTTTTTTCAATCCATTCTTTGCATTTTGAATCGCGATTTTGCAGTTAATTCGGTCCAATAATTTTCTATGTATTCAATTTTTTATCCATTTAATTTGCTTCGGTGAACAGTGATGAAGTTGTAAATTTTGATCCTTTCATGCTTTAATATTAAGCTTCGAATTGATCAAACAAACCCATGCTCCAACTTGTGTCGTGTATGTTTAATAAAGAAATAATTAGGCTATGAACTTGTGAATTTTAGTTTTGTTGATAGATTAAGTTGTTTTAGGTAAGTTGTTTGATGAAATGCCCAAGTGAGTTTTATTGATTTGAAATAGAAGTTTTTTTTTTGGGTTGGGGGGGGGGGGGGGGGGTAAAGCATAATATTCATAAAACTAATTGTTTTGCCTATTGTCTTGCCATCTGTTTAACTTGGATTTTTTTACATAGGACGGGAGGAGAGGCACGTTCCTCATAGGACATGATCATTTTCCAGTATCTCTCATGATCTTCCATGTGTTGTGGAGTCATTCAAAACTTATGATGAATCTGCTCTAGTTAAAACTGCAGACATCGGCCAGGTACGAGCCTTGCGAAGATATTCTATTCAATATAATCAAACGCCGGTCTTCATCATTCCTTGTGCAACTGTATTAACCATTGTTGTTGTACAGATAATTATGGTTAGAGAGCCAGGTGACTCTAATCCAGATGTGGCGGAGTACAGACATGGTGTTACCCTTTCTAGGAGGGATGCTCGCAAGCGAAGATTTTGAAGGGAGCCGAATCTCAAGAACTTCTCCTTATTTTTTTAAACGGTTAATGTATAACGTTTATTTTTAATTTTCAGTATAGTTTTGATCTCATTGAAAGGATTTTTTTAACTGAATTACAACATTTACGTAAAGTAATTGCCACTTATCGAAATGGTATTCTACGCCAACCGTATGAGATGAAGGGGCAGGCATCACTTTCTTTTTTCGGGGAGTACTTACAGAGAGATTACTTATATGTTTTGCTGTATATATTCATACAAAGAGAGCAGCCCTTCGCTCTAGTTCTTTTGGTCACCATCATTGCTTGTCATTTGAAGCTTCGAATTGATCTACACATTTTCTCATTGTTTGATTTTAATTTTCACCGCATTTTTTTTTTTGTTATTAAAGTTTCTTCATGAATGAGATTCCCTTTTATTGGATCGTCTTACATCGTTTATAATAATTAGCATTGTTTATAATAATTAACTTGCGCATGTATCTTCTTAAACATTGGATGACTCTGTGCCCAACAAGATCACTGGGATTTAGGAGTTTGTTTACATTGTTGAACTTACCAGTGCCATTCCAAATAATAATACATTTTCTATTACAACACCATGCAAGAAGGGAAATTGGAAAGCAATTGTTTTGATTTCATTTTCTATCTAAATAAATGGAAGGCTTCTATTTTATTTGTATTTGTAGCTTAACGAAGGAAAGGATAAACATAAATAATTATTAATAACTTCTTTTTCTCTTTTTTGGATTTCTAGTAATGAAAGGAGACAATATACATAACAGCTTGTTGTTCTGCCGTTCGTCTTTTTATTATTATTTTTTTCCATTTCCATTCGGATGAAGATGAACATTTTCGAAGTCTTGCCAAGCAATTATCTGTAGGCCTTGTATGCGGTAAATACATCACTTGACATCCTGGATTCAGCCGTTCCACCATATAACATCCAATTTACAAGTACTCGTGTAAATAATATTTGCACAAATAACTTTAAAACAGCCTAAAAGATGAAGAGTTTGAGTTTGCACGATAACTCACCGGTAATTGAGCAGAAAATGGTGAAGAAATATAGTTATTTCAAGCTTGGCAAAATCATTTCCAGGGCACAACCTGCTGCTTCTCCAAAGGGAAGGAAAGTTCCAGCTTTGGCTGTGTAATTATGTGCTCGGTTTACAGAAACAACACCATCATCATCATTAGATCATATAATTATAGAAATATGGCAAGCATATGCATTAACTAACATATTAAGATTATTTAAACAAACAAATCTACAACTTACATCCCATCTGGAAGGATTGAATTCTTTTGGATTTGGATAAATTTCAAGATCCAAATGAACACTTCTGAATCAAACCAGAACTTTCCAACTCTTTGTACTCGCGACACGCAGAATGAACCACAACAATTTTCTCACAGATCTTTCGGCAAATATACAACCCAATAAAAAAATTCAGATTTAGCACAATCTGTTCCAAAGCAAAGCAATATACACGGAATGGGAACAATTTTTTTTTTCTCAATTACATTAGTATAAGTCCCATGCAGGGGAAAAAATGCCTTTTAAAATGAATTACAACTTAATAATGAACAAATGTAAATAATACTAATAACAACAACGACAATAATAATCAACTAAAAAGTAAGCCTTTAATTTCGGCATTCATATCGATAAATAAAAATCAACGCGTCCTTTTTCTCTCTTTTCCGTAATGCCTTGCAG
Source organism: Citrus trifoliata (assembly GCA_018350135.1). NCBI lineage: Eukaryota > Viridiplantae > Streptophyta > Magnoliopsida > Sapindales > Rutaceae > Citrus > Citrus trifoliata. The sequence continues at coordinate 7,269,751 of CM031391.1, read as the reverse complement.
GAGGCGGATAGTTAATGTAGATGTTTCAAGACAATGTCAGTCAGAGGCGAGAATATACTGAATTTGCGGCGGAATTTCAGTTCAGAGCAGCAACCTTTTGTAATGGTGGCAAGAGATCGTGAAAACACAAGGGAATACGTATCTGTCATCCTTCATCAGCAGCAACTAGGTTTAAGTGCCTCAAGCTCTCGCAAGCTGGGCAGTTGTGCAAACTTTCGAGAATGTAAATATCACAATCTAGGCAAAAATGCTTTGTGCATTTTGGGCAAGCAACAGAAAGACCAACAGAGGATACGAAAACGAGAGGAGTTGGGAGTGCATTCCCACAGATTATTGGAAGAAAATTACAGGAAATGAAAAACAAGAGCTCAAGTTCTTTTTTCTCATTTTTGCCTATAAGTACAGTAATAGCAATAAGGTTTAAGCTGATACAGGAACCACCTACCATTCAGCTGGTAAATAAGCAAGTATGCAGAACTCACCCAACAACACAGATGACTAACTAATCAAACGAGCTTTATATAGAGCAAAGAACGAAAACAGCTAGACATCAAATAAGCATACAATACCCTAGCCAGGAAAGGTTTCTTTCAAAATTTTTATCCTGACATAAAACTAAGAATGAAGTAACTGCATCGCTGTCTTTGTATGGCATAAAATAGACTGTGTCCTCTGGAGGTTATTCATGATTGATAGTTTCTGGTTTAATTGTTATGTGTTTATTTGAACTGGCAAGGTTTGATCTATATAACCTTCAGTACCCCCATCCCAGCCCCAAGGTACCAAACTGTCTAGGGCTCTCGGTTTACCTTTTGATGACAATCAAATATTATGTCTCAGCGGAAGTCCACCATATGTAGGAAAATAGTTACACGTTTCCTCTATTGTGTTGTTTCTTGTTTCCTTATTCATTAACTAGCCCGTGCTCAGCTCTTCCCTCGCCTCACTTTACTTTAATACTAATGATGGTACGAGCTTGCTAAATGAGGTAAAGAAACAAGCTGCAATCCTCAAGTACGACATTTAGCGGGTAGGTCACAAACATGACCTTTGCATCTTGGACGGGCGTACCCAACACCAATGTTAGCTTCTTTATGACGCGAGCAGATTGAGATCTCCGCTGCCCTTTGCGGGAAACCCGTCTTGATCAAAATGGCAATTGCAAATTCAGCTATAGATGGAGGCGGGGATGAATTTCAACCCCTTAAAGCCCACCATTTAAGCTGTCCTCTTCATCGTATTCTTCCTCCGCTTCTCCGTTTAATCGCTTTCTCTCTGAATTCTTCATTTTTTCTTTTTTTAATTCACAGAATCCAACCAAATATTGTAACTATACTTCGGCGAGTATCTGTGTCTTTGTCTCAGTTGAAAGAATTTCAGTTTGAAGCTTTACGTCGAGCTTCAATTTGATTTTTTTTTTTTAAGAAATAAGAAAATCTAAATTAAACCAAGCAACAAAATGGGATTTGTGACTTCTTGTTGTGTCTTTGTACCTTCGGGTTATTGATGATGGCCGATATTCAATCTGTATGGATTCAAGGTTAACAGCCTTGCTCTCTACCCACCGAGGTAGACGGACATTGTTATTGTTTAATTGCCGGCTTCCCTTTTTTCAAAATAATTTTAAATGAGCTTTTACCCTAACCGGAGATTGCCACGTCTTACTTCTGCAAACAACTTTGCAACAATGGCAACCACTCAGCAATTGTTCCATGCGTAAAAGGTCATGTCATCGGGGCAGAATCCATTTCTCTTTTTAAGTAAACAACAATACTATAGCCAAAACGTTTGACAGAATTTTGCCTGATTTTCTTTCTCCAATTAAATTGCATCTTAAACTTGTTCGCGTTAATCATCACTACTAGGTATAAGGTCTAGAAACTACAACCTGCTTAAGAATACTTGGGACTCTGAAATTGCACTTCCAAGAATGATGTTTGCGTGCTCAATGGATCCACCAAGATTTTCTACAGCCCTCTCTATGATAGAACAGTTACTGATCGATATACCCACAATGTACCGCACAAGCAGCATGCTGAGTTGGACAAGAGTCGGTTTTGGGAATCCTCCCTTGCCGACGCCTGAAATAAACAGGAAATAGAAAACAACATCACACCCCCCCGGACCCAACAGCTTTCAGTCTTCACCGTCTGAATCGAGAACAGGGAGAATGTTCAAGGCTGAAGATCCAAGATGCATGCCCCGTATGATGCCTCCATATCCAACCTTAACTCTGTGACACAGAAGCAGGATGGAATCCCATAGTGCAGTTCTTCCCTGAAAATAAAGACCAAAACAATTGTTATTTCAAATGATGACACACATGCATCACTGACAAATTTAAGTACTAACATCCTAGTTGTGAGCAATTGGACTACCTTCCTTAGTAAATTGACTTAAACAAACCACCAATAAATGAAGTCAATTTGGTCCTAAAACAAGGTATTCATCATCCTTGTTATCTTAAATGCGTGGGGGTGTGTATGCAAGCACATATACCAGGGTCAAAGCCCTCTTTGGCACTGATAGATTAAGGCTGCTGCAAAAACTGTTTATTTACATGATAACATAACTCATGCATCCAGTGTTTATTCTCTGCTAGTTAGGTTTTAGGTTCTGTTAAGTTCAACTTTTGTCCTCCCTTGGTGTTGTAATCAGTGACCCTGAGTACCCCTATCCCATAAACTACGCACCTGAAGGGAAAACTGGACTTTCTTATCCCAGTACATGGCAAAGATTGGCAAGCTTTGTTTTCCGGCAACCAGCACACAAGCTCCTGGGTGAAGAGTGGAAGGAACACCAGACATTACTGCAATGTACTTCTCAGGAAACCTTTCTTTTGGAGGAAGAACCCCCAAGAATAAAGGATTCTTGCTAGACTGTGCTCCGGCATAAGAGCTAGGATCCACATGTAGCATCCACTTCGGGTGTTCTAAGAAGGCACAAAATAAATACAGGAGCAAGTGAGAGTCAGTTGGAAGCTCAAGAGTCCACTTCTTGTTCTTTTTGTCATAGACTTCCCCGCTTCCGAGATACTCATAATTCTTCAGGCAGGTTCCTTCAGCTAGCTCTGCAAAATTCACAAGCATAATCAGCTCAAGATGAAAGTTTACAAAAGTGGACCAGAGTATGGTTGAAAAAAGCTTCTTACCTCTGATCCTTTGCACTGTATAATCTGCCCGAATACTGCTTTGTGGCAGTAACCCTTTCACCCACTCTCCTTTCATCAATGCGTGAAGCCTCTGATGTTCAGTTATGGCATCTACACATTCCTGCATGACAGGAATCAGTGCATTTTGCTGGGGAGATTGCTGTATATTGGAAGGAAACTTTGCTGCATGTGATAAGATAAACCAAAGAAATTCCTTAGCAAAAGTACACAACCGAGCCTATCCCAACAAATGTAACAATTGGAAAAGCTTAATCATTGCAATAAAAGTTGTTTAGAAGCAACTTACGGATGGAAGTATCAAGAGTCTGAACAAGACTAGCACGTAACTGATGAAGAAGGCTTTCTTCATCAAGGTTAAATGCTGGTTGCCATTCCTTAGTCCTATCAATAGGAGACACGGCAGCTGGACCCCCACTAGTTGGTAAATCACTTCCCACAGGACTAACAGGGATTGAAATACCAAGCTTGGAAGCAGAATGCATTACCTATAAATATTGAAGCTGAGTATAATTAGATACTTGACTGTAGATGATAAGTAGAAGTAAATAAAGAAGATGATATCAACAGACCTCAGTCTTTGCTATATAATTTTAGATATTTTCTCAGAGAAAATTTGAAGAGCATGCATCAAAGTTTGGGAACAATTTTCTGGAAAGCCTGAATTGTGAATTGTGACCAAGTTCAAAGCAGTGCCAACTTCTGAATCACGTGTCTTACCATGAATAAGCAAAAATAAATTAAATTAAAATCATGCAGAAATATTTCTGATTCCAAAAATCATTTTTCAAGCTAAATCATGTCAAGATATGCTTCTTGTTTTATCTCAAACAAAGATCACATATCTTTATTACAAACATAAGATAAGCAAGTTAAATAGTCACCAAATATAACATGTAAATCGACATCAAATATAACATGTCCAAAACCAACAAAGTAGAAACAAAAAAAGGAAGCTGCAAAAAAAGTTTACTTAAAAACGCTAATTATTGATAGTAAGAAAGGAGGGGGAGATGATAATGATAGCAAACCTGTATATGACTGGTTTCAATCTTGTTGAGTAGAGGATTTAGCAAAACTGAAGAAAACCATTGCCTGAGGCGGTCACGCCACTGCTCAATTTGAGGATAGATGCCCAAATGCTCAAAAGCTTCGATTGACTCTTCCATGGACATTGGAGGAGGAAATTCACCGTCTCCTTTCTTTGGAGGAGTGGTAAATTTCTGGGAACCAGGTGACATCCTCACAGGCCTCAAAGGTGTGCTCCTCTTAGTTCCAGATGTATTAGCTGAGCTTGCAACAGTAGCAGGACTGGCTATGCCAAAACCACTGACGGTCGGTGGCGGTGTTGTCAGTTTCCCGGCTGATTCACTGATTTTCTCATCTACTTCTGTCAAGAACTGCTCAAGTTGTTCTTCAGTTATTATCTCTTTAGCATGGGCTGGTCTCTTGCCTGACCAAGAGGTTGAGACTGCTTGATCACGTGCTGGAGAAGTGTGGAGAGAAGGAAGGGGTGAACTAGCAGGAGAGACAAGATATATAGAAGATGGGGAAATCTGTGATCTGGATGCAGTGCTGAAAGCATTCAACCTATTACCACCACTGGCATTTGATCTTTCAGCTTGGGATTTACGATTTGGACTGGTTATTGACTGATGAAGTGGCACAAGGGCATCTGGAGATGATGATGACAAGTGGGGTTTAGACTTGGGGGGTTTAAGTGAGGATTCAGATAAAGCTTGTTCAACTTTTGGCTTTATTCCCAATAGCCCTAATTGCTGGTTTGTTAGTCGTGGTTGATTCTTAGATACTTTGCTTGTTCTGCGCAGAGAGATGACTTTGAGAAGTGCAGACATACTTCCAATGAAAACTAAAACCACCATAGTTTGTATTGTCTTCGCCAAGAAATCTGAAACAAAAATTTGAACATTCAAATACAGCCACAAAGCTACACTACTTAGCGCGATCAATCAATGAGATTCCATTTGAGATAAAAAAACTTACAAGCTGCATCTTTGGATATATCTATGGATCTCAGCTTCTCAATCAACCCATTCTCCCTTAATTAATTGAAACAAAAAACTGAGTCAGAAACATGTTTAAGTTTATACTATAGCAACTTAGACCAAAACTACAAAATATAAATCTTTACAATAACAAGAAAGAGAGGGAAAAAAAAAAAAAGGGACACACTTCAACAGCAATTTTCCTATTGGATAAACAGGAAACCGAAGAAGCAAAATGGAAATTACACCTGTCATTATCCATTTTCTTGATCTTATTAGTAAAATGGAAAAGTGAGGTGGGGTGGGGTGCAGGGTGCCCGGAGAGGTTAATCTCCAGTATGGCCTATGCCACCCAAAACAAAAATGCTTCCAATTATCTGTTATTTTTTTCTTGCAATCTAAAAGATGAGCTATTGTCCATCCATGTGAAGCCATGCTCAATCTTGCCAAGAACCAACTGTAGAGAGGCAACCGCAAAAACTCGATACAAGGCCACCAGAAGCTATGAAAGTTCAAGCTTCGCCTCTAATTTCTCATCAACAAAAGCCACAAAATCCCAACTAAATTTTCTTTCAGATACAAATGTCACTATAATTATTATTTAAAAGAATAAACTGTCAAATACAAAAACCATAGAATACATGGAGGTGAAATATTGGTTTCTCAAATTTCCAAGTCCTCTTCTCCTTTCCATTACACTCCAAAGATGAGGAAAAACAATAAAAAGCAAAGAAACGCTAATAAATCTTCACTAAAATCCTTCAAAGCAGCTAAAATAGCAACCCCATTGTGTCGTTTCACTTCAAGACTCAGCAAAAAACCAAAACCCACTCTCCCAAATCCACATTAATCCACACCCATAACCAATAGAATAACCAAAAAAAAAAAAAAACACGAATACAGGTATAGATTAAAAAAATAATAATGATAATAAGAAAAGGAAAAAAGTTAGTACCTTGAGATGATGGAAAGAAGAACAAAAGCGGAGGCAGAGGAAAGCGAGAAGATGAAAATAAGAGACGATTTAGATGGCTGGAGGCTGTTGGCTGTGAGCGCAGCTGATAGTGCCGGGTTCTGATACACGGCGAACTTGCTCGGCTTCGTCGGCGGCGGCGGAGACGACCCCATCTTGTCTGTCGCTCCTCCTCCTGATTCCATTACCTTTTCACTGATTAGCTCAGCTCATAGATTTTTTCATATGGGGGATTTCCTTTCCTTTGGCGGTGATGCTGGTGAGTGTTTTCAGTTCAAAATTCGTACTGTGATTTTGAGTTTTAGCAGGGAATTTCTTTGTCCTATGTGGAAATTTAAAATTCATCAATAAAATTTAATTGATTTAAGAATTTGGATCTTCTCTTAATTTAAAAAAAAAAAAAAAGTTCCTTGAGTTTGTTAAAATTCACATTAGTCAAAATATTTGGATGAACTCCAAATCCAATACATAAAATCTATAAAATCTTATTACAAATATAATTTTTAAAATATTTTATATATAACAATTATCTTTCTCATTCTGAAAAAAAAAATGTTTCATTCAATATATTTTCTTTTATTTAATTATATAATTTTAAAAAAATAATTATACAAATTTGTAAATTAAAATATCAGCTAATTGTAAATTTCTTATTGTTTTAAATTTTGCACTGTCACCACTAAACTCATACTACTCAAGAGTCAGAGCTCAAAAATATGCATGAGCAAGTAAATCTATTTTTTATTGGGCTCAACTTTAGTTGGCATACCTTGGATTTCTTGGGGGTTCTTTAGAAGGCCCATGGGGTGCCTTAGTGAAGTTTCGAATTAGAATTGTTACCATTTGGGTTTACGTAAAATATAACTTACGACACAAATGTAGTTATCCATAATCTCTTACTAATTTCACATACTATTTTTGAGTTGTGAGTTACAGCAGCTGTCTTATCACCGATCTATTTTGACTTTTGAATGATCTCAATTAGCTACAAAAATTATAGAATTGTATAATAATTACTTCTGTAATTTTATGAGGTGATAATATAAATACAATTGACTGCGAAAACAAGATTCTCAAAATTCTATTATAAAACTAAGAAGAAGAGAATACAAAATTATCTCATGAGATCCTATTTCTATAAGAAAATTACAATTTAAACTTTTTTACTACAAAATTTCAAATTTAATGTTATAGTATAAAAAGTAAATTTGACTTGTTTGTTTTAACTAAATATTAATGAATTTTTTATTATATTATTAAATTGAGGTGAGCTTTGTTGATTAATTGAAAGAGCCATGCTCTTCACACCCCATTTTCTTATAATCATATTTGTATTGTTACTTGAAATTACACAAAAAGGAGAAATATGAATTTAATTAAACTAAAATTATATATTTACAAACAATGAACCTATAACTATTTTCTAATTTTTATATATGATATAATTAATATTATAGATAAAATCAAGATAATTTTGAAACAATGAAGAAGTAGATTATCTAATAATAATAATAATAATAATAATAATAATAATCATCATCATCATTTTAGTATGAAAAAATATGGTTATAATCTAATTAATTTGTTCAAATAATAGTAAATATAATTAAAATTTCATTGTAATCTTATGTCTTCCTTTGTAATTTCATGGAAAAAAAATAAAAAAATGAAGAGTGTGGCTATTTGAACTCACTAATTTTCTTTCAACATTTATTTTTTTAGAATTAAAATAATTATCAAATTATAATTTATTATTTTAATTTAGCAATTCTCAAATATTACAAAATTACTCCTGATTAACTAATTTCTCTCTCTATTATAACAATGGTCAGATGTTAAATTAGTATCTCTCTCTTTCAATTTTTCTTTTTTTATTCTTTCTTACTAAATTAATTTTATTTTTTTCTTACTTTTCACTGTAACATTATTAGGTCCTACCTATTATTATCATTTAAAGTTTGTGCTTCTAAAATTTGAGGAAAAAAATTTTAATACATTCAAAGTGGTATTTCTTTTTTTTTTAATTTTCATTTTATTTTAGATTATAATAGGGTTCAACTTGTTGATTTTTGAACAACTTTATTTGTTAAAATGTAAATATTTACTTCATGTATCACAATAAAATTTTGATAAAGGGAGAGAGAATATGGTCAAATAAGTAATTAATCATTTCCATAATAAAAAAGGTGAGGTTATTTGAGCCTATAAAATTATGCTTAAAACCTATGCTTTAATGAAAAATTATATTACAAAAATAGCCTTAAACGAAATTACCAAAAAAAAAAAGACAAATAATTTAAGTTAATTAATTAATTAAACTCAACTCTTTTGCACCCACCATAATCCCTAACCATCTCCTCAACGACTAAACGTTAAATAATTGACTGTCTTCTTCCAATTTTAATATTCGAACCAGCGTAATCGATGGTGTGGATCCAGAAGCAATAGTTTGCAAGTTGATTCAGTAAGCTTTCAACGTTCAACCTTCTCTAGAAATAGGGTGAGAGGTGTCAGATAAACGAAGATTTATTTGGGTCATAAATTTATTTAACCAAATTTTCCCGAGACAAAGAAACAAGGAGATATGGTTGTTCAATATACAAGATCAGCAACGTGAATAAAAAAAAAAAAAAGGATTTGAGAAAATGACAGCGAAAGAATACAAAACGAAGGGGGATGGGTTTGGAAGGGAATTTGGTGGGTTGACTGTAGCCTCTCTCTTCTGTGAATTATTTGATAAATTCAGTATTTTTAATTATTGCAAAAGCAAAAATAAATAAATAAAGAAAGAAATATAAAAATTCAAAATCAATAATTGTAAATTGTATTTTACGTAACGTAATGTATTATATTATGTTATTATAATAAATCCACATTAGTTATAGTAGTAGTAGAAAAAAAAGAATATTTATTTTAAAAAATTATTATGTAAATTATAATTAATTATCGTATGTTACATTGAACGTAACTTACGGATTGCCTTATATTAAATTTTAATTAAAATTGTAGTACGTGCATCAATTAATTAATTAATTATAATAAGAAATTTTTTTAAAAATTTATCCGGCGTGGGCTGGATGGATAGCGGATAAAACTTGACTCAGCGCCAACTGCTGTCCTATCGTATCGACAAGTCAGTTCATGAACTGGAGGGATCATCCAGTGTTTCCAGTTTCAGAGAAGTCTGAAATTATTGACAGCCCAACTTCAACACGCGTACGTACAACTTAAATCTCTTTATAATACGTCGGAGACATGATGAATTCACTTCAGTCCGTAAAACACAAAGGAGAGGAGAGAAAGTAAAAAGGTAAGAGAGAAGAATGCAGAGGCTCTTGGGTGGTGCACGGTCTCTCTGTGCTTCGTTCTTTACGAAGAAGCAGAAACATTCGGCTGCTTTCTCCTCCACTGCTCTGCTCTTTGATGACACTCAATTACAGGTCCCTCTCTCCACCTCCGCGTGCTTTTGTTCTCGCGTCTTCATTCATTATTCGTTTTCCACGTGAAAAAATGACTTAGCCTTATGCTTACAGTTTAAAGAAAGTGTGGGGCAATTTGCGCGAGAAAACATTGCTCCTCGTGCGGCAAAAATTGACCAATCAAATTCTTTCCCACAGGTGCTTTTTTACTTTTACTTCTTAATATTTTCTTATATGATATCAGTGCAAATAGCGTTGAAATCAATTTTTTGATTTTGGTTGTTTCTCTTGCTACAGGATGTTAATTTATGGAAACTCATGGGAAATTTCAATCTCCATGGAATAACAGCTCCACGTATGCTTCTCTATCTTATTTATTTATCTATTTATTTATTCATTTTTTATTTGCATAAGCTAAGTAACAATTTTTTTTATTTCTGCTTCGTCGTGATTGTCTTTACCTTGGGTTTTTTAGTCTTTGAGCTTGGACTTGGTTCGGCTTTATTCGTTTCTACTAAAACCTTAAACTTTGGGTTCTCTTGTAGAGGAATATGGAGGGCTTGGACTTGGTTACTTGTATCATTGCATAGCAATGGAAGAAATTAGCCGTGCGTCGGGATCTGTTGGTCTCTCTTACGGTGCCCATTCTAATTTGTGCATCAATCAATTGGTAATTAAGAGAACTGAGGATCTGTCAAATTGAAATAGTACTTGCCTGGTTGTTCAATGGTGCTTAAGGTATATTCCAATTTTTTTTTTAATGGTTGTTTAGGTGAGGCATGGAAGCCCTGCTCAGAAAGACAAGTACTTGCCCAAGGTGTGATTTTCCATCTGTTTTCATTTAGTTTGTTGCAAGGTTGAATATTTGTACAGTTTCTCTATAGCATATGACATATTCTCTGTTGAATTCTGATTCTGCTATAAATTGATTGTGCTTTCGTAGCAGTATTGACAATCTTTTCTGTAATTTGTGGTTGCTTCCATTGATCCTCTGTTATGATACTTTATGGTCTAGTTGAAGTTATTCTGTAATATAGTTCTTAATTTCATTGTACTGTTACTTTTAAGGGGCCTCCCTGTGATTTCTTTTGTGTTCGATGTTTCTGCTGTTTGCATTCATGAAAATATGGCAATATCCTATGTTTCTTGACTTCATTTTAACTTACCTTTGGTCTGTTTTTGTGAAGCTCATTAGTGGAGAACATGTAGGTGCTCTTGCCATGAGTGAACCCAACGGTAACTTGCCTATGCTTCTTCTGGGGCTGTCTACCTTTTTGTTAGGCAAATTGTCTGATGTCTTTGTATTCAATGCAGCTGGCTCTGATGTTGTTGGCATGAAATGCAAAGCTGATCGCGTAGATGGGGGTTATATTATAAATGGGAACAAGATGTGGTGCACCAATGGTCCAGTTGCTCAGACGTTGGTATTTTGAAAAATTCTTTTGCTTTGTCATGCATGTCTGTTATAATTGATAATAAGCTACCTTTTACAGTTATTGAATTTACTCTTGGTATAAATTTTTTTCTTATTCTGGTTAATTTCTTTTTTCATTTGTTGCCGCTGACCATCAATGTGCCTCAGGTTGTTTACGCAAAAACAGACATTAAAGCTGGCTCAAAAGGAATTACAGCATTTATCATAGAGAAAGGAATGCCCGGGTACTTCCACCAAAGCTAATTTATTTCTTCACTACTCAGCGTTGGCAAGTCATAAAACCTTTTCCTCAAAAGTTTTTAGAAAATTTAACAAAGCCAAATTTTGTGGTTTTAGACTGTTGTTAGTCCTAGGATGAGTTGTTGGTTATCTGGGACATATAGAACAGTTTTGATAAATGATTCTGTAATGATCAGGCAACTAACTCTTTTGACAATGGTCAATCTGTCGAACTACTACCATTTCTTGGTCATATCTGTTGAGGGCTTTGTGCTGACTAACCTGCTTTAATTGTTAGCTAATCAAATTGTAGAATTATATATAGACTCAACTCACCATGGTCTTAATAAAAATCTTAACAGGGTTTATAACATGAGGATGGAAACGTAATTGCATTGGACATAAGAGGTGGATTCTAGACAACAAATAGGGATGAAACCATTCTGTTTTGCTTCTCTAAGATTAACATGCTCTGAAAAAATTCTCATTTAAAACTCTGTTTTAGACAAAATGGAACAAGGATCCTTGTTCATAAGTTCCTAAAATATTTCTAATAAGCACACGAGGTCTGCTTACAGTGATGATCATTGATTCTTAGCAAGTTTGATTTGGTTCTGCAGATTCAGCACTGCCCAGAAGTTAGACAAGCTCGGGATGAGAGGAAGTGATACGTACGTCTGAAATGCTTTTATTTGAACTTTTCGTTTTTGAAGTCCACCCCTGCTCTTTCCCTCTTGGCTACTTGTTACTAATAATGCTATTGGTCTATGCAGATGTGAGCTTGTATTTGAGAATTGCTTTGTTCCAAATGAGAATGTTCTTGGGCAGGAAGGAAAAGGTTGCGTCTCATTCGGTGAACCTAAAATTTTTAATTATCTTACATAGGTGCTGCATGTCTATTGGAGAACTGGAAGAACCATTTCTAATTTCTGCCTGTTCTTTTGTTATCTCCTTTTATTATCAGAACCAAGGATTGTTTGTTGTGCTCATAATTATTTGGAAACCAGTTGATCACATTCTGATCCAAGCTTCTTGTTTCTTTTCAGGAGTTTATGTTCTGATGTCGGGACTAGATTTGGAGAGGCTTGTTTTGGCAGCTGGGCCCCTGGGTATTATGCAGGCATGCCTTGATGTTGTTCTTCCTTATGTTCGTCAGCGGGAGCAATTTGGCCGTCCACTTGGGGAATTTCAGTTTATCCAGGTTCATACTTGCTATTGGGAATAACAATTGTTTGGATAAGTGCTGTTACTTAACGTGCACAATTGCTTTACAGGGAAAAACTGCTGACATGTATACTGCTTTACAATCATCAAGGTACAAGAGATTCTGATTTTGTAACATGTCAATGTGTCTAAAAGCTTTAGTTTTCCTCATAGCAGCAGTTAACAAACTGCTATTATTTCAGGTCCTATGTTTATTCTGTTGCCAGGGACTGTGACAACGGAAAAGTTGACCCTAAGGTATTGTTGAAATCTGAATTCTGTTCTTTTCCCTTTTTTTTTTTTAAGTGGAAGGGGAAAATGAAAATGACTATATCTGTCTAATAGCATGAGATTTTTAACTGAAGCAGACAATAACTGACTGTTGATACAATTTTCAGGACTGTGCTGGAGTGATACTTTGTGCAGCTGAAAGAGCCACCCAAGTTGCTCTGCAGGTGAACCTACAGTTCTTCCTAGTCTTAACCTGTCTTTTTGTTTGTGCAATGACTATATTATTATGCAGCCTTTTTAAGCGGCAAATTCTGAACATATAATTGTCAATTTGTTGATTGAGCTCATATTCTACTTTCCAGGCTATTCAATGTTTAGGTGGTAATGGTTATGTAAATGAGTATGCCACTGGACGTCTCCTTCGAGATGCCAAACTATATGAAATTGGGGCAGGCACCAGCGAGATAAGAAGAATGATTATAGGTCGCGAGCTCTTAAAGCAACAGTGAGAGATGGCCGCTTTGTCTTGCACATACTTTCTATATTCATTTTAAATTGTGAAATTCCCTTGGTTTAAAACAGGGAACGCACGAACAAGTGCTGAATTATAAAATTTACCGGTTTATCAACTCTACAAAATAAAATTTGCACGTTCTATTTTCTCAAATATTTATGTAAACTTTCGTAATTTTACTTGTTTCGGTAATGGCCAGGAGGAAACGTGATAAAATTGTCCACACCATTTCTTTGAATAGCCACAAATCTTATCATAATGCATGACGGATTTGTTTGTGATGCCTTTATTGTACTGTGTTTCTGCATGTCTGATGTCACATCTGTGCATTTCTAGACAACTGAAACACATCACTTCCAATCAAGTTTGGTGCATGTAGTAAACTGAATCGTGTAGGTCCTTTAACCTGCTTTCTCTTCTAAATTTAATCCAAATTTGCTGTCTTACAAAGAAATTGTAGAAGCACAGGGTCCGCACCCAAGTGAGCAACGAATCAGCTGGAGCCCGAATTCTATTTTTCACCGTAATGCGGCCCCAATCGGGCTATCGTTTCGTTACGGAAGCCAAACAGAAGCACTTTCCATTTTCCATCACGTCAAAACATATCGTGACTGAATTATTGATGCTAGCATGTTGCCGGTCGGCAGAAAGCACAAGTTGAAATCAGTTTACAACTGTGATTGTCGATAATAAGAAGGCCAAATAGGAATGCGCACACAGGCAAACATAAGACCCCTAATTAGGTTCATATTTATTACGTTGTACATACAAACATATCATCAAGCACGTCTAGGAACTTCAGACCCTTACTACCGTTGGAGAAGAGTCTGGCTGGCTGACTGATGAAGACTTCGAAACTGAAACTTCCATTATTACCGGTGCTTGATCCAAGCAGCTTTGAGTATCATCAGTGGTTCCAATGGTCATCTTCTCCACTTCTTCTTGCGTATAGATATGGATCTTGGACACCTCATTACAGAATTCACTGCTACCACAAAAACTCGTTTGTTAAGACAACAGCAAAAGACAAATCCAATTGTTCTGCTCGCTAGTCTAGGACTGCTAAAGATCTTGTCATTGGATAGAAGCAGAAACATAATAGAGAATGAACTAAAGGTGATGAGAGAATATTTGACACTTACTGCCAAGGATCATCCCCAACAACCATCACATCATTCTCACTGTCGGTGTACAAGATCCGCCATCCTTTAGCAGGATCTCGTAAAAGGCCTTCCATGTTAAATAAGTGCTCTAGTTCACTTAGCAGGTCATTGTAGCCATTCAGTCTCCAGAGATCAATAGCTCTTCCAACCAAGCTGCCTTGCTTGTGAACCTTCCCCAGGTTAATGAAACATCATTAGTAAAAGGAAAAGGCAGAAATTAAATATTGGCAAATTCTTTCCAATTTTGATCCTTACATAGCTCACCTTTGTACAACTCCTCTTACCAGGGCTTTGAGAGCTTGGAGTAGGTGTTTCAGAAGTCAGAGAGAACCCAAAAAGCTTACATCCAGCTGCTGTCCCATTAAAGCTTCCATCTTTGTGACTCCTCATATTTGCCTTGAAAGTGGGTGTAGGGATATTTTCCACAGGCTTATGCTCGTTCAGAAGATTTGCTTTTCTAATTTCGGCTCCAATTGCTGGCATCTGGATAGAAGATGAGTGGAGTTTAACATTTTCTCTCTGGAGGTTAGAAGCATAAGGGCGCATTGTGTGATGTTGGGCAGTTTTGGGCATATCACCATAAGGGAAAAACATATTTGACAGGCCTTCTGATGGTGGAGGGTAGATATTGGGCTTGGATGCTTGATACATGTTCATCGAATTGCAACCAAAATTGGGTTTTCCCCAAGTGCCTAGATTGAGATCCACTTTTCCAGTCAGGGATCTCAATGGGCATATTTCTTGACCTTGCAAGACCTTTGGAAAACTATTGGATTCCACAAAGCCTGTGTAAGAGGTGGGGCGAGCTCTAACAAGCTCATTAATATTATCCTTTCTGATTCCATTTAATGCAAGACTTTGATGTGCGGGCGCTCGCATTTCAAAACCCAGAGGGTGGTTAACAGTATCACATCCATACAGGGGTGATACAAAACCTACATTTTCTTGACCTTGCAAGACCTTAGAGGATCTTACAGATTCCTCAAAGTCCAAAACCCCACCACCTCTGGCTGCAAGAAGACAGATTATAACATGGAGAAGTTAGCAAGTGTGAAGAAGAAAATGCTGGTATTATTATCTAATCGGGAGGATTTTTACCACTGACAGGGTAGTCGGGTGTAGTAGCCTGCAGACCAGTCCGCAGTTTCTTCATCCTTGGGGAGGACTGAATGCTCAGGGGTGGGAGAGAAACAGAACGATCAATTTCCCAGGGGGAAACCTGCTCTTGATGATCACTCCCAATACACTCATCCCATCTGACCTGTCCAAACATATATAAAATTGGTGAATAAAACATGTATGCATAAGTAATCTAATGTGACCCAGCAGGGTCCATCAAATTAGCATGATAAGATGGAGGAATTCAGGCGTGAGTGAGTTTCATCAACTACTTGGCTCCCTAGAAGCAGCCTGGTATTGTTAAATCAGCCTAATTAATGCCGTGTGAATTATAGTATAAAAACAAACCGAGCTTAAGAAAATTCAGTGATCTTCCCAGAGTAACTGAAGTACATATACTTATTAGTGATTGTGTATGAAAGGTAAAGAGGTAGCACACATATATTAAAATAACGGTCTACCAAGCAAACAAGTGGAAGCTCGACAAGGAAGCGATTCCCTCATATTCAGGATAAAGAACAAAAATTGCAAGTAGACAAAAGACAATAAAATGCAAGATTGTCCAAATCAAAGAGAATGGGAATACTGTAGATCAGTTATTGATAGCATAATTATAAAGCTCACCATTAAGCATCTCCATTTTGAGTTTGGCCATCGATAGGGATCCAAGTCAGTGATTCCAGTCACTACACCATTGCACCTTCAAGATAGTAGAAATGACACCACAGTATGAGAATAATCATCACCAGTAAAAATATAATTATTGTCATGCTGTGTAATGGACTCATACAATACCTTCTTTCAGGAGAATCGTCCATTTCAAATCTCATTTTGAATCTTGTTCCAATGCATATGGGATTCATGATGCTCTTCACGTACTTTTGGTAGGGTATGACAAAGTCTGCGTGAGTGGCCCTGCATTTCAACATTTTAGAAATAAAAATCTCTTTTCTCATAAAGCAAGCCTGACCCAGCAAGTAAATAAAAATGCAAGAATGAATGGATTCGTCTTCAATTTCATAAGAACAAGAGCTATTAGCTCAAACTTCTAGAATACAGTCTTAGAATATGGGCTGAATGATTGCAGAACAAGCGATCTGAAGAGAAATGCTTGCTAAGTCAATGAAGCCATTCCTTAATCAATTCAAGCTTCATAGCTTAATTTCCAACTGAAATTAAGAAATCATAGTCATTTAATTTACAACATACAGCTTGACCATTTTTGTTCAACTCCCAGGAACCAGCTTCAAAATCTACGATATAATTTCTATCATTGAATCATTTTTTCCAGTACACATGTGCTCAGTTAACCAAAGAACAGAATGAACAAAAATTAGTAATCCAAGCAAGTAAAGAGGTTCACAGTCAAAGGCAAGGGGCTGTAATATGTAGCTGATGTGCTCTATTACCTAAATTTACTATACTCTTCTTATTGAGGCAAATGTTTGACACATAACTCTTTCAAAAACTCATACTCACATGCTAGTGCTAAAGTTACATTCATATATATGATATTATTCACGCTGCGGGAGTGGAGCCTCATATGATGTTTTCTCAATAAAATCACAGCTTGAGAGTGGTTGACATCCAATCCATAGAATTACTTATGCTATTAGTCTCATTGACAACAAAATGCCTTGTAGTAGTTGCAACCGTTCACAGTCATCAAGTAGAAAGAGGGGTGCAAAAAAGAAAAAAGTGGGACTGTGGGACCAACAGAGAAGTATCAGTATGAATTTCATTTCCTCCATTTAAGCAGACAATGGTCAATTACCTTGGACTGTAGAAAACATGGAACATGCTCTTGGTTGATACTGCATTAGCCACTACAGAAAGAACATTGGGGTATGAATTCTGCTTCGAAAGAATTGAATCAGGAAGACCATTTCTAGGTTGAACAGATCTTCTGATACCCAACCTCAGCTCTCCATCTTTACCCCTACAAAATGAAAGAAAAATTTTGCAGGTTCTGGTCACTAAAATGGGGTTGGAGAAACCCATGACAATAGGATGTTGTTGATTGGAAATGAAACAATGAATTATTTGCTCACAGCATTGGAATACCCTTTAGTTCACTGTTTTGGACTAGCGAAACTTGTTCAAATCTTCTCATGCATTGAGCATTTTGGGATTTAGAGAAGGCACTAATTTTATCTGTTTTCATAAAACTCGACGATGTGCAAATGATTTCCTTGTAATAATTCTTTTCTCCTTTTGACTAGTTACCATATTCACAGAGCTAACAGTGACTTTTGGGTCCAATTCATAACAAAACGAGAAAATTACAATGTAATGTTACATGCATCATCAAAATGTTAATTTCTTTTTTTTTTAACCTCAGGAAAAGCACTGCATCCCCTGAAACGAGATTCTTTTGGCTCACAAAGATGCTCCATCCTGTGGTAAGCAGATGCCGCCTTGGCTGACCTAAAAGGTAATAAACATTGAACTTTATCGATTTCTCCTTCAATTTTTCTTTGTTCTTTGATAAGAAACAGACAGGTTTCGAGAAGTTTCCCAAAGTTACCTCTATAAATATGTCGAAACCTCCACTCCACTCCATGCAGGTCCTTGGCAACAAGCTCTTGAGAGGGTCTCTGCTGTTTATAGTCCTGAAATAAAGGAAATACCATCACTTTAACTAGAAAATCTCCATTATTATGTTACCATCTGATTTTCTAAAGCATAGCAAACATATAAAAGCATAGAACTGCACCAGAGGAGGGAAACAATCTTCGGCAGCCCTACGAGGAACAGAGAACCCGCCATGGGTACTAGTATCAGAAGCTGTAAGTGTTTTGCAGAACATATGAGGAGTTGATTTTGTAGTTGATCTTCCACCCCCCTCCTCATCCACACCCAAATCTTCAAGCTGTTTTGCCTCTAAATTTAGCCCTTCCAACTATTTAAAACGCCAAAGGATACGGTATGAGCAACAGAAATTTAAATTCAACACGTTAAGAATATAAACTCTCATAAAACATATACAATAATTGCTAAAAACTTACAAGTTGAAAATTTTCATCAAGAAATGCAACTAGTACGCACTAATAACAAAGACAGAGAAGCCAATTAGCAACATTTTAGGCAGAAAATCATACCTCCGGTTGAGGAAGCAAAGCAACCTGAGTATAGACCTCATCATTCTCTTTATTAGCCTGTTACATAGAGAAATTACAATTAATAATCAAATTTAAAAGAATAAAAAGAAAATGGGAAATCGTATAGCCTTATGCTGAAGGCTAATATGAGAATTCACAAGCAATCCAACACGAAAGGAAAAGGACCCTGTACTTACAAGCAGTTGAACATCCACAACTTTGCAAAAGATTTGTGGTTGGAGATCAAAGTTGGGAACTTCAATAGGTGGAAAAGCAGACGATGAGGCAACTTGTTCTAAGTGACCCTGAGGGAAGTAAACAACTACATTTCCTTTCTTGGGCAGTGAAGTGAGAGGACCAGCACAAGCATGCCAAAGCTCAAAATAAATTGAAGAAGATAAAGAAGAAGAAGAAGAAGAATTTGCAGAACATGAAGAAGAAGAAGATGAAGAGTTCAAGTAACAGACACAACCACTGTTGTTCTTCCCACAATCTCCATTGCAAAATGCAATCTTTTCCCCCTCAGTAGTTGCTGCATGGTTCAGATCAAATTCCATGAACACCTCAGCCGAAAAAACAAAAAAGGGTATTCTTTGTGCTCTCTCAATACTAGTAAAGTACCATTAACAAACCACACACTTAAGATAATATCTTTAATAGTAATGAAGTGGTGATAACAAGAGCACCCACAAAGCTTAAAAATACTAAGGAAAATGTGGAAATGGGGTCAAATCACGGAAGAAATTTCATATTTTTGAGGGGTACCTAAAGCTAAAACAGGAGAAGGGTGCAAGAAGATGAATAGAAAAGAACAAGAAAGTCATGCTAAGGCTTTAAGAAGAAGGGAGGAAAAAAAATAAAAGATGAGATGAAAGAAAGAGAAAGGGTATCAAATAATAACAAGGAATTCAAAGTATGATTCCTCTCCCATTTTTTGCAGGTACTGAGAGGAGGGAGCAGGAGAAACAGAAGACACAGACAATTGCTTACAGAAAGAACAGAAACACAAACAAAAAGCAAAAAAGAAATAAGAAATGAAAAAATAAAATAAAAGCCAAGTGAGTGAGGACTGAGGTGGTGGCTTTTTTGGAATTAATACTGTTTAAAGAGAGACTGTGTTGGGTGGAGGGGACAAGCTAAGACATTACACAACCCACACTCCCCTCTCCTGTCACTTTGCTTTCTTTCTTCTTTTTTTTCTTTGCCTTGGCTTTTTCTTCTTTTGTTATTTTCCCCTTTTTTTGTTTCTTCTTGGGTCAATTATAGTATTACACTGTAGAAATATTTTGAGTAATTATAAAAGTATCCCTAATACTTTGCAAAAGCAATGAATTAGTCCACAAACTTATCTGCTGTCTCAAAATCATCACTATTATTTATCTCTATTGGTAAGAACTAAGCATGTAATAAGATTATTTTATCCTTTTCATCAGTAAATTTAAGAGAGTAATTATAAAGTTTGAATCATAAATTATGATTCTTATTTGATCTGAATTCTTTGATTTTTTTTTTTAAGTATTAACATGTTTAGTTACAGAACTACAGATCTAAATACATATGATGAGAACTGAGGGTCTATTAACACTAAAAAAAATCTAAAATTAATAAAGGTGAGATTTACCTCCATTTGATTAAGGTAGAAATAAAACAATACTCACTTGGGTATGAATTCGTCACTCAACAAAGGATGATTTTTTCCAATCTTAATCTTTCAATGATTATTTTGTTACAATAGTAAATTATGTGAACTTATTTCTGTATTTCAATTAGAAGTATAATGATTTAAAAAAAAGAACGTAATTTATTCAATTTTATTGATGTAATTTGATGGGATGGAGGAGTTTGAGAGAAGTAGTAAAATTACGAGTTATTTCCTATATTTACGAATTTACATGGAGTGATTTGATAATTTTAAGAAGTTGCTTTTTTTTTTTTTCTTTTTCACTGTATTTTATTCAGAGCCCTCCATTGTCCATTCATTCCCAGCTCCCACCACGGTCCAAGACAAAAGGGGAGTTTTCATTAATTCAAATCAATACAATACAACAAACAAAATCTAAATTTGTAACTTCTCTTTAGAACTTTCTTTATTTCCCCAAAAAAAACAATCACATAATGTCAACAATAAGAACAACTGCACCCACTAAATTCCCCTCATCATAGCCTTAGACTTCATTATCTCAAGTCATCAATTCCATCCAAATGTACCCTCTTGATATTTAATGTAAAAACTATTTGATCTAATTACAGACAGACAGTATCACTTTGATTCAACTTTTTACATTTTTATTAAATTAAAAAAAAAATGGTCCAATCTTGAAAAGAAATGGACCAATATTTATGGGTAATCTTTTTCTGTTGTGTTTTTATGAAAGTTGAGTTGAACACTCATTATCGAAAATAAAAATTAAAAAAAGAAAAAAGAAAAAAGATTTAAAGGAAGGAGCTGTCATTTGTCAATGTGAAAAAGAATGGGGCCAAGAGAGTTTGGCAGCAACTATCATGGGCGTGGTGTTAGTTGTTGGGACTCAGTGAGTCAGAGCCCCAGCACCAGGCACCAGCAGTCCACTCTTTTACTATCTATTGTCTTATCACTCTTTTGTTCCTTTTATATTTTTCCAGAGATGCTGCTGTCGCCCTTTCAACTTCCAATTTTCAGTTTCAGGCGCGTGGGTTTCACTTCTTTCCTGCTTTATTCTCAAAAGATGAATGAATATTTACACAATCTCTCTAGTACATGAATCTCAAAAAATAGATTTTGGCAGGATTTAGTGGGTACGTTTCCAAAATAATCAGAGTTTATCTATCCATTAGTTTAAATTTTAAGATGTAAATCTTTTGTCTTTTCTCTTACAAATAATATCATATCTTATATTTAATTAATTTAAATTAATGTAACGTGGGTAAGTGAAAATGAATAAAATTATTACAGAACAGTGAAAGTTTGATGATATTGATTTGGCATGCGCCTTTGGTGTTGCTTCATAAGCCCACCACTTACGTTCATCATAACATTTCATTCTCACGCTCACGCCTTAATTTTCTCAATTATATTTACCATCATATTTTTCTTTGTTTACCATACTGTCCTAACTACATTTGTCATATTTCACACCGAATGCCCCAACACCAACGACAGTCCAACACAAGCATTTACAAAGATGTTGCACGGAAATTCAAATATTAAAAATATCTCAAACAATTAAAAATTATTAAAAAAATTTACGGTACCCCAACATTAATCAACTTAAATAAACTATCTCGATTTTATATGTTTACGTGATTAACATAAATTTAGTCGTATTCAATTAATCTACATGTGGGAGTCATTTAAGTAAGTAAAAATATCAAAATGAAAAGTAAGATGCCGTTGGAAGTTGCTTTCTCCAATTTAATTTAGGATAATAACATTTGGATCTCCAAATTTTGAAAATTATAAAATAAGAAAATAAATTTTGTTAGTTTGTATCATTAGGTCCCTAAGTCGTGTTTGTGCTGTCAATATTAGTAAGGGTTAAACGTATTAACGAGTGAAATGAGACCACCAGATGAAGGTACGTAATATGGATTGTGGATTTAATTGATGAAACCAAATATTTATGTGGAGCATTTGGTAAATGTAAAAAAAATACTCAATGGGGGTAATGTAATCCACGCTCTGTGGATGCACGTGTGGAAGGAGAAAAGTAGGGGACATTAACCCAGGATTATTATAATGCATACCGAAGATAGTGAGAATGTCCAGCCAACGCATTTGTCGCTAAAATATGATAAAAGAGTCTTTTTATTTATTTATTTATTATTATTATTATTATTTTTTATTTTTTTTATTTTTTTGAGAATGATAAAAGAAGAGTCTGTTGATGTGCGTGGCCTTGGTAAAAGCCGAAGCCATTTCGATATTTGGACTATTGCATTGCTCTTCACTTATACAAACAGTGCCATCGCCTTGTGATTATTAATTCGATGAAGATTGTATTGTGTATTAAAATATTATGTTTATGTTAACTTATGTTTGACTATAAATTTTAGTTGTATTTGTATTATTGAATCCGTGGGGTAAAGGAGGAATAATAATAGAGTGAAAGAATATTTTGTCAAATATTTAAAAATATTTGTACTATATCTTAGGTTTTTCATTATATAAATTGTCAATCAAATTATATTAGTTTTCATATTATAGCAATTAGTGTTTACTAAATACTTTAATGATATAATTTTTAAGGTGCGACTGCCTAATCTTAATACCAAATAAGCCTTTATTTATTTTACAACGAGAGTGAATGACATTTTAGTGCAAAGTTTAAACAAATCGATGGTTCACACAACAAAAGTAAAGTTACTTGCTAAAATCACTCATTTTGAGTAGATAAAATGATAATCACATGTGGAGGTGGGCATTCGGTTCTACGAGTCTGAACTGAATGGTTCAAAAGATACGAAACTAATTGATTTTTGGTCTTGAATTGAAATGAAATTAAAAAAGAAAAAAATTTAATTTATATATACAATAATATTTTTTTTATTAATATTTTTGCATAAACCATGAATAATTCGTGATTATAATTAAATTGGATTAAAAAAAACTAATTTCAATAATAAAAAAATAAAAATTTAGTTAATACGGAAGAAAAATATTAAATGCTATGAATCAAACATAGAAACTAAACTGAAATATTTCAATTTGGTTAGATTTCCAAATTTGGTTCATATTCCATTCAAAATTTTCTAAATGGATGAGGGGTTTGGTTCAATTTAGTATTTTTTTTTCGGCAAAATCGAATCGAACCGAGATATGCTCACCCCCAAGTTACTGCCACTCACTCACATGGAAGAAAACCCTAAAAACAAAGCAAAATAAAAATGGAAGTCGCTCGAGGCTGTTGCCGGTCGCTTTGGGATATCGTTGCAGTCACTGATTGACAGATACTAACTGCACTGAGAAATAATCTTTCTGGCTTTCTTTTTCTGTCTGCTGCTTCTGTCTCTTTCTGTGTTTCTTTTTGCTTTTTTAAAAATATAAGTTTACGAGCATCTTCTGCTCCTGCTTTAATCATGAAATGGGCATCAAAGTGTTTGATGTTTGTCCGAGTGTGATTTAGATTTTTAGATGACGGGGGGCAGGGGCAGTGGGCAGTGGGCATATTTATGTTGAAGTTTCAATCGCCCGCATTCATCGTACTCGTTATCATGTGTCAATGTCTCTTCCCTAACCCCAATGCCCCGCCAGACTGACCTCACCCCCATCTTTAATCTCTCCTTTACACCCCCAAAACCAAATTCCAGAAGGAAGGCCTTTTTTTTTTTTTTTTTAGTTTCAATTAGTTTAATTTAATTTATCTGCCTCCTTCATCATTGAATTGAATTCAAGCTAATAAAAAAGCATTCTTTTTCTTTTTTAATGGGCCCTTTATGTCATTTCCTTTAGATGCTTTTTACAACAATTATGAACTTGTTTCAATGCTTTTTTTTTTTAAAACCTTTTCATTTTTAAGGAATTATACTATTACATACTGGTTGGGTTTTGAAATTTAATATTTCTGCATCTTAAACAAAAATTGATTTTAAGGATTTTTTGGTCAAATCTATTTTTTCTTAAAATATAAAAAAATTTTAAAAAAAATTTATTCAATTTTATGATATAAAGTTATTTTTTAGTGTTAATCATCTCATTCTCAAGTGTAAACCATCGTACTTGATTATTTCTATTAAAAATTGCTGTAAGTTCTTTTAGTTACCAAAAATAGATTATATTAAATAAAAAAAATCCTTTCATATGACTATTTATATATACAATGACTATTTATATGACTATTTTCTTTCATAAAATTGAGTGAAGGCAATCTGTTTTCTTGTTCCAGTGCGAGAAGTAGACATCCCTCGAATATTTGAGAGAGTTAAAATCTGAGCAGCGCTCCATTAGCATTGATGTATGTTGGTCCCAGTTATAGCCTGATTTGTATATATCAGTTATATTCTTATGTAATATGAGTTGTAATCTGAGCAATAGTCTCATATAATCAATATATATATATATATATACATACAAGTATCAAGTATCTATCCCCTAAAGATAACACATTTGTTTTGAAAAAAGGAGATTAGATTCTGTGAAGTGTGGCTGCTTCTAATAACTACATAAATGGATTGGGAATTAACTTTTAATAATGCTGTAAGAAATTACTTAATTTGGCTTTTTGTGCCTGAAAAGCTCTTTTGGCTAAATCTGAATATAAAAATTGTGGGTCCAATTTAGGGAGACAAATGGTATCCCTATAATAACTACCATTCAACTGGGGCATAATAGATGCCAGACAAAAATGGAATAATTGGTTGCATTTTGCAAAATTTGTTATTGAAAAAAAAAAAAAAAAGGTACGTTAGGGCCACATTATCATCATTTTCTATGGATAAAATTAATCATCCTTAAAAACATAATTATCGACCTTAGATCTTCTGATTTGGAGCTAAGATTTTGGTGTTTGATTTTACATTTTTTCAACAAGTTTTTGGGCTTTCATTATCGATTAATTATGACAACGTAAGATTGATTATGACCAATCTCAACCAAACCGACCCATTAATTAATGAAAAATAAAATTTTGTTTAATAAAGGCGTACAATTAGGCTTGGAATACAACCCATGCCCATGTTCAAAAATTAATTTAAACTTCTTTTTAGACCTCAAAGAGGTCCATAAAGTGATTATTTTGACTTTTTAACCATATTTTTTAAGCTTCATTAAAAGCAATTTTTTCAAACTTGCGATCTCCGGCTCGGACCATAGAACATAATACTATAGGTTTTAGTTTTTTCGGGAGTATTTTAATACAAAAAAATGTTGAAGAAAAATATTTTCCATTTTTTTAAAAAATAAAAAGTAGTGCACATGTGTTATTATTTTATTAGATGAATGTATATGCACATTTATCTAATAGCAAATCCTTTACAAAATGTTATCTTATTTCACCCTTAATGACTAGCTTTCAAATAACTTTCACTCGAGTTCAAATTCTGTTTATAAATTAAGGAATTAAAAAAAAAAGTTGATTCGAAATTTAACCACCCCTACACATCTTAAATAAACTAAATAAAAAAAATATTATTTTAATCTCGGTTTTCCATTGACAATCAATAGCAACAAATAACCTAATTAGTCAGTTGTTAATTATTTTTTTCATTTTTTTTTTTTTTGGGTGAGATTAGTTGGGAGATGAAGGGGTGGAGGGTCAGTTAGTGGTTGAATCAATGGGGGACAGTAATGTTGGAGCCGTTGAAAGTTGTAGGGGATGGTGTTGGGAAGTAGTAGTCCAATTTATACAACAATTAACATCACGTACGATTAAGCCCCCAGAACTAATTTGTTTTTGTTTTGCTCCCTCACATGTTGCCCAAGTCTTATTATCTTACAAAAGAAATTGTTTTTGTCTCTGTTTCCCAACAAGTCAAGAACACATAATGCCCGCAATTCCAGACAAAAATGGAAAAATGAGATCCCCTTTCATGTGACCATTGTTGGATAAAAGATGATAATATATTGGGCAATGGATTCATTTTCGGTTAGCCTCTTCAATTCTTGTGTATCTTGGCATATTTTCAATGGAGGTAGCTATAACATCAGCTTCAACTTTTACTTTCGCCTTATCAATATGCCATTTGTCTTTTGATATTATTGTTAGGTGTGATCTCAAGTGCATTTACTGTTATCAAAAGCACTTCCAAAAGAAGTCAAAATATTCTTTTAGATATTTCTTGACATAGATAGGCCGGTTTTTTATTTATTTATTTATTGTTAGTATCAAGCTTCGCAATGGAAAACTTTTCTATATTTTAAAGACCTTAAAACATATTTAACATTCCATATCTCTAACGAAAGAGTTTCTAAACTAATTTCCTAACTAAGTAAACGCATTTTGAATTGTACCGAAAATAAAAAAAATGAATAATATCTACTTAAAAATGACTAAATTACAGATTACGTTACTAACAGATTTATTGTTGGACATAAATTTTATGACTGTAAAATGAAAAGAATATAAAACAAATATATAGTGATGCTGGTAGATAGCGATGGTGTGGGGTGAAAAAGAATATGTTAGTAATAGATTCTATAAGATAGATAGTATCTACTTTGTTGTTGGGATTAAAGATGTTACGCTCTTTCTTACTAATGACTTTAAATGTCATATTTTAGGTATGAGTCGTATGTTTATTAAAACCTCTTAATTATTAGGCTCACTGTACTATTATTATAATTAAAACTTTGGAAAACATTTTTACAAGGTTGATTAAAGCTGTATTAGCAGATTTCTAATTGTGAGATTAGTACATTCGGAGTAATGTTAATATCGGGGAGAAAAATGAAAATGGTGGGACAGCGATGCCTTTAGAATTTACTATGATTTGTCAAAATTGGCTGAAAGGTTGCAATTCTAACCACTCACAATAACAATGGGCCACATGTACGTGAGAGATGTGGTGGCTCTTCAACTTTTTAACTGCACATGCATTGCCCCACAGCACGAGCATGATTTGATTCTAAAACACAAGTTGTTGCAGTAGTGTTATGTGCTCGGGCCCTGGTCCGTATTAATGTGGGCCTTTCTTTTTCAACAACCGACGCAACTTGCCTTAGAACTCTGAGATTTGTCCTTGTCTCGTGTCTAGGGTTAGTCCTTGTACCTCGTGTTAACATGTTTCTTCGCTGCCAGCTGTCACCACAAGACACACCGTGAGTTACTGCAGTGTTGGAACCAAGATTTTAGTTAAATTGGATGAGATTATGGTGAAAGAAATAAAAAAATTTTGAGTGAGGTATGTCCTAAATAATGCTGATCTAAGGGGGCCTAGATAGTAAGTTTAAGCATGCATATTCTAAATTTTTTAACTTAAAAAAAAAATTATGACATAATGACATATTTATAAATATAGCCTTTAAATAGATTTTTTTTTTAAAATGATCTGGCTTTAATACTTAACACTTTAACTCAATTATAAATACACTTATTAATTATAATTCCTAAATATTTACTTTTATAATAATTTTATACTCTTTAATATTTCAATCCTGACCTCGCCCGGATATGGTGTGCCAAGCCTCATGCTCAATACAATTCTCCCTCTCCTTCAAAGTTGAAACTAACATGAATTAGCGTGTCTCGTTGTGTGTTGCATGAGAGGTACTTAATTTTATAAACTAAAACGGAAAGTCTTATAATACTATAAAATTAAATATCATTTTTTTCTTTTATATTTAAAGTGTTCTATGCTTTAGGGTGCAAAAATTTCTTACTCTACAACAATATTTCTTTGTTTGATAACCAGGCCCATCGAGTAGCAAAAGATGGGCCTTTTCATTTATGTGGAAATGGAAGGTTACGTGTAGAGATGACAGAAAAGCCCGCTCGGACTGGATCCAAACCGGACCCGACGCATGCGGTCTGGGTAAAACCCAGACTTGATGCATGGAAAAAGCGAATCCTGGCATTGATTTTCAATGCCCGGCTGTTTCTGAGGCACGGGTCCGGTCACAGCACTAAGAACTCGAAACCCGATCCCGTGCCTGCTTTTTTATTAAGTAAAAAAAAAGAGAGGAAAATATAAAAACGAAAATGCATTTTGCTTTGCCAAATTTCCCCCAAACCCAACCAACCAACCCTAAATCGCGACAAGTCTCAAAATCGGCACCTCCCTCCGTCTCTCCACCAACAATCACCACCCATATTCACCGATGGCGATGCAGTGTTGACCGCGCCTCTCCCTCTACAAACCGCAAAGCACAACCATCAGTCTGTCACATAGCTCTTCACCGTTTGGTCATCTTCTCAGCGGCAGCCACCGCGCGACGGTGTCCACCACTATAGTTGGTCTTACACTCTCACTCCATTGTTTCATCACCATATCAGCTGCAACCCCGCCATCACAGCCACGACCTACGAGGTATTTTTTTTTGGCTGTTTTTTCAAAAAAAAAATAATGAAATTGAGTATTTGGCATTATATATTGTTAGGTGTTATATATATATATATATGCTTAATTATTTTCTTGGATGCTGGAATTGTTTAGAAGTATGAATAATCCTAGAAGTTTAAATTGCTTTCAATTCTCTTTATGCACTGAAAATGGCAGATGGATACATATAGATGTAAACAAACTCACTTTATATACTTATAGAAGGATACATATAGATGTACTGATGTAGTAGTAGTAGTATACAACTTTGGCCCCCTCAAAATAAAAAACAAACCCCCCTTGTGTTGAAATGATGCATAGACTGAGAAAAAAATAAACGGAGTTGCTTTTTAACTTTATCATATTTTGCAATTTGTGTTTGTTGTTTTTATTAATCTGTCATTTCTGACTTTGTTTGGAATTGATACCTGTCTATTAACTGTTTGGCTGAAACTGGGGACGTTGATGGCTTACTGGTTTATTTTGATGAATATGAATTTGAATTGTTTTTTTAAGTAATTTCAGTTATGGATAAAAATATAAGTTAATTTAGGTTGCTTGTAAGTTAATTTTGTTATATAATATTATAAACATGTACTTTGCATGATTATTTATAATTATTCATTATTGTTTTTATAATAAACAGCAGTGCGATGTCACAGTCACAGTCAGACAATATATAAATTAATTCTTCAAATGCTCTAAATTTATCTCGGAATGTTGAAGATAGCAATGATAATGAGGTTGAGGAGATTTCACTGTCAACTTTTAAAGATAAAAAGGGAAAGAAAATCTCTACAGCTTGGGATAACTTTACAAAAGTAACTATTAATAGAGAAAAAAAGACAAAGTGTATGCACTGTAATGCAATTTTAGAAGCCAAAATACACATCAGGGACCACGAGCTTGAACAGACACGTGAAATCTTGTTTTTTGAAGAATTAACCAAAAATACAAGAAGCACTTCAAGGAAGTCTCAAAGTGCTCAAAAGAGATGATGAGAGTTGTGACATTGGCTTTGACAGTTTCGATCCAAATGTTTTGCGGAGTTTGATTGCAAGGATGGTGGTGATGCATGAGTTTCCACTTAAATTTGTGGAATATAAAGGCTTTAGAGAAATGATGGCACATGCCAACCCCGTGGTTAAGCCAATGAGTAGAAATACATTGAAAAATGAGATTTTGAAACTTTATCACATTGAAAAGGTTAAGACTTTGCATATGTTGGAGAAAAATCAAGGTAGAGTGGCTATTACTACGGATTTATGGACAACAAGTAACTAGAGAAAAGGATACATGGTTGTCACAACACATTTTATTGACAACTCTTGGAAATTGCATAGCCGAATTTTAAGATAATTTCTAATTTGTCTATAACTTTTTATTTGCTTAATTTTTCTTTCAATTTTTATTACTTATATTTGATTTCTTTTAAAGTTTAAATTTTTATAATATTTTAAGTTTGTGTATTTAATATTATCACTTGAATATTTGTTATGTTTACTTATGTTCAGAGCTCTCATACTGCTGAGGCCCTTTCTAATGAGTTGGTGCAATGTCTGTTGGATTGGAACGTGGATAGAAAGTTGTCTTCAATGACCTTGGATAATTATACCACTAATGATGCGATGGTGGAGAAATTGTTATTAAGGTTTGATCTCGGTACCTTTATTTCCAATGGTAAATTAAGTTGTAGAAAACGAGGTTGGAAAGATTAGGGAGAGTGTTAGTTACTGGACACAAACACCAAAACGATTTGAATCTTTTGAGCTAGCTGCTAGGCAACTGAAAATTAATTGTAAAAAAAGTTTAAAGTTAGATTGTCCAACTCGTTGGAATTCTACTTATGCCATGCTTGATGTAGCATTGATGTATAAAAGTGTTTTTTCTCGGTTACAACAGCGTGAGTCTCAATATAAGAGCTTGCTTAGTGATAGTGAGTGGGATTTGGCAGCCACAATGGTGGAGCATTTGAAATCATTTTACATGTTAACGGAGATGTTTTCGGGTACAAAATACCATACTGCTAATTTGTTCTTTCTGTTAATATGTAAAATGAAAATGTCAATTAATGAGTGGCGCACTTCCGATAATCTTGCTATTAGAATTATGGCTGATAAAATAGTTGATAAATTTGAAAAATATTAGAATGAAATTCATCCGATATTAGTTGTGGTTGTAGTTCTTGACCCGAGATATAAGATGTTGTTGATTGATTTTTATTTCTCAAAGATCTATGGTGATACAACGGATGAGCATATTGAGCGTGCACATAAGCTTTGTCATGATTTAGTGAAAGAATATGAAATGAAAGCTATGGTTTTGAGTGATGGGCATGATGTTAGGTTGGATGATGTTCCTTTGGAATGTTATTCGAATTCGAATAATTATTGGAATGTAAATGAGTTTGAAACATTTTGGAGTCGAAATAAGCGTGTTAAGGTGACTAAGTCAGAGTTGGATAGGTATTTAGATGATGAATTGTTGGATAATATTATAAACTTTGATATTTTAGCTTTTTAGAAAATGCACACATGCCAATATCCTATTTTGGGCGAGTTGACCAAGGATATCTTAGTTATTCCTGTATCCACTGTTGCCTCTGAGTCCGCTTTTAGTACTGGGGCCAGATCTTTGAGTCTGCATCATAGTAGATTTCATTCTAACACTTTGGAATCCTTGATGTATGCTCAAAATTGGATTTGGGCTTCTTCTCGAGGTATAAAGTTATTTGAATTATGTTATAGTATTATTTGTTTGCTCAAAATGTTTTTAAATCTTAATATGTTATTTTTGTTATTAGGTGTAGTTTCGGAAAATGAGATTTTTGCTGGGGAGGAGTTAATTTCAGATGATGATGATGATGGGGCACAATCGTTGAGCTGCTTGACATGAAGTTATTATTTACATATGTTACATTACTGTATTTTAAACTCTTTTATGAATTATGTGTGTTTGATATTTTGAGATTTTTATATGTTATGTTGGTTATTGATAGTGGAGTTATGATATGTATTATGTAATATGTTGGGTGTTAGTATGCTACATTTATTTAGATTTATTTGGTGATTATTGTGATGTTCAATTTAAATTTTTGATAGGGATTGAATGAATTTAGTTTAGAAATTAAATGAATTTAGGTAATAGATAATAGATTGAAATGATTTTTATTTGTTATTTACTTAAATTTATAAAATAGATTGAAATTGAAATAGTTAAGATGTTGTAATAATTTATTATAGAATTTTTTTCCTTTTTTAATTTTAATAATTCCGTTAGATGTTTGCCTATAGTTAAGATGTTTTGGTTTTGGACTGTTACGGTTTGTTAGAACTTAGAAGTAAACAATTGTTTTGGCTGCAATTTTTTTTTCAGTGATTTCACCTTTGAAAATCCAGGTAGAGAAAACCTGGAAAAAATAATCCGTGCCTGGCCCGAATAGAAAAATTATGGGTACGGTGCGAGTTCAGGTAGTTACATGTGACAGCCGGGTCGATCCCGGGCAGCCCCAAACCCGGACCCGACCCAGACTTTTGCCATCTCTAGGTTACGGTTACCCACTCGCCCCTATACTAGAGACGCAACTGCCCACTATACTAAATGGGCGGATCTGGACTTATTTTATGTCGCGATTGCTCCATTTTTATGGGCGGAACAAATTGAGTTTTTGAGTTTTGTAAAATTTGAGAAACAGTGATATGATTGTACTTGGTCTTTGCCTCTTGGGCAAAGTGGTAGGCTAACAAGTACTGTAATTATATAATTGGGGGAAGGTTAAACTTCTCGCTAATAATATAGGGGAATAAATATCCTTTGAAATATTTGTAAGATAGACGGTGGAAATAATTGTTGTGTTTTATAAATTTGATTTAGATTTATCTTACAGTTTTACTAAATGTCTAATTACAAATATTAATAGTATTCTATTCGTAATAATATGTATAAGTATTTAAAAAAAAAACGTTAATATGATGATACAATTTAAGATTAGGATTTTTTTTTTCTTTTAAAAAATTGGGGGTGAAGCACAAATTAATTTCTTAATCCTTGCTTCTTCACAAATCAAACTTGCGTGGGTGGTCAATTTTAAAAAAGTTGTTTGAAAATCATACAATTAATCAAGCCCTTGAGAGCAAAAATTGGATGAAATTGTCTCTCTCTATATATATGTATATACACACACACCCTACCATATACACCAAGCAATAAGTTCTATTTAATTTAGATAGGCTAAACATAATTCCTTCTACAATTTAATCATGTAACTAATTAAAAAAAAATCCTATTTCTGTGGTTTCAGCCATTTCTATTTGTACCATCATCGGGTGTAAAAACAGCCGGGCCAAGTTCATCTGGATGACCAATTTCCGTAATCTCAATTCTGCTAGCAACACTGACGATGTCTCCGAGGCTTGGCGCTTGATTATGAGAAGCAAAATCCGGAGAACTCGGAGTTCTGTTGCCGCTCCAAATGGTTAACGAGTTCCCGTGGCTGGAATTGGATTGCGAGGTGCGCTCTCGCTGCTGTGTTTTCCTTTTCTGCTTCACTCCGGAATGCCATTGCTTTAAAACATTTGATGTTTGCTCTTCCAGCGCAGCCCTTTTGAAAGTCGAGCCCATCTATACGCGTTGTAGAAATTAAAACCAAAATTCAACGAATTTCAAGCGTAAAATTTCAGGTCTCATACACATGCATGTCCAACAATTCAAGTTACAAATCTAACGTGTCAGATTCTAAATGCACCCATTCAGCGACAATTACAAACGCTTGCCTGTGTCACGAGAGCGTAGAGAGGAAGCGTGATGTAGCTGCACGTGACTTGAACCATCACCCTGGAAAAATGTTCAAGCGTACATAATAATCAGACAACAAGGTTTAACAAAAAGCGGACATGTTTTTAAGTTGTAAGGTTTAATAGAGTCAATTCTTAGTGTTATTAAACTACACGACTTAACAAGCGTATCCACGTTAAAAAAGAAAAATGAGTGCACTTTATACATATACACACGCTTGTTACTTACGCTAAGACCACTCTGATAATGGTTATCACTTTTCTTTTATGGTAACAAGACTTTATCCCGTATTGCCACTGAAAGACAAGATCATGAACAATTTTAAAATAATAGCAAGATAATAACAAGATGGTGTTCATTGTTTAATTTCTGAGAACAATTTCTGAAAAATATGCAGCCAATACGTGACATGCATGAAAGAGAGATTGATACCGTGACCCAGACGACGAAAGCCATCTCAAATGCATTCTGGAAAATGAAAAATTACAAGTAATTAACTTCAATTAATTGCAGTAATAATTAATAAATTATTCATAACAGTTAATGCGGGAGTTTGATTATATCGATCAATTGAATTACCATGAACAAAGTGTAATGCAAAAGAGTCAAGACGAATTTCGGACGATTGAACCAGAACAGATTGTCGTTGGGTTGTACAAGGGGAGACCCTCTGATCACATTATGCTCATCTTGGAGCTGATGAGCCATTCGTGCAACTATTACTTTGAGCTTGGTTCCAAGAGCTAACACTATCTACAAAGTGCCCACACAGTATGTATATATACGTCGATTAATCAAACAAAAGAGAAAATTGATAATCGAATTTTTATTTACTAATTAAATTGAACAATTTGTACTTACAGTTAATGGGATAAATGATACCCATAAATACACATTCCAACCTGTAATTACGTTCATGTAGACGACGATGTTACTCATTCAATATATAGATGCTGTGGGAGGAGAGCAAAATAAAAATATAATATTAAAAACGAAATAAATAAAAATATTCTTAGTTAATTACTCACCATGCACGTCTACGAGCAAGAAGATGACCACTAAAAACCACATGAACGGGCTGTCCATAAAAAGTGAAAAGTTTTATTATATAAATATAATTAATTAATTAATTATAAGGTTTTATATATAAATGAATGAATGAATGATTAACACAAAAAGAAAAGAAAAGAAAAGAAAAGAAATCTTCGTCTGTGACCACCTGATGCCAACTACAACTTTGAAATCATCCTCCAAGGATCGTTGTATGTAGTTCTGGAAATTAAATGAATTGTAATTTATCGACGACAAATGAGCCTGTAGATTAAGAAAATAAAGAAGCTCGAGTTAGGGATTTTTTTTTTTTTTGGGTAATGCATGAATAATAATTTTTTTTATATATAATTTTTTAGACACCCTTACCGAGACAAAACCATGGCGAAGAGTGAGGTAATCAACTTTTGCTACTGAATTGAAGAATTGCTGGAAGAAGCATTTCTGCGCCAAATTTTAAATTTGATTTAATTCACCATCGCCATCAGTCATCACATTAATCCACAGACGCTAGCTATAGCTATAAGTGTAAATGAGCCAAAAATTAAAAAGCCTTACCATCCAAAGAATGAATGCTGTGCCTGTACAAGAAGTACAGCTCGTGTGGCGACGAGCAAAGGTCGTATCTCTAGTTAATCTAAATCGATTGGGATCTATATATAGAAAGCAAAAACCCATATTAATAACAATACAAAAAATAATGTTCTATTATTTAAAATAAATTTGTTTTCTAATTTTAAAAAATGGGAACGTTCGCGATCACACACGAGAAATTTCAACGTATTCTATTTTGTAAGAAGGAGGCGACCAGTGCAACCTACCGTTGGCTGCTAGGTATTCAACTGTCTGAGTTTCCCTCTCCCATGCTTTCCATTGCTTCATCTGTGAAGCTCAAGACAGTATAAAGAAAATTAGAACCGAGCAAATACTTAATTAAATAAGAAGTTTCTTAACTTATTAAGTACATAAAATAAGAATTACAATATATACGTATGTATAGAACATAGTTATCGGGTGCAAATATCTGCATGTTATAGCTTATTAACTTGAGGACTCTTACGCCTCCTGTCACTTAATATATGAATGGATTGAGATACATTTGAAACGCTCGATGAACAATTTATATCTATACTAAAAATATAAATATATAGTCTTTAAAAATGAACTGAATATTTATAATTATGGATCAATTAATAAATAAATAATGATATCATGATGGTGAGTCTTGTACCTTGGCTCTTCCTAAAGCCATAGTGAGAACACAGTACACAATTTGCATAACTGCTAACACGAATATGAAGATGTTAAGCTGGTTTAGCCCGTCTTGTGATATAAGAGACGACATTCCCTGCAAATACATGTAACCAACGATAATACTTGTTAATTAACGACATTTACTTAAAACTCACCAGAAGATCATTTGGTAATAATCAAATCAAATTGAAAAATGAAAATTTAACCTTGGAGCCACAATGATCATTAGAAGTTGCACTGACGGGTTCATCTGATGCCAATCTTCTTTCCCGTAAAGAATCAGTCCATAAAAACTGTTCGTGATATCCTAAAGCTCTGGTGGTTTTGATCTCTGGACTCTGATGGCAAGGCAGCATAGTGTCTGCAACTTTACTGGGTATGCAGATTTTGGAAATCGGTCTTTGAGTCACGGTTAATATGAGAGACATCAACCCCAACACTATAAGCACTGCATGTACCCATCCACAATGAAAAACACAATCAGTTTGAGGGCAACTAGGGAGATTCACCAAAAGCCTCCTCTTATTTGGCAAAATTAATTATTATACCCTTACGTTGGAAACTTCAGAAGAACCCCCCCTGATATTACAATGACAAAATGCCGCGATACATTTTTTTGGAGGGTACTTTGGTCTTTTTAATTAAATAAAGAGCAAAAAGTTGATAGGTTACGGATTTTTTTTTCTTTTATGTCACAGGGTTTTGCATCGACTAATAATATAAGATTGAAACAACTGTTTACCCTTTCCATAACTTTTGAGTATTGTTGATAAGCCATAAGTTTTAAAACATGACTAGTAGGGAAATGATCAATTTGCCAAGCAAAAGAAGAAGAGTTCTCGGCTGTTTTTCTTTTCCCTGAAAACTAACAGCAAGAAGACAAACTCAATTGTACATCAAATACTCGACATAAAATTAATTCTTCATTTGCACACACCTGATTTGAGCTTCTCCACAGCCTCAAAAAATGCAGTTTTCCTATTCCTTTTGAGCCACTGAACACATAAAAAAAGGAAACGAAACGAAACCAGACAAGTTGGTATAAGGTTGTAGTATTTACTAGAAAACAAGTACAAATTAATGATTTTAATTAATTATCTAATAAATCCTTCTTTTAACTTGAACTTACAGTACTAAGGAGATGAATCAAGTGTTCGATGAAAATGGAGATGAAGATGAAGACGAAGCAAACGGTAGCAAGAGCCCATGTCGGCGTGTTTTGCAAAGTGCGACCTCCTCCACCGGCCGCCATGTCGGTTACCACGTCTTCTCTCTGAACGAAATCGATGATGGCTGAGGCAGATAATTAATTAAGAAGAAGAAGTGACTGCCGAATAAGACCAAAATAATAAGTTGAAAGTGAACAGCTGAAGTCTTCCAACGATTATATAATATAGTCTTTGGTCACTTTGAATTTAACTCTTCCAAATGATCAAAGTTGCACCAGTGAAGGTACTATCTCCTTAGAAGAGCTGACGAGGTTAAGTACATTTTTTTTTAAAAAAAGTAACTGAAACATCATGTATTTTTGTCGTTCTTTTATCAAGATTTATTCCTTTTCTAAGGCTGATATCATTTTAAAATCATTTATTTTGGGGCCATTAAACTTTTGTATTATTGTTAAAGTAGACGTAAAAGCAATGGGCCCGGATACGGGCGAGGGGGATGGTGAGAGACCAGGGCATTAAGGTGCCAGCAAGCAGATAGCTGGGAAATTAATTGAACGCAATCCAAAAAGTGAACAAAAAAGGGTTCAAAGATTTGAACGAAAAAGTCATCGCATTTTGGCAGAGAAACGGTGCATAAACATTTCTCGGAATGTGACCGGCACATGTTAGTGAGTTGAAGTGAAACAAGTGGCTTATAATTATGGAAGCCTAAGGTGGTCTTTGGTTGGGAGGAGAGAATGTAGGAGAAGATAATAATTTAAATTTTTTTTATTATTAAATTTGATAAAATATATAAAAGTTTAATTTTTATTAAAATATAATATTCATCATAATGTAGCATTTGAATTTTACACTAAGTAGTGAAGAATTTAAATTTTTCTTATATTAAAAAATAAAATTTTCAAAATTACCCTTAATTTTTTAAACTTATTTAATGTCATTAATAATTATTATTTATAATTTTATTTTATTGGTTTAATATTAGAAATGGACCTCCGTCGTAAAGTCGCCGAACCACCCTCGGATCTCGTCGGAAGGTTGCCAGACCACCGTCGGGCTTTGTTGGAAAATCGCCGGACCTCCTCCGGACTTCTACCGCCGGCCATCGAACCGCCATATATATATTATTACTAATATAAATAGTTTAATATTTAAGGTAAATGATAAATTTGTCTAAAGAAAAAAATTATAATTTTATTTCTTTATTAAATTTTATATCAAACAAAATAATAAAATTTAATTTCACTACTCTTCTCCATTCCACTCTTTTACTCTGTTCCATTTTCTTCAAAACAAACATGAGCTAAGGGTTTAATTTAAGAATTGAGGATTGTGTTAAATGTTTATTCTTAATACATAAATTATTCTTCTGAGTCGATGTGGAATATTTTCATCAAGGATAATTAGGATGTGGTCATGTAGAAAATTCGGACGGTGTCATCAAGACCCAATGCATGTGGTTAATTTTTGTCGAAAAATTAGTAAATAATATGTTACGGTGCCGTGCCGGCCAGGGTAGCTTTTTTTTTTTTCTTGGAAGGTCATGATGTTTGTTTGGGTCCAAACAAAAGTCGCAGCTGGTAGTCTGGTGCGCACTGTCTGATGCCACTCTTATAGACTTTGCATACGTAGTCATAATAATTTTGCCAGTTAATTTGTTGGATGAAATTAAACGAAGAAAAGTCTCCACAGCATTAGCATTAGATGGCATACGGATGAACATTTAAGTCATTCAAGGGCCGACATTTGTTACAAAATCTTTCATTCTTTTTCCACAATTGACCGATTCAATGTCCCTCCTACGTCCTACTATGTTCCCCCAGAGTAGCTTGGTAAAACATTTTCATTGACCATAATGGGGTACTTCGCTACTTCATTACAATTTAGTTGCTATGAAAATTTAGTAACCAAATACATCTAGAATCTAAGTTAAGTGATTAACCAAACAGTAAGATGAACTAGATCTCGGATATTCTTACAACTACTATTTAGATTCAGTAAAAATCAATAGCTGAACAAAAAGGAATTGAATTGAAAGCTACTTCAAGTTCCTTGAACGGGAAATTTTCAATTAACGTTGAGATGAATCTTTTGGGAGAAATTTTGGGTGTTCAATATTATTGTTTATAAGAATAGACAAGACAACAATAATGATAAAATCACAAATAATTGTATAAATACTTTTGTACAAATTGAGTTGGCAACTTACATGATATGAATGAATTGATTATATAAAATATCATAAGGCCCACATAATTATTTTTAAAATTGCTTTCATTTTTCAACCGATCTATTCTTAACACACATATTACCAACCCAAATTTGTAAAAAAAGTACTTATATAACCTATTGGTGGCTATATTATTATCCAAAGATAAATGCAAAAATATGGGAAAATACAACGGTGCAAATATAACTAATAGAAGTGCCTTGAAGTAGGTGGTTGCTCTGGCATCATTAATCTTTTGGGTACTTTTAGGGTTCAAGTCTATTTTCTGCCTGGTTTTGGACAATTAAATTGCAAGAAATTTAGTAAAGAGATACAGCCTGATTTTGGACAAGTTTTGTAACAAATAATATTTGAAATAAAAACAAAAAAAATTTAAAGATTTATCCCAAAATAAAAATTAATAAAACAAAACTTTGTACCTGCACAAAGAGTGGAGCGAGGATCCACTTGATTGAATCAACCATCAAGTATGAAACTGAAAGAAGGAAAGTGCACGATGTTTTTAATTTGGTATAGGTATTAATCCAAAAAAAAAATGTGTGGGTAAAGAGTCACTCAATGGGCCGTACCCATATCACTTTTTAAAATTTAATAGTGTCTGGGCTTGAGGCCCAATTTGATATTAAGTCCGAACAATCTTGGTGTTAGACTATGAGCACCCGTTGACAGTACTGATAAAACCGATATTCTTAAAGAGCTCCATTATTTGATTAGAACACCTACATTTTCGCCGATCCATCCCAAATATGACCGCTTTGTTCTTTATGAATAATTTTTTTTTGGAAAAAAAAATTAATATTTCATTAACAAACTAACATTACAAGAGATCTGCAATTTCTGAAAGTAGATCCTTCTGTCAAATACATAGCTCCGATTGACAGGGAGCCATCTTAAGCAACATCGCGAGGCCCGAGTAATTCAACATGGAATCCTCGGTAATTTGGTGGAGTCAAGCATGCATATGTACTAGATTTAATATAATTTTATGGAAGCTACTATAACGTTGATATATTTATTCTTTTTGCAATATTGTTCATTAATTTTGTTTTGTTTTGTTTTGTTTTGATACACATCTGGACGGTAAAATGAAAGGTAATTAGCCGTTGAATTAATACTTTTTATATTAAATTACGCCACAAATCAACTTGATGTAGATAGAAAAATAAAGTTATTACTCAATTAAGACCAATTAAACTTTTAGGTTTTTTTAAGAACGTGTCCAATTTTAATGATAAATTATAAAATCAATCAATATGATTAATAAGATTCATTAGAGTAGTGCTACACATCTCAAATTTTTCTATCCTAAAAATATCTCAAATGACATGATATTTATCAACTAATTGGTGAAGATAATACAATTAATTCATTTGAATCTTTTAATTAATTACCAACTAATAAATGAATGACATATCTTTTGAAATAAATTTTAGGATAAAAAAATTTAAGATGCCTATCATTACTCGATTTATCATGACGAAGGCTTAAATGTATAATAAATATATGACTATACAAAGAAGCATTTCTAATCTTTAGCTATGCATCGTTTTGCAATCCACGATAGAAGTAGATAAAGTACACTAATCACAACGAATGAAGAGAAATTCATGACCAAGGGCGGACCCAAAACTTAATATTACTCCGAATTAAATTTTAAAATTTATATATTAAAGCGAATATAAAAATTTATAAATAGACAGAAGTACATTAAATAAGGAGGAACAACAAAACCTTATCCCTCTAAATATGTAGTATAGACAAAAATAATTATAAAAAAAGAGTAAAAAACAAAAGGCATCTCAAATATGAAAACAATATTTGTCAATTATAGAATCTGACATTGTAACTTATAATAACATGTAATTATATAAGGAATAAAAAATCAATTAAGAATTTCAAATTAAAATAGATCAATACATTTAATTACAATAAATTAAAAATTGCAAGTAAAACTTTTATGTTTGAAGTGAAGTACTAAATTACCAAACTTAATAAATTAAATAATTAAAATTTATTCATCATTTCAAATTTGTAAAAGTATTATTAGTCAAAAGTTTCAATATTAAACTAAATTAAATTCAACAAAGTATTTGGGTGCAGTTGTTTCTAAGGGTGAGTAAATAACCCGACCTAACCCAAAACATTTGGGTTTAGATCAAATTTGGATGAAGGCTTTAACCTGATCGAGTTGGATTTTGGCCAACAAACCCAATCCGATTAGAAAATCCAAAAAAATCAAAGTCAAAACAAACATAAATCTTCAATCCAATATGATCCGATTTGGATATGTTCAGATCGGATTGGATCGGACCACATGTTCGGGTTGAGTTCGGGTTATATTTTTCCCAACTCGATTAACTTGAAAAACGATCGGGTTGATCCGAACTAGATCCAAACCCGAATTTGCCCACCCCTAGTTGTTTCTTTGTCAGCCACTTTGTCTCTTTTTAAAAAAACTAAATGTTGATGATTCTTCTATAAAAAAAACTACTTAAAATATTTAAATTTTATTTTGTAGCTTGTCCCATTGGTTAATATAATTAATAAATAAAATTTGAAAGTTCACATAAAAAAGTTTATGAAAATATTAATAATTGTTACTATATGTTATTTTTGTAAGTACTTTTAACACTAGTGACAATGTTATATTACACTGACATATTATTTTCAATTACAAGTTTTTAAAATAAATTAAAGCAATAATAAAATTTTAGCTCCCTAATGTTTTTAATCTATTCAATAAATATATAATTTAATCATTTTATAAAATAAGTCACTAATTTCAATTGGAAATAATATAATTGACTTAGGGACATATTTGTAAATAAAATAAAAACTCTTTTGTTATACTAAGTTGATGAAAATATAAGGGTAATTGAGTTCGGGACATATTTGAATATAAAATGAAAACTTGATTGTTATATTAAATTGATGAAAATATAAAGGTAATTGAGTTAGGGACATATATGAAAATACAATAAAAATTTTATGAAATTGATGAAAAAATAAAGAATATAAACGATTTTTTTTACTCTTTAAAAAAGATTTTTTTTAGATTAGACCGGACTACAGCCCGGTGTAGCCCACGATCCGCCTTAAATCGATCCATGATTAAAAAAAAAAAAAAATTGTCATACTCCATAGTGAATTTCGTTTTTGATATGACCAACACGTTATGCTTTAACGTTTAAATTAGAAATTTTATTAAAGAGTGATGATACAGTTACAAACTCTTGTACAAACTGACGTTGTATTAATTCATTGGTTGAATGAAAATATAAAATAATATAAATAAATCATGTGGGATAAAAGATATTTAATTCAACCAATTTTATTATGCCATATCAATTTGTACAAAATAAATTTATACAAGAATTTGTGACTATATCATCACTCTTTATTAAAACCCAAAAAAAAATTACATTCCAAATTATGCTTTAGCTGAATGCAGAAAAGGTGTAACAATATTGGAAGAACATTCCTTAAATATCTAGATTGAGGTTTCATTTTTCTTCATGACAAACGACAGAAACTACAAAATTTCTTCTTAGTTAATAATTAGAAACTGTTGTGAAACGTGTGCATGTGGATTCATCCCACCACC
This sequence comes from Citrus trifoliata, assembly GCA_018350135.1. Taxonomy (NCBI): domain Eukaryota; kingdom Viridiplantae; phylum Streptophyta; class Magnoliopsida; order Sapindales; family Rutaceae; genus Citrus; species Citrus trifoliata. The sequence continues at coordinate 7,227,147 of CM031391.1, read as the reverse complement.
ATTCGAGACTTTTGAATTGTGTGTTTGTGAGTTTCGTGATCACGGCTCTTCTTTCGTAACATGTGTCTCAAGCTGTGTGGTTGAAATTGACGCCCATATTTAACCGGTCCAACTCAAAAAATAATAATAATAATAATAAAATGAAATATCTATAAGTTTATTTTAAGATTGGTGATATATCTATAAATTTTTGTATAAATTTATTATGTATAAATTGATTTAACATTAATTTATTGGTTAAATAAAAATATAAAATAATAAAAATAAATTATGTGAACCAAAATTTATTTAATTCAACCAATTCAATCATGCCACATTAGTTTGTATAAAAAGAATTTGTATAATACTTTGTAATTATATTATTACGCTTATTTTAAATAGAGTTGTGCTATAAGTTTAATTCAAATTTAAGAAATATAAAATCTTATGGTTGATTTTTATTAATTTCATGAGTTTCTATGTAGCTAAATGTAGTGTATTTAAAATAGGCTTATGAGAAACAAGAGAAATATGTATAATCAGCATAGAGAAATCTATTAAATATACGGGTGTGTGAAAATAAGAAAAATGTAATTGACAATGACATAATTTTATATTCGGTATCAAAAAATATATTATTGACGTAATGCTGAATACACAAATACCAACATGTGTCTACGTTGGCTTTTCGCTGATAATCCAACCAATAATGGATGGTCGTAGTGCAATTGATCGTGTATATTTACTGCATGATCACCGTCCATTTTCTAATTAATATCTTCCATTTGGGTGGATAGCATTCAATATGTAAATGATAAACATACCAACAAAATGTTTGCTTTATTGGTAATAGAATTTTCTTAAATAATTTAATTGGGTTTATTTTTTATTTCGAGTAGTAGAAAAATCACTTTTGTTGAGAGAATTTGTGTTTTTTAATTCAAATTGAGACTTTTAATTTAAATTATAGTACGAATTTAAAAGTGTCTTCCACAGTTATAGTTCTTCCCAGAATAACTCATGATCAAAACAAAAAAAATTATAATTTATAAACATACGTGACATTCAGACAATGAGAAATGCGATTGGAGGAGACACAGAGCTTTTACCAGATCTCTCATATTGGCTTGTTAATCCATCTTCGTTCGAGTCTCCTTTCAGTTTTGCTTATTTACTTTATTTGCATAAACATTTGAATACTTCTCTATTTAGGTCCACATCCGTTCCAAAATTTTATAATGCTTCATCCCGTTGGCGTGCGTGCGTGCATGCATATTCAAAACAAATAGGCTACCAATACAGGGGCTACTTTAATGGTCAACAAAAGTCTTTTCACAAATTACCACTGGCGCGCAATATGGATCGGACCAATGATTAGTTTTACTCGATGAAGGCTCAACCAAATGGTTCGCGGGTCTTGCATGCCAAAAAAACACATCATAAAGGGTTATTTATCATGGGTTAAGGTGTTTTAACTTAATTCTTCAAATAAACTGATACGCAGGATACGTCACGGCAGACGATAGAGTCAAGAAATTGAAGAAAATATCTAAAAATGACCATCACACGTGATGTCCCAATAGAATATTTGACTTGAGCGTCGGAGTGTGGTCACCGGCCGTCACCGGCTCCATCTCTAACCTCATTTCCTTATTTTGCGAATTTAGAGGGATTCTGTCAAGCTTTCCTACTCCATTTCAGACCTCTTATTGCTGCCATCTCAATCCTCTTCTTTTCTAACTCCTTTAAGTCCAAAACTAGCCTATACATCACGACCCAGTGAGCTACCCCACACCCCTAAAAAAAATTTATTGTTCAATGTACATGTAAGATATTTATTTTCCAGTGAGATTTTACCCATCTTCCCCGTAAACCAAAATCCACCAAAAACAACATACATGTAAGATATTTATATTGTTCAATGTACCAAACAAGGCATTTATTTTTTTCTTTTTTTTTTTGTAATCTATTGCTGTCAATACTACAAGTCTACAATGATAAGTTTTTTTTTTTTTAACATTTAATAAGAGTACTACACACACGCACACGTATGTAAGACAATTTCAAATTATCCAAGACTTTCTCTCGTGTGAGGTAAGGAATTAAGTTGCTATAAACCTGAGATTGCAATAATGGCAACACATCAGGTCCATGTCACACAATCAAATAGCCCGTTGAATTTGCGAGTTACGTAATAATCTTAACCTTATCATAATAATTAACAAAACTCGTGGCACGTATATAGAATTATCAAGTCCTTTCATAATAATTATCAGAAAAACAAAAATAGAGTCATTTTATTTCGATAGGACGGGCTGCGTGGGATGGATTCCTATGGTTTTATATTTGATTTTTGAATTACGCTCATAATTAACCACTATACCACTGATTAAGTTTTAAGTCAATTGATTTCTACAATTTTCTAATTATATCATCAATAAAATTGTAATGTAATTTGTTTTTTAAAGTTAAATGTTGTCAAAGATTGAACGTCACAAAATATTGCCTGCGGTTTGATGATCCATTTTGTTTTTTTTTTGTTTTTCAATTTTCAAAATAGAATTTTCCATATTAGTCATAACAAACGTACGGTACCACTAAAACGCCTAAACTAACACGCACTCTGATGTGAATATGAACCTAGACACGAAGAACAGACGCAGACAAAGCTTGTATGATTCGAATAGTCATCGGTTTCTCGGCCAATCTTGAGTAGTTTAATTTTGAAAGACATATCCATGTGGTCAATAATAATATTTGAGCCACCAAACTTTTGGCAAAGAAAGGAACTTTTAAATAAAAAAACTATTTGAATAATGAAACTCTTTTAGGCATGCATGCATGCAGCTCAATCATTGGTTGGACATTTTTGACTAACTATGATCATATAATAATTAACCTTATGATAAATTAGGTATAAAATGTAAAACAATTAACTTGGACATATTTTTTTACCTTTAGATTTATTCGACCGTTACCCCTTTTACATATATATATATTTTTTCTTCCCACCCCCCCCCCCCCCCCCCAATATATATTATTTCATAAGCTCCCGTATCAATTATGTTGGCAGCAGAACTGGTTTCTTCAACCAGGAAATTGATCAGTTCAAATCTTTGAAAGTCTGTGAAATTTTTTTTTTTGAAAATAAACAAAATTAGTTTAAAAGGGGGTAATTTTAAAATCTAAAATTTAAAATATAACATGAAAGTCAGTGAGTGTCAGTCAAAAATTTCTCCTGCAGATTAATTTTCGCCGACCATATCGTACATAAGGTTATAATTTGCTTAATCATTGCCTTATTGAGGTTGATTGGTGATATAACGTCGTCAAATTTTGTTAAAAGCCTAAGAATAGACTCCAATTTTCATTTATAGCAAGATGGTGGTTTAGAACGATCAACTAATTAAATGAAAATTTAGAAAATATGTCTCAAGAAGTGAGAACTCAGGTGTGAACAAAGGACAAAATTCCTACACTTAACATCTACATTAATTGTAGAGTACCAGAAAGAAAATAAAAATTTATATTTTAAACACCTTCTTATTGGTTTAGGAAAAGAGATAAAATGTCCAGTAGCAAAAAAAATTTATAACAAATTCCTACACTTAACATCGCTAGGTTTAGATTATGAAAAAAAAAATTTGTCTCTTAAACAAATATCAACTTGCGGTGTTATTACTTTTGTGAGTACATGCATGTGGGTCGATGCAGTAATGCTAGTTACCAAAATAAAAAAATAAAAAAAAATTGTCGAGATGGATTTCATTAATTGGCTGTTGATATGATTTAATTTACTACCTTTAACATTTAAAAATTAGTTATTTCCCACATGACATGACACCCTCATAAAAATAAAATTTTTTAGGGTATTTATTTACAAAAGTATATCGTTTCTCTGATAGTCTTGATAAGATATGCAGATCGTATCAATCTCTAAAACTTATTAACTGGTATCTAAACAATGAATTGTCTAAATGCCTGAGTTGGCAAGTATGTGTCACCATGTGCCGAAAATGTGTTCTTTATTCATATTTTTGCACATGTTTCATTATTTGCATATATAATAAACATGACAAGAAGATTACGATCAAAATAATTGGAGGATTAAGCCAATAAAATATTGTATACATCATTTCACGATATATACATAGAAAAGCTCAAATAATTCATCGAGTCTCCTCGGAATACATGAAAATATATATATATATATGGAATGTATAAATTTTTTTTTTCTTTTTGGATCACGGAACTAGGAACTGCATCTGAACACGACTCGATCAATTCTCAGCCGTCCGATTATCTCCATGCAAACGGTATTTTAAAATTTTCAAATTACTAAACAAGACGAGAAGATTGACTTGTCCAATGAAACTTCAAAGGGGTTGACTCAGGGAAGTGATTCACTGTGGCTAACATTTAAGTTGTAAAAAATCTGCTGAGGAAAAGAACCCACACCCGTTTCCATTGGTCAAAGAAAATATCAACATACATATTAAAAAAATTTAAAATTTACGCAAATTCTAGTCTTCTGTCAGACTGTCATCCTTTATCTCACGCGTTTAAAAGTCAAGTCGTCCCACTTGCGTGCGTGGCTCCTTCTTTTCGTCCTTTCTATGAAGTTGCGTCGACATCTTTATTCCCCATAAGGAAAAGCTTTAGTATGTATATACATATTAACGCATCCTTTTTTGCACTCAGTGTTCGTTCTTTCTTTCTCGCCCTCAGTCCCTCACAGACCTGAGTCATCAGAGAATCTGACTATTATTAATTAGATTAATAAGAAATTCTCGAGAGTCTCATTGATAATATTTCGCAGACAGGAGAGTTGGTTATATGGCCGGAGCTAGCGGAGGAAGATCTTTGGAGGAGACGCCGACATGGGCCGTTGCGGTCGTTTGTTTTGTTTTGGTTACGATTTCAATAATTATCGAGCACATAATCCATCTTATCGGAAAGGTGAGTGATTTTTAACTCTTTACAAGAACTTAAGGGCTTCATTTTTGTGAGTGATTTTGTACTCAACTTTGGAAACTCTTTCACCTTTGCAGTGGCTGACAAAGAAACACAAGAGAGCTTTATACGAAGCACTCGAAAAGATCAAATCAGGTGCATGTAGAAGAACTTCATCGTTTTAATTACTTATTGATAATTAATATACACATATACAGTTAATATTATAACCAAAGTGTAAACTTATTAACAATTTTTTATTTTTTTTTTGGGTGTGTAGAGTTGATGTTACTGGGGTTCATATCGTTGCTACTAACAGTAGGAGGTAATTTGATATCAAAAATATGCATACCAGAAAGTGTAGCAAATACATGGCATCCATGCGATAAGGAAAGAGAATCAAAGTTAAACAATGAGGAGGAGACTACTGAACAAGAAACGACAGAACACGAAAACCGCCGGAGACTTCTGGAGGCGGTAGCCGCCTCGGGTGGAAGTATCCGAAGAGCTTTGGCGGGGGGATCAACAACCGACAAATGTTCCAAGGTATGCTTTGACCAGTATATATCTATAAATAATATATTATCTTCCATCAATAGGCAATGAGATTAATATGTTGCGTAAATTCTCCATAACTTGATCTTGTCCTGTGTGAAGGCAAAAGTTTAAAGATTCTTTTGTTGAACGAGCATTTTTCTTAAGATTTTTTCATTTGAAACTTCAATCCTCTGATTTATTTTGGTATTATAAATAATAATAAGTCGGCCAGGTATCATCGGGCCACATATAAATCTTGATATGTAATAATTAGAATTTAGATTTTTACTAAATTGCACGTAAATTTCAACAATTGGCAGGGCAAAGTTCCATTTGTGTCTGAGGACGGTCTCCATCAACTCCATATTTTCATCTTTGTCTTAGCACTTTTCCATGTCCTTTACAGTGTCCTTACAATGGCCTTGGCCAGAGCCAAGGTACTTAAATTCTAATTTCTCCGCAAACGTCACCTCTCTCAGCCCCCCCATTCTCATTCTTTATTTATTTATTTAATTATTTATTTTTGGCTGATTTGTTGGCTAATCAACACCCAGATGAAGAAGTGGAAGAAATGGGAAAAGGAAACAAGAACCATCGATTATCAGTTCTCTCACGGTTAGTCCAATTAATTTGCCGAAAAAATTGAACATCTGCTTTTCACAACGTGAGCTCAAAGGTGCATTTTGCTCAGAAAAAAATATATTATATCTAAACCAAATGCTGACATTGATATTTCGTTGATTTTATCCACAGATCCTGAGAGGTTCAGATTTGCAAGAGAGACATCGTTTGGCAGGAGGCATTTGAGTTCGTGGACCAAGTCATCTGTCCTCATTTGGATAGTAAGAAAGTCTCTTTCATTTCTTTCTTGTTATCAATATTTTACTGGATAGCATGCATGCATAAGAGTGTTTAATTCAATGAAGCTCATTGGCACAAGCTACCTTTAAAATAATATTGACACGTGCAAGTTTAAAAATTGTTACCAAATTAAGCAATATTTACTTCACCACTCCCTTTCATCATTAATTATTATTAGAAACTAGGACAGCTTATGAGTTATATTATTCAATCTGATCAACTATCAATTGCCCAAAAATTGTATGCAAAAATAGTCACTTGAAAAAATAAATTATATGAGAAAATATTTAATAAGGAGGATGACACTTTGGTTCATATCCAAAGTGTACAGATTTTTCAAACTTTTTCTAAAGGTTTTTCAATTAATTAGGTATTATTGTCTTTGATGGGCATAGGACCACGTGGGGGTTATAATCAGTCAATTTTATTAATTTCAAATTCGTTAGAAATTTTGTTCATAAATTAATGAAGGTCGATGGCGGTCCTAACATGGCTGCTTATATTACGACTGCACCAGAAACCATATAATTTCCGGCAAAAAAAAAAAAGGAATTGAAATGACTTTTGACTTCTGACTTTTATTCATAAAAAAACTGAAGCATTTTCACGTCTATTCATTCCTTTTATTTATTTTTGTATTTGTGCGAACTCAATTGAGGGAATAATCTTGCTCACATTGTTTCGAATTTTCTTGATTTGTAATTTATTTTTTTTCAGGTTAGTTTCTTCAGGCAATTTGTTCGGTCGGTTCCCAAGGTTGATTACTTAACTCTCAGGCATGGATTTATCACGGTAATTTTCTTGTGTTTTCAAAGTTTGCCAATTTCAATCGAATATTATTAATTTTGTCAACTATTTTTTTCTTGAATTATTAATATTTTCAGTTAGATATACAAAGAGCTTTGAATAATTCTGATGGAGATGCATGTAAAATGGTTGGATTAATTAAGACCCAAAATGGTTTTCGGACTCAGGAGCATAGATTACGGGGGTTGATTAAAAGAATTTTAATCCAATTTGAAGAGATTTGGATATTCTAATTGTTCATTAGAGCATATTTGAAAGTGTCAGAAACTCAAATTTTAATGATCTAGTTTCTTTGACTTTTGGTTTCCAAGGCTCCCAAGAGTAGTTCTTACTACCAACTATAGGTACTTTCTTTGTTTTAAATATGACCAAATATTTTTTAATTGTTTCTCTTAGAAAAGACTTGGACTACACTAAGGATAAAAAAAAAAAAAAAAAAGGTAATAACACATATTCTTTAAACTTCAACTTCTTATAGACCTTAGTTGAGTTTGCCCATGAATTTGACCTGATAATCGATTAATAATAGTTCAATGAATGACTGGTAAGAACTCATAGCCTCTGTTTACCAAATGTCTAGCTACCTTGTTAAATTAGTTCTTGCAATTTACAAATTAAATCTGTGTTCATTGTCCACAAACAATTCAATCTGTCAAATGTATGTTGAAACTTATGGAAGTCGTTTTTTTGTTGTCAATAATTTTGAATTTTCAGGCACATTTGGCACCACAAAGCCATACCCAATTTAACTTCCAAAAATACATCAATAGGTCACTGGAAGAGGATTTCAAGGTGGTTGTGGGAATCAGGTCAGTACATTTAGTTGTAAACCTTCTTATTTATTTATTTAGTAGTGATGCACATCTTAATTGCAAATTCCACATTATAAACGAACCTAACCCTTTTTATTTCTTTAATTTCAATTTCAGTCCATTAATCTGGTTCTTCGCAGTGGTGTTTCTGCTTTTCAACACTCATGGTGAGTAAATTATATTTTCAAATAATACTCATTTATGTTCCATGTGTTTTATTTTTATATCCAATCCTAACCGAACAAACTGACTAATATTTCATCTTACAATTCTTTCTGTACAGGCTGGTATGCTTATCTATGGCTACCCTTTATCCCATTAATTGTAAGCACATATAATTAAGTTAATAATCTTTCCAAACTTTTATACATCCTTAATCAGCTTACCCTTTTTATTAGTTAACAGCGGGATTATTAATCAACGGCTGATGATAAATGTGCAGGTGATCTTGCTGGTGGGAACCAAGCTGCAAGTGATCATAACCAAAATGGGAATTAGAATTCAAGAAAGAGGAGAAGTTGTAAAGGGAGTTCCAGTAGTTCAGCTTGGTGATGACCTGTTTTGGTTCAGTCAGCCTCGCCTCATTCTTTATCTCATCAACTTTGTTCTCTTTCAGGTACCTATTTAACTTGTTTCTCTTTACACCCACCTCATGAAACTATGGTCAATTGGTCGGTGTTTACTTATTTCCATTGAGTAAGGAAGAAAACTTTTGTGACATCTCTTTTTGGTTTTTTTCATCGCAGAACGCCTTTCAGCTCGCTTTCTTTGCATGGAGTTGGGTAAGCTCCTCTGGATTTTGTTTTTCACTTATCATCATTTTCTTTTTAAATAGAATGATAGTCATGAAGCTCTATATTTATTTGTTTTTTTTTTCAGTTTGAGTTCGGGATCAAATCTTGTTTCCATGAGCATACAGAGGATATAGTCATCAGAATCACAATGGGGTAATTAAATTTGCTTTCTAAAAATTATTGAATTAATAATTAACCAAATTGCTGGCAGACATGCTTAATTATTGTTGATTAAATTTTTCTCAGGGTCCTCATTCAGATACTTTGCAGCTATGTCACTCTCCCACTCTATGCCCTGGTAACTCAGGTACGTACAAGTAAGCTACTTTGTAATTATTTGCAATGTTGTAATAATATATTGTGAATGACACAATTATTGATTAACAGATGGGTTCAAAAATGAAACCAACCATATTCAACGAAAGAGTAGCAGGAGCACTAAAGAATTGGCATCATACAGCCAAAAAACACATTAAACAAAACAAAGGGTCTGTGACACCTTTGTCCAGCAGGCCAACCACCCCATCCAACAACATGTCTCCGGTGCACCTCCTCCGCCATTACCGGGGCGAAATGGACAGCGTCCAGACGTCACCGAGAAGATCCATTGAGCAGTATTGGGACTCCGAGTCACCGTCTCCGTCGCACACGTTCCACGGCGAAGGCTCATCGCCACACCACATTGAACAAGGTTTATACATAGAATATAACATGGACGTAAATGACCCGGGGCCTAGCCAACAACATGAGATCGATATTGTAACAACGAAAGAATTTTCGTTTGATAAGAGGACAATTACATAATTAAGCAAAAATATTGGGGGATTCAGTTTCATGAAATTAATTAATTATATATAAGGGCAACTTAATTTCAAGGCCTAGGCCGAAGGGTGACTCATGAGTTGAGTCTTCGAATGTGTTTCATCACCTTGTAAAGAAAAGTTCTTTTGCTCTTGGGATGATTTGGCGCCATGAAGATTGGTACTCAAGGAGCTCTGCAATTGTTTATTTGCATATGTACTTAATTTTTTTTTTTTTTGTACAATTTGTATTAATAGTAGTGTAAGTAATAGCTTTGTGTTTCAATTATTACTCCCATGGTTAGTTAATATACGATATGGAGACTTGTAATTCTACTCCGTAAACAAAAGTTTAAGTGAAGCGCGTTGCACTTTTGTATACAGAGGCCGCTCTCTTTACAATATTCAAACAAACTTCAATGCGATTCAATGCGAAGTAGTAGAGTTTGATTTTTTTTTTTATAATTTAATTCATTAGTAAAATATTGAGAGGTCGTTGGAATGCAAAATTAACCTAGAATCATCTAACCCTTTTAATTATTAGAATCTCTTTGAATTATAAATAGTGATAAAATCTTAATTATTTTTAAGTCTATCTCCGACATATCAATTTCTTAAAAATTATGTTTAGAATTTTGGCATTGTAGTTAAAAAAAAATTTTAGACATTAGAATTGAAATAAGTCATTATTTTCTTAATAAGTCCCAACATCACGTGTCACTTATTTTTTAGATGATAAATTTTATAATTCGTTAATATTATTTAATAGATGAATATCAAATTAAATGAGATTTAAATTAACACTTGGATCATAAATATCTCACATTGATCTTTATCTTGTCACTTTGGAGATTCGTACTATTTAATTTTTTTAAAAAAAGGAATGACTAGCTAAAGAATTTTTTTAACACTTGAATAAGTAGAGTTTTCTAATTTCTAAATATGAGAAGAAAATCGACCCATTAGAGACTTTGAATCCTCATCCAGAATCCTCTTGCATGCCCTCCACAAACTGCTTTGCTGTCATCTGAAGCTGAAAGAATTATCCCTATCTCCGTCAGTTTTTTTTCTGCAACAAAACGACAATCCCCGCCTTCGCTCATCCTAATTCATCCCCCGGTTTTGTTCCACCTTTTTTTAATCAATAATTAATTCCTGCCCCCTGTTTCCCCTCTCTCTGTAGACTCTACCCACCAAAACCATTTGCTATCTTTCCAATTTTCTTCCGTATATATACACACACTTTCACAGAACATTTTATATTACAACACTACGTATATTACTTTCAATAGAAAGATTAAAAAAGTCGTGTATATGTATACGATGGAGACGGTGCAGGGACTGTTGGGGAAGCTGGGGCGGCAGTGCTATGCTGTATTTTGCTTGGGTGTGATTCTTGTTGTGTCGGTGACAATCGCTCATTGTGTTGAACCAAAGGATATATCTGCATCAGCTTCTGGTGAAAGCAGCGCCAAGACCACCCGTCGTCGTCTTCGACCTTTACATGGTCCTCCTCTTCCAGCTTCTCCCAATTTCTACTGATCATCACTCCCCACCAGCCAACCAGCTGCTCTATGCTTACCTCTTCTAGAATTCTAGAGACTTTAATTAACTTCTAGACTTGTTTCTGGGTTTAATCAATTTGCTCCCCCCAGTTTCTATGTAAAAATTTTGCTTAATTTAATTAATTGTTAATTAACAAATAACAGAAACGCTAGTTTTCGCGCAAGTTTCGACATTACTTGGTTGCCTTCTGTATCAAAAGAGGTTGTCTCTGTCTTCCATTACGAGTACCAAAAGAGGTTGATAAAAAATTTTATGTTCGAATTTCTTTTTTATTTTTATAATTGTTGTTCATTGATGACCTTTACTGACGTGGATAAGGGGCACATAACTTATATATTTGTTTATGTAGTAATGATTCAGATTATATTTTTGTGAATTGTGTCCCTACTGGATTAAATATGATAAAAATATGATGGTTACTGCCATAGGCTTTATCGCCAAAGATGGCTCGCATCAACGGGTAATGTCGTAAATTTAATCTTTTAATAATTTGCTAACGGATTAATCAAAATTGTAAGAATAGAGGGGCACCTTTGAGACAAGTACTAAATTTGTGAACTCATTTATTAGCTTTGTAGTATATGTCTGTAAGGCAGACAGTGTTTTCCTTTTAAATATAGTGATAAAAATTTGGGTTTTTGAAATGTGAGCAATCAAAATTTAGGTAAAAAGATTCTGTAAAGTCAGTCATTTGAACGATATTTTATAAGAATTGATTTTAATCTTGTAAATGATTTTAATTTTGTAAAGGCAATCAGATTTTTCTTTTTCTAAATGTGAATGATAAAAATTTGAGTAAAAAATTTTTGTAAAGGCAGACAGTCTCCTTCTTTTTAAACTATGAGCAATAAAAATATGAATAAAAAAATTTTTGTAAACACATATAATCTTCTTCTTTTCAAAATACGTAAGGATAAAAATTTAGACAATTTTTATGAGTCTCCCCTTTTTTAAAATGTGAGTGGTAAAAATCTTAATGATGTTTTATAAGAATTAATTTTTTTATAAATTAATCATATTAATAAATAATTATTATTTTATATAATATGAATTATACTTGGAACAATAATACGATGTAATAAAATAAATAAAAAAATAAAAACCGCGCGAACCATCCCGATTTTCCGATTCGTCTTTAACTACTCCCTAACAACCCTCATAATCCCCGCCTGAAACGAACCCCTCAACTCCTCTTATTAACGCTTTGACCCCAAACCTCTCTTCACTCTTCTCTGTGTCGCTTCTCAACAGTCAACAAAAACATAGTAATAATAAAAATTCTCCTTCAATTCCTTACCAACTCTCACAACTAACAACATGGCCCGAGGCTCATCGCAATCCTCCACCTCCTCCGCCACCTCGCGACCCGGCGTCGTGGCTCCCCGAGGCTCAGCCGCCGCCACAGCGGGGATGCGCCGTCGCCGCGTCACTGGATCATCCGGCAGCGGCTCAGGCTCGGTCGCCGGCGCCGGAGCTAGCACAAACATGCTCCGATTCTACACTGATGATGCTCCCGGGCTGAAGATCTCGCCCACCGTCGTCCTCCTCATGAGCCTCTGCTTTATCGGGTTCGTTACCGCTCTTCACGTCTTCGGGAAGCTCTACCGTAACAAATCCGCTAACTAACCGAAAGAATCACGATTGTTGATGGTAACTTTAGTTTGCTCTGGCTTATTTTATATTTAGATTTTTGTTCTTTTTTTGGTTTTTTTTTTCTCTCTGTAAATGATGGCTAAAAATTTGGACTTTGCTGGTTTTGACTTGACGTTGAGGTAGTGGATGAGCCTTTGGTGCTTTAATTGCGTTTATTTGTTAATCATTGATCTAGTTGTTTTGATTGGATTATTCTTACTTTTTTTCTAAATTTTAATTTTTTGTGTTATAATTAATGCAATGAGGTACCAATTAGGGGTTATAACATAAAGATTAGTATCTTTACGCTAATAAATTGTGAACCAACAAGAGGGTTTTTTGTTGGATAGTAATGAGTCCGTGTTGCTTCTAAGATTTGGAGTTTTTTACTGGTCAGGAAGTATCTTCTTTTGTTTGTCGGTTTATGTAATGTTTATCCATGAAAATGATACCAAATAAGGACACTGGTCCGTGTTTAGATTCTGATATGGGGAGTCAAATCGATAATTTCTTTGGCGATGATTTAGAAAGAAAATTTTGGAACTATTAACTTGTATATCTTCATCTGTCTGTTTTACCTGGGTGTGAGTGATGAACCCGTAGTCTGTGTGCTTTTGCCCTGATTCCGCTGTAGTGCTGGTGTGAGCTGCTTAACCTTGTGGCGAAGTTGCATTAGAATCCAATGAGTATTTGTATTTGTAGTTGCCAAAATGTCTTGGTAGCCATATATGTTGGTGCTTGAAATTGTTGTGGTTTGTGGAAGAAACATTTCATCCTTTCCACCTTACGGCAGCAATTGCTCCAATTTTGAGATTCTCATGCTGTAGAATGCATGTCAAGTTTCCAATTGAAGGCGGATAGATATTAAATTGAGAGTAAGTACCTGGCCTTTTCATATTGAAAACCATGTTCCTTTCCCTCTTTCTTGGGAAGAGAGGATAACACTTTGGGGACAAGCCTGTGCACTGATGCAGACTGTCCATCATTAGACTGCTCTTTTGGTTTTATATTATAAAGGCCGGAGCCTTTGATGAGCAAGAAGCCAATGTTGTAATTCTTGTGAGATTCTCATGCTGTAGAATGCATGTCAAGTTCCCAGTTGAGCTTTACAATAAGTTACAACTTGATTTTGATTCAACAGTGAAGTTTATGGGCACCGCAGTTAGGAAATTAGTTTTTAATAGTGCAATTGTATGATTAAAAACTTGAGAAAGTTTTGCAGGTTCTTCGTTTTCAAGTTGAATTCATCAGGTCCAAGTTAAATTTGTTTTGTTTTCAACATCATCCAACCCTGGCCATTTACCATCTCCTTGGGTAAAAGGAAACCTCGAGATCCCATTTCTACCATGTTCTGTGTATTTTTCACAAATTACATTGTTCCATACACAAGCCTCTCCAGTTGTTTCTCCTTATTTCCTAAGAAGGATAATGTGAAATGGCAGATTCTTCATTATTCCAGTGATGAAACGTGTTAGAAACAATCGGCTGATTGTAGCCGTCTCCCCAGCATGTTTGATCTCGTCTATTATGCTTATATTAGTTGCTTCCATTTGTTTTTACTTCTTTCTGTTATTCTTTCTTCTTCCTTTTTTCCTCTTTTTGTTTCATACGATTTATCTGAGAAATTTTACTCACCCAAAGTTGTACACCGCTGCGTCGTCATTTTCTTCTCCGTTCATTACAATATGAAGCGTAGCCGCAGCTCTTGTTGGTGCAATTATAAAAGCAATTTTCAGGATACTAATGCTATTAACAAAATGCGAGACTATAATTTTTTAAAGCCATTTTTAATTTTTAATGAAATTGTCAAATTGTGAGATTGTGTACTTCATAATGGATTCGATCAAATTCTGCCGCTATCAAATCAAAGTTTGATGCGGCTTTTTACCCATTCGTTGAAGAAATACCAAAATGATAATGATAAATTTGGTTAAATTATCTAATGCGGTACCGTGCGTTTTCATGATGTGAAAAGATATGAGAATCAAACGGTTCGTTAGACATATAGACAATTTAACCAAATTTATGATTGTTAATCCACTCACTCAAATTGTCATCATTAATTATGATTGTTCAAAAGCATTACTCAATATTTGATTGCCGAGAAACTAAAGCAAAAATTTTTAAATTGAGATTGAGATTATTATTCTTATCTTGATTTAAAAGAAAAATTTTTAAAAATAAAAGAAATGAGTGCATCTTCAAAAGTTTTTTTAATTAAGATTTTATTATTTATTCGAAGAGTTACATCGACATTTAAAATTTTAAAAAACACTTTAATTAAAATTTTTTAAATAAAAAATAATTTCTACTCTTTAATTTTATAGAATTATTTTCTCTCTCTTTAATTTATATTTTATTATTTTTTATTATAAAGAGAAATAAATACTTTAATTACTATTTTTTTTAAAAAAATATTTATTTAATTAAAATAATATTAATTTATTTTTATATAAATTTTTAAAAAAAAAATAATATATTTTTCACTTTTTTACCATAAAAATAAATAAATAAATATTTAAAAGATAAAATTAATTTGCAGATGATCTAAAATAACGGACGCGAAGGAAATAGAAATTTGTAAACCCGCCAAAAACAGAAACCGGTAAAATGGCCCACGCTGTGATCAACATCTTTCTTCACAAAACGCACTCTGCGCTCAACGACTCGTTTTTGGACTTCCCAAAATAGAAAGTGATGAGAAGAGTGAGTAAAACAGAAATGGCGAAAATCGGAGAGAAAGAGAGAGAATCGAGATCAAATTTGTCTCTCTGTCTCTCATTGGTGCAAGATGACCGTGATCGATATTCTCTTCAGACTCGACGACATTTGCAAGAAATACGACAAGTATGATATCGAGAAACAGCGTGACCTCAATGCTCATGGCGACGACGCCTTCGCTCGCTTCTACGCTACCGTTGAATCCGAAATCGACAAAGCTCTCCTTGTCAGAAAGCTCTCCTTTTTTTCCCTTCAATTTTTATCTTTGTTTGAATATCAATGACAAAATGTCCGATAAAATGAATTTTATGTGGATTATTTTGTTTTAATAGATTTTCAATTTTAAAAATGCTCTGGTATTACTCTTTGAATTTGCTTCTACTTACGTGATTTTCTACAAATTCATTTAAGTTTTGCAGAAAGCTGAAACAGCATCAATGGAGACCAACAGGGCGGCTGCGGTTGCAATGAAGGCAGAGGTTCGTCGGACCAAGGCCCGACTGCTGGGGGAAGTTCCTAAACTGCAAAAATTGGCGCGCAAGAAGGTAATTTTGTTCCATAATTGTATGGTTAGTCATTGTTTCATTTATTACTTTTCTGAACCACACGCCGGTGCTATATTTGCAATTTCAGATTTGTGAATCCGGGATCAGATTATTTACTACATTTTAGACTTAGAGGTCAAAATTAGATGGTACTATTTGTCAGCATTAAGCAGAGAGTGACATTTTCCTTTTATAAGTCTTTGAGGATTCATGATGTTGAGACAATGACGGCACAGGTGATCTAAATGCCATATAATTGGATTCTACCGTATTGTAGGTTAGCTCTCAAGTTGCTTTTTAATGATGGGTGTTATTCTCTTTTAAATAGGTTTGCCTTTTAAATTAGTTAATTGTGTTGGTGTTAGCTCCTAAAAGAAGCTTATCAATTAGTCGGCCTGCAGTTCGGAACTTGATTGGTGTCGGATAAACTGGAGTGCTTTACTCCAGCTTTTATTGTGTCTGACTCTGAACGATTGGTTGCAAATGACAAAA
Source organism: Citrus trifoliata (assembly GCA_018350135.1). NCBI lineage: Eukaryota > Viridiplantae > Streptophyta > Magnoliopsida > Sapindales > Rutaceae > Citrus > Citrus trifoliata. Next base: position 7,210,648 of record CM031391.1, on the reverse strand, counting down.
GTTTGCTTTCTACTATACAAAGTCAAATGAGAAGGTAAAAAAAATTAACAATGATAAATAATAAACCATAGTAGATAGTATTTATGAAGAGTCACAAAGAAGTTAACTAGAAAAACTACAAGACTCTCCAAGATTAGATGAAAATTACAAAAAGAAGCACACATAGGTTTTGGGATCAAGCATAGGACACCAATGGAGCCTTGTTTGCTACTTGAGTTTTCTAGATATCTTTCCTGAGTCTAGTTTATAAATCCCATTTCCATGAGAAATTAAAAATAAAAATAAAATAAAAACTAACATCCCCAACTTGACATATGGTACTGGAGTTTACTGGGAAAAAAAAGGACTAGCTTGAAAGAGGTAAAAAAGTACAGAGTTGGGAGGAGAGTTGATGAAGTTCTACACTTGCAAATTGGAGAATTATTTTGAATTTTCTATCAATTACAGTTTTTAAAGGGGAAGTTTTGCTACATTATGCTTCTTTAAGTGTATGAATATTCATGTGTTCTTAGGTCATTTGTTTTTTATGGATGTGGGATTGACTTTAGGTAGAAACTTTAATTATCAAATGGAAATTCCCAAAGTTCTTGCATTGACTAGCACCATCTGTCGAAACTATCCCTCTGGATCAATTATGAAAGTAATGCAGGATTTTCCAGGACTTGGAAGTCATAATAGTATTGCTATATTCACAGGTTAAGAGACTTTCTAAGGAAGAACAAGAAACTCGTCACGATTTGGTCCTTGGACTATCAGAGAGGATTGAAGCAATACCGGATGGGAACACGAATGCTACTAAAGCAAATGGAGGATGGGCAACTTCAGCATCTAATAAAAATATCAAATTTGACTCAGGTGTTTATCATTGTTCTTGCTTTTTCTTGAATCACAGTTTTTCAATTGAATTTGGGTAATTAGGCTTGATTGTTTGGAGACAAACCATCAGACGGGAACATTGGTGATGATTTTTTTCAGCAAAGTGAAGAATCGGGTCAGTTTAGGCAAGAATATGAAATGAGGAAAATGAAACAGGTATGTAACATTCTTAATCAATACAGTACCTTTTATTTTGAAATGTAAACAAATGAGGCAGTTGATTTCATAAGGATACTGCTCTATCCACTTGCCGATACCTTCTCATTTGGTTCAATGACATATGCATAGGACCAAGGACTTGATGTTATTTCAGAGGGATTGGATACACTGAAAAACTTGGCACTTGATATGAATGAGGTTGGTTATTTTTCATAGAATTTAGTTCATGATCCTCTCAGACGAAAGCACATATTGATAATTTATTTGGCATGTTCAGGAATTGGATAGGCAAGTTCCATTAATTGATGAAATTGATTCAAAGGTTAGAAGTTTGTTGCTATGCTCATCATATTTCTTCTTTATCAAACGCACAAACAGAATTAATGATGTGGAAAGAGTCCTTATATGCATCACTGCATTCTAATTTGGTGCCTTTGCAGGTGGACAAAGCAACTTCTGACCTGAAAAACAACAATGTGAGACTCAAGGAAACTCTTTTAAAGGTAATTAACCAGAATGGATGATTTTATTTGAATTTTTTATTGTTCAGTGTTCGATGATTAATTGCCCGTTATGCGGAGAGATTGGCTTGGTTCCAACAGATGGCTTTCTCACTTTTATTCCAGGTGAGGTCCAGCAGAAACTTCTGCATTGACATCATTTTGCTTTGCGTAATTTTGGGGATTGCCTCATATTTATACCAGTAAGTTCTTAATCTTCTCCTTTTGTCCATGATTCAATGTTGGTGCTTAGCTTTTGTTGTGTTCTCTCATTAATGGTCTTTCATTTCTCATTTCTTACTTGAACATGATTGTGTGACTAGCATAACGTTGGCCCATCTTGTATTGGCTAGCAATATCCTAACTGAACTATAGCCATGGCATCAGTAGCTTGAAATATTGTTTGCTCAGAAATTTGCATTAAGGATTAATTTCGGGTTACCCTCTAGAAAAATGAAAATCTTCAAAATACCCCTAAATTATTGTTAACTTCGCCTATTTTTATTTAAAAAAAGAAAAAAGTGGGGGTGCATTAATGAAAATTTTTCATCTTCTTAACAAAAATAGGGGAAGGTTTATACAATAGTTTGAAGATATTTTGAAAATTGTCATTTCATCAAGGATAAATAATTGTTCTATCTTCATTGACAGATGAGCAATATAAAGTTTCGATTCAATTTCTTGTTGGGAAATTTTCTTGGGAGTCTCTCTCTCTCATATGTAAGAAAGCTGTATTTGTCAGTTGTTTTGCAGCCCCATTGAGTTTCCTGTCACTGACTTATTAGTGACAGAAATATTTGCGCTGCATGTGTGGGCCATTCCTATGATTCGATGCTGAGATCTTCCTGGTCCTATAGCGTTTTCAAATTCTTCTCTTCATGTGGTACAAGGGTACCAAAATTCACTTTTTAGTGCACAATTGTACGCTATAGGAAATTACTGACTTAGTGACATTAGCGTCTAAACTTTCTTCTCGTCCTAGTTTAGGCTTTCGCCAGCATCATATTCCTGAATTCTTTGAAAATTGGTGAATGTTGCATCTTGTGTGGAATGAATCCTGAGTCATTGATGTCATGGTGGAGAGATGGTAGTCTATGCTCTCCTAAATTAATGCAAGTCATTCAGGAAGACTAAGTTCTTCCTGCTGTAGTATCAGAAAACTCAACTAGGTTGAAATAATATGTTGTCATATCTCCGGAGAGTACTCACTTTAGAGTATAGACGCTGATTCTCTATTCATAAACTGTGTTTCCTCCCCCTTCCCACCCCCCCCCCCCCCCCACCCCCAAAAAAAAAAATCTAATGACATATTTTCTTTTTATTGCAGAGCACTGAAAAATTGATTTGAGAGGCTTCTTATTCAGCCACCGTTATCAGAATGTTGTTTGAGGATTTGTTTTGGTTTGATTTTCAACATTTTCTTCCCTTTACTCGGGACAAACTGTGGAATAGAAAAGAATACACCAACCCTAAGAGCCCCTGGGATTAATTGTGGATTGGCCTCCGGAAGCTGGTTTAAATATGGCTAACTGGATTGACTATTTAATAATCTATTAGTTCATCGTTTCTCCCACACTTAACAAAGTGCTCAGCAATATAAAAGATCAAAATGTGATATTGTAATATTTTACAGTTTTTCATTTGTCAACATTGTTTTATTAACCCTGTATGTTATTGCATAATAGATGCTTCTTAGAGTTTCCTTCCGATTTTATGCATGATCAATTTATGTGTAACAATAATATTTTTTACATTATAGATGTTGCAAGTTGTGAAGTTCAATAAACAGGTACTTAAATACTCCTTGCTTTTACAGACAATGAATTACAGTCTAGATTATTAATATGAACTGCTAAGTCATACTCATGCCCGATAGCAGGGTCATAACTTTTCTACATTTTATGCTGTACAGTCTGACTATTGGTCTTCACTTAAGGGTTCATTATTGCAAATATTTGCTAGTGAAAGCCAATTCGTTAAGCTCCGGGAAATCAATGAGGGTATCTGAAGGATTATTGTATATGCCTTCTTGACACTGACTGTAGTAGTCTATACCATGGTTAGGCAGTGCTTTGCTAAGTGGAAAATCCAGATCCTTGTTGTCACAAATTGATTTCTTGTTGAATGGAAGCAGGTTCTCACACCAGTTTTCCTCACTAGGCTTCCTCTTCAATGGGTTGAAAAGAGTATCCTTAGAAGAAACAGTTAGTGGGGAATTCACTCCGCCAGGAGCACACTCCCCATAGGCTGGAGTAGAACTGTTGCCATTGTTGCTCCCCTGACAGCTTAGACTTGAAACTGTTTCAATAGGAGGTAGAGCTTGACCGGAAAGTATAGAAGCTAATAGTCTGCAGTCTTTCGTTAGACAATCTCTGATCATGTCATCGTTATGGTTTACATATGCAGGCCTAGCCATCTCAGTCCTTGGTGAGTAATTCACCAATTCTGCTCTTTGAGTGCCGTGAATTTCCCATGCGCTCCTTGGCATGTTGCTTTTATGTCGAACCCGGCACAGTACCCAGTCATCCAGCTGTGAGAACAAGTGAAAACGTTTTTTAATGCACTCAATCACGTTATGATTGACAAAAGTTGGTATGAATGTTAATGTAGGAACTCAAAACAGAGTCGGACAGAATTGGCACAATTAAATTAATAAATTTTATTCTTCATTGACCAATTTGAAGTAAGAACTTTGTGTTACTTTAATTACTTTAGCGCTTCTAATACTCGTGCCCCACTAAAGGACAATATTTATTCAAAATTAAGGTCCCCTTGTCTGCACAAGAGAATATAATAATTCAGATATCGTAAAATGGTTCATATCCTAGTGGCTCGTGACCCTGTTCCAAAATATTTTGGAATTTTTTTCATTACATATCAGAATGTCGGAACTCAAAAAGAAAATGTGTTGATTTTCATTATAGTTTATTTGTTTCTATCCTTTTGCTTTCAGTTACTGAGAGTTGGAGACAAAGTACTAAGTTTGAGAAGATTCAAGAGAATGTTTATAGACTCTGGAGAGATTGAGGATAGAATAAAACAGAGAAGAGTATATTGAAAAATATAACTTCTCGACGCAATGCTTTGCTACGTCTTGGGCTGTCAATATTTTGGAAGCTAAAATCGAAGGTGACTAATTAATTCTCGGTTTTTTAGAAGTGACATTGAGGACATATACAGAAAAGTAGATGAGTGCAGTAACATGGTATATGTACTAGGGTATTGCTGCCTGCTAGCCTGGGAATTTGAGGTAGTGTTGGTTCACAAGCTTTTAGGGTGTATCCCAGTCTCCCCTAAAGACTAAACTATTATAAGGAAAAAAGCTTCAGTCATTTTGTTGCTTCGCTTTCTAAAGTCAACACCTAGGTTCCAAACTTAATTAATCAACTAAAAGGTGTTTTGAGTCTATTTGAGTAAAATCCAAGTTGGTTAGGCTCTCTTCGTCATGGAAACAAAAGGTTAATTATCGAATCTCTCAGATGACCATTAAGAGTAAGAGCTGAATGGAAACTTAGTTAATTTCTGATTTGAGTATGAAATTCGGGCGTGTGATAGCCTAAAAAATAACATGCAGCAAAGTTGAACCCTAAAATGCATATTATTGGCGTCATCGCAAAACCCTAGAGTTTCAAATACAGACGGCAAAAAAGAAGGAAAAAAAAAAAGATGATTGGTAGTCACTGTTATACAGCATATACCAGTGATACCCACTTACTCTCATGGACCCTTTTGACTTTGAGGGCTTAATCCTGGTATCAGCCAGTCTATACTCATTCATCATCCAGTCTGTCTTGGCTCCTCTCGGTGGCCGGCCGGTGTAAAACACTAGAGCTTTCTTGACTCCAAGGTTCTCCGATCCAACAGAACTCAGAATAGGTTTATCAGTTCCAGTGGCTTTCCAGTAACCTGAACCTGCGGCTCGGTTTGGCCTTTCTCCATTCGGGTACTTCCTGTCTCTTGGACTGAAGAAAAACCATTCATCTTCACCAAACAAAGCCTGCTCTGTTCACATACAAAACACGGTAACAGGATTAGTTCATTATCTAAGAAAGAAGTAATTAAGATCAATTAGCATGTTAACTGAAACTTTTGGTGTCAGGACGAGGTGAAGAACAGACTTGGCAACTCCCATGGATTATACTTATAAAGATCAACTTCAGCAATCAATGAAGCTGGTAGCGGGCGCGAAGTCACTTTGTTTTGCAAGTAATAAACAATGAGCTCTTGATCAGAAGGATGGAACCGGAAACCAGGAGGAAATTGGAAACTTGCAGTTGGGTTATGCTCTCTCTCCATGCTGAAACAGTTAGCTCAGAGGGGCCTTGATTTCTTCGTCCCCAAGGCAATGAAAATCGAAGTGATCGAGATGAGGGAATCAAGAAACGCGATGATATCGATCAAGATTACTTGTAACTATGTGAGAACACTGTTAGGGCATTTATATATATTGCGCACAGCATGACCATGCAGATGTGGACATAATTCAAAATAATTGACAGCAAGCAACCAAATGACCAAATTAAATTTCACGTAAAAAGCTTCCCTTTGGCTTTACGTGGGTCGGGTGATAAATTACTCTTCACTTCATCTTGGACAGCAAGAGTTCGAGCTTTTATGGAAAATGCATTCTTTTCTACATTAATTTATTGAATGGTGGAATGAAGTAATAGTTAATTTTACAAATTATGAAATTGGTTTTCTAATGCACACCTTATCAAAACTTGTCCAAAATAAAAATACTGAGATTATAACTTGGGATTTATTTCACTCCCCAGTAAAAAAGAGATTCGACTGGGGCAAACTGAAGCTCAAGCACTAGCCCCACAGAAATACAAATTAAGGAAAGATCAGAGATTTGAATGAAGTTTAGCTCAATTCTATGTAAATAAATTTGCCCCCCCCCCCCCCCCCCCCCCTTAAATTTATGTTTATTTTCTTCGGAATGAAAGTTTAGTATTTCTTATTATATATAACTCCTCATGTAAACAAAAATGCATTATAGCATGTTGATAAAAAGGAATGTTGACTCATTATTATGGCTTAATTAAAATGCGTACATTCTCAACTTTGGACCAACGGTTCTAAAATTCGGCCGTTTTTATTAGACTTTCAAATCAGTTGTGAAAATTGTTTTCATATTAGAATTTAGTGTTAAAAAATCTCAAAATTTCATCTTAAATAATATAGTATTCATCAAGTGGATGATAAGAAAATATAATTAGTTTACTTATAAAAAAAATTATATATTAACCACTTAATACATAAATATTATCTAAATAAAGTTTGGGATGCCTATTATTATTATTTTCAAATTATTCAGACGGTTTTGGATGTGAAATAGTGGGACCTATATTTTGGATAAAGCCATCAAATAACACATAGGAAACTCGCAAATATCCCATGGAATCTAGTAAATCAGTAGAAAATGCGACGTAAAATCATGCAAATATACTCTCTCTGGCTAGCTATATTAAAATCCCCATGCAACATAGTATAATCCGATCCAAGTCCTGTTAAAAAGTACACGTGTCTTTGCTTGTCTGAAAGACACAGTAAAGCCAACATGACAGCCGGGATTTCACCACCTTGAAAAGCTTTCCGAGTTTGGACGTCGTTCAGTGTCTTTTTCGTTTACTTTTGCAGTAGAGTTTCATTATTTGTATAATTTTTCCTGCATCAGAACACTATTGAAGTGTGATTAGGTGCATGAAGTTGCACATATTATAGTATGCGATTGGGCATGTGTCAAGTTTTCATTGGCAGAAACTAAGCTGTGGAGCCCCAGCTCCCTAATTGGAGTTTGATATGAATGTGCAGTTGCACAATACAAGGTGTGCAATTTCAAATAACCTGCCCTCCGGAACTGCTTCCATACATATGCATTTGTAATTAAAAATCTTTTTTGTCCAATTTTCTTTTTAGCTAACTAGTAAATACCACTTAAATTCAAGTGTTTTGTTAATACTTGTTCTTAATTTTATTGCTTAGGCCCTTACCCAGCGTGGGTTAAAACAATTTTAGTAATAGTATAAGAATCAATGTCTCTAGTTCGGATAGCTCATTGTTATATGGACTTTTATTTTCAGTTACTATGAATTCACATGACCATAAATATCACCAATGCTTCGCATGAGGGGTTAATGAATGGTGACAAAAAAAAAAAAATCAATGAAATAAATGATAATAAGTAACATGGGTTATGTGGTATTTTATTTTTTCCTTTTATTAAAAAATTTGAATGAAGATGAAAAACCTTATCTATTAAACACCAACCTTTCTTTTTATTATTACTCGAACTTACGTGATTTTATATTGGGGCGGATCTAGGACTTTTTATTACCCTGTATTAATTTATAAATTTATGGTAAATATCTATGTGAATAAAATAATATCTATATCAAGCAATGCGACACTAAAATTTTTAGTAACATACATATATTTAATAAAACAAATGACAACAGTGCAATAAATATGCTTATAACATAGATTATTAAAACTGTATATTTAAAAATTGTTTATAAAATTATTTTTTATTGTGCTGATAGAGAATGTGATATATTTGAATAATTTGATCTAATGAAAAGAAAAATAATACGTATGATTATCAAGAAAATAAACCATCAGATTACGAAAATATTATTAATTGTTACTATATCATTTTGTAACTTCCTATTACTACTGACAATGTTATAATATTGACTTTTTTTTTATTAGACCAAACCATCACTTTTTTTTAATAAGTTAAAACACTACTAACATTTTAACCCTGATTTCAATTTATTTAATGAATATATAATTTAATATTTTATAGAACAAATATCTAATTCCAGCTATAAAAAAAGAAGAAGAACAAAGTGTTGAAATGCAAACATAATTGAAAATTAAATAAAAACTTTGTTCTTTGATAAAAAATTATAAAAATTAAGTAGTATTAATGAAATTTTCTACTTTTCACTTCTTCTTTTTTTTTTAAATCGCATCGGCAAACAAGGCTGCTTTGCCTAAAGCCCGTAAACTAACTAAGAGTCATCCCTCTTTAATTAAAAATCAACGCATTAGCATGTTAATTGAATATATGCATCTACATAAAGAAAAGTCCGGCCTAACCCAGCCGTTAGTTCGCCACTAAAACACATTCATGGCCAACTAATAAATTCCCCCATGAGACTTGGCACATAAAAAGTATATAAGGGAAAAAGACAATTAAACCGAAGGTTTATCTTAATTAACAGCTAAACACACACCGATTTAGAAACAGACAACGAACAAACTCTTTTTTGTTGATGAATTGTCTATATGCTCATGGAATTACCAAGATTATGTGTTTAATGTATTTATCTCCATCTAAATAGATAGAATTCACGAATAAAAGTGATATATATGTACGATACAGTTTAGATTTACTTGTCCATCTCAGCAATGAGATCTAGTAATCTATTGGAGTAAATTTTAAAAATTTAGGTGTCCTACTAGATTAATACGTAAAAGTTTGTACATATTATATACAGTACCTAGTACTGTTCCCATTGAGTCATGAAATGTTGTAAGCAAATCAAAATCATCAGTAGCCATTTGTGTATATCTTAGAATCCCTCCATTTGCATTGGATTAAGAGATATATTATACCACGATCCATTTAACAGTTAGGGAAAAAAGTAGGTAATGATGCCATGCATCTTCATCGATGAAAACAAACCGATGTTACCCAGGTGATTTCTTTTCAATTTGTTTGTAAATAGAGAGAGTAGGTTTAAAATTAAACAACCAGTAGCTTCTGCTCCACGCAGCACTTTTCATGTCACGGGTCCAACCTTGTTTGCATCGATCTAATTGTCTTGTTCTCCTGCTCAACAAGATACGAATCCTATGTGGGGTTTTTGTCTTCTATTTGTCTGTAAATAAAAGCTTTAATATTGCTATTGATCTTTCTCTTGTTATGAACGTGAGCGGACACGGTTGAAAAAGGTTTTAAATATTGTTAGCTAATAGAATCAATCTCATCGCAATCGAGAGATAGAACTAAAATGTTGTTACAATTCAAATTTTTGATAGATTATGCATAAGATCTTGAAACGGTCAATATCTTAGAGTTTTGCTTCTTATAATCATATGATAGGATAAAAGCTTATGCTTTTCTTAAGAAAACATTCAAACAGAGAATGACATCTTGTCCCTGGCAAATTCGATATTACGATTTTTAGTGTTTAATTAGATTTTTTCTTTTTTTTTTCGCTTTAAATCGATAACACAAGAAGCACACATCAAATCAAAATAAGTGCAACTATAACTAATACAATAAAATAAATAAAATAAATCATTTTAATTATTTTAAGAGTTTGTATCAATGTAGGGAAAACCATATCAAAAATAGTTTGGAGGAAACCATGCATGACAAAAATTTCAAAAGCAACTTTTACATCAAGATTGTCATAGTAAAATCTTAAAGCTCTGTAAATCTTATTTCAGCTCACAATTTGATACTTGCTGACGTGAAGTCTCATGATTAACATACTAGAAGTAAGATACAGAGTCAAATTCTAAAAACTGCTAAAATTGTTTCCTAACGCCTGCACAATCCCAGAAACGACACCTTACAGTGCAGCCACGAAACGGAGGCTACAAAATGCCTAAGGCAACATCAAAACATAAAGAAGCCAAGGAAAATTATATCCTCTTTGTTTCGTGTGAGTTCAATTTTGTTCCCCACCTTAGTGTCTGTACATCCTGTGTCTGATATACATTATGTGTGTGAAACCTCACGATAGCTATACATACGCTTATGTTTGTGAGGAACACACCGGAAGAGTACAAATAATTCAATTAGACACAAGCATGCGACCATTATTTTTCTCCAGCTACCACGCCATGTTACCACGCAATGGCACATCAATAATGCAACATATCATGTCCCTCGCTCTACGTTCCCACAATTATCATTGTAGTTAAACTTTAAATTCTGTCCACAAGAGTATGCTTCTCACAATTCCTACAAGAAAAGTTGCTCCGTACCCTGGAGAAAACAACAAAAAATCTTTGTCAGGTCATGTGTTCATGATTTGGTATGTACCAAATAGACATTGCATGTGACACTTCTTTAATTATGAAGTCAAGTTTCTCTCATTAGACATATGTAGCAAATACATTCAAATGCTTTTGTATCGACCTTACACAACTCAAAAAGAGAATCATTGAACCACCTTTTGAGATTTTAAAATTTTAAAATTTCAAATCCAAGCATGTCAAGCAAAGAAATCAAATCTTATGCAACTCCATTGAAGAGGGTCATAAAATTCTTTCACCAGCCCGAGGGTATTAGGTTTTCAAACACATGGGACTCTTTGTTGCGCGTAGTTTCGGGGACCGAGGACACAGTAAGAGAAAGCATCCATATCCTTTGAGAGGAAGATCCAAATGCCTAAAGCCAAAAGTAGTTGGAGGACCAATCAATCCATGCCACCTGAGCTCTCCCTTCCCTCATTTCGTGCAAAGATGAATGATTTTTGGTTTCAAGAACATAACTATAGAATAAAATGAGCAATGGTCGTTTTCTCGTTACTGTAATAAAATAATGCCATACCATACTAAAGAACCACTATCTGTTGAATATGTATATACATACACCTAACCCAAGACAGAAATTCCTGACATGATACCGAATGATTTTTAAGCTTATTTCCATATAATTGAATCCAAGACAATGACTAAGCTTAAAATATTACAACAGGTATATGACATAAACCTAAAAGAATTAAAATCCACACGTTTTTCAATGTTAAAATTTCTACAAAAAATAGTCACACGCTAACAACCGCATCACCTCAAACCACATGATCCAGCATGTAAATCCCATCCATTGTTTGCATCCCAAATAAGAAAAATAAAAATTCGTAAATACAAGGGGGGAAAAAAAAACAGACCAGGTTCAAAGAAAATTCAGAATAATGAATCTTCCTGAATAATGAGCAAAAAAGAATCTCATATTCCATAAAACAAACCCAACAATGAAAATTAGTAATTGTACCAATAACTATAAAAGATACTAACAATTTTAAGATAATATCATATTAAGAAGCCTTTATCTACACATTTGACCAAATAATCTATATTATTTATTGAATTAGTCTTTCGCCCCTCCAAAGAAAAGCAATTAGACCATAATATCCCATATGCTAGCTATTTATGTGCAAACACCCACACACACCATACAAAGCCAAGCCAAACCAACCCTGATATCAATTCACAAATTCAGGCATTTGTCAAAATAATAGTTGAGAATTTACCCCACAGAACAAAGGGGGAAAAAAAAAAGTAGTTGATCTTGCGTGTACAACACTAGATAGCAACAGGATGCTGTTTCACACCGGGAGGCCAAAATGTAGCACCAGATAATGAGGCTCAAAGGCACATCAGGAAAATTTAGCCAAATGTGACATCATCTTCTAGAACTGATGAATTGTACATGTTCACATGGTTTCCAGTAGCTCTCCCACGCTAATTGTTATTTCTTCCCTGTATATTTTTTTCCCCCTTGTACTGTATATCATCTTCCACAGATCTCCAAGCCTCTGCAGCTAAACACAAGAATTAACGAGGGGAGGATAAGGTTTTTAAGGTAAGGGAGAGTAACACCTTTCCCATAAAAACATTACTCTATGTGTTCTTTCATCTCCAGTGACTTGAGAAAATATATTGTCTTGAGCTTCAATATCCCCTGCTATCTCTGGATAAGGAGGTCTAATACTGCAGCCATACTGAAGCTGCAATTTTCCAGTTCATTAGCAACATTCTTATATTCTGTGTAACACTTTCACTTCACTGACATTTGTAAGTCGCCTAATTTTCCATCATGGTAGTTATGACCACTTCTAAGCATGCGACTCTAATCAGTTGACTACAGATGAGAAATTTGCCTATCAATCAGTACAAATTAAGACTACAAAAGAAAAATTATCTAGAATTAAAAGAGACAAGCATCTTATACTATGTTAACAAGGCCCCAACATATCCTTCTTGTTTTGATTCTAGTATCATCATAAAGGTGTGTGATAAATTAAGGGACGTAAGTTAGTATCCAGAGCTGATGTTCCCAGGAAAATGTTTATTCTAATAACATTATCTCTTTGATACAATGAATGGGCTAATTCAATATAAACTAAGGAAGCTAAAGCACCTATCAGGTAATATATCCGTTCAAACCAAATGCTTTCAAGATACAGATAGAATCAAATTTCAGATTTCAGACCAACATATACAACTAACTAAAAAGAAAATCTCCAATCTAACCATAGAGATGGAATCAACATACTGCGTTAAAACGTAAAGGAAATGTTAAAACAAAATACAGTAGTCGGCTACTCAACAACTTACCTTCATTCATTTAACTCTCCATCATCAAATGAGGTCAAATCTTCGGAAAGGCTCCGATCAAACAGTTGTGGCGTCGTGTATGAGCCTACCTTAATTTTTTGAGAATCACATGGAATTAATGCATCAAAATTTCAGCATATAACAATCATTTATACAACAATTGAGGTCTAAAAGAGATAAATCAATAAATTAGGAAACTAAAAATGAAAAATTTAGAACTTGCAATATATGTATTCATCAAACAAAGAGATACAAAGCTAAATAAACAAAAACTACAGGTTATATATTACTTGGCGGAGATTTAAGTAGTTCCAAAAGTGCGAAACACGCAAAACAGAGAACGGAGCTTGTAATTGTAAAGATCAGGTTATAATTTTACCTAGATTAAGACAAATCGGCAGTCGTTTGCGATTGATGAACCCTCAATTGCAATCTGAGGATTGTAATTTGATTAATTTGTTTAGGGTTAGGGTTTGGGATTGGAGCTACCGACATTTTTGGGGAAAATTTTAGCGCCTATTTTTAGGACTTGTTTTGGGACAGCAGAACTGCGGACCCTACAAAGGAAGAATTTGGGCTTTGGGTAGGATTTTTCAAATTTTTTTGAGAAAATGACAAAAAAGTTCCCATGGCGTAAAATTTTCTTTAGTGAAAGGAAAGCAAAAGGCTGAAAACAACTTTTAGAATGAAATTGGTGAATTTATATCGATGAGATATTAATTGAGATGTCTAAGTGTATCGCCACTTAGGACAAATTGAGTGGCGGGTTCCCTCTCTCCTCCGGCACCCAGTCAAAATATTATTAAGCCTCTCTTATTGTTCAGGGGCAGCATAAGGGAACAAGGCATCGACTAGAATTTTATCAAAATATTAAGCCCCTCCCATTGTTAATAAGACCATTTTATTTATGGATATTATCTTTGCACTACTTCTATATATATATAGTCTTTGTGTTATCTTTATTTTTACACTTGTATGAATGAACCATTATGATACTAAGATTTTAAATAAAATAGCTATTTTACCCCAAATTGAATTAAAATACTATTTTATCCTATAAATTTTTTAAAAAATAAAAAATATAATTACCATTTAATTAATTGATAAAATTTTATTGAAAATTGAGTGTGTGAGTACCATTAATTAATTAATAAAAATATTATTGATTTTTTTAAATCCTTTTGACCTAAAAAAAGTGTAAAACTCATCTAAAATATTTTCTTTCTTTTTTTAATCAATCATACAATCACAATTATCAAACATTTTTTATTGTTTAAATTAATCACCAGAATAATAATAGTCTAAAGCAACATTGAATAATAACAAAATTATAAATCCAAAAATTATCGTTTAAAAAATATAATTATAAAAATCAATATGTTGGATTTTGAGATTTTTTTTTTTACAAATTCAGAGGTATTCTTGTGATTTTTTTTTGTTTTTGAAAATTTTGTAGAATAAAATGGTCTTTAATTCATTTAGGGTAAAACGATCATTTTATTTAAATTCTTAATGTCAAAATGGTTGACTGATAGAAGTTTAGAAAAAAATGTGGTGCAAAAAAACATGTCAAAATTTTATGGTGATTATATATACATATGAAAAAATAGGGGTGGTGCAGACTGCAGAGATAATTTCCCTTTTATTTATCAAAAAGTAGGGGTGGACATCGGTTCGGTTTGGTTTCGAGATAAACTTTTGGTTTGGATTTGGTTTGGGTCTTAAATTCAAAATCCATTCAATTTTTAAGGAAAACAAAATCCAAACCAGAACTGATAGTTCGGTTTCGTATAAGTTTTTTGGTTCGATTTTGATTTTTTGGTAATGGTTCGCTTAATAGTTCAGATTAACAAATCGGTTTTTCGATCCACCCTAATTTGCACACAAAGACAAGGCCTACTATAATAAATGTATAATCAACATAAATAAAATAATTTACAAATTTGTATTCGCAAAAAAAAAAATTGCAATGATTTTGGACTAAAATGAATAATTTTCATAATCATTATCTCTATAATTAATATAAAAACTTTTGGCCCAAAACATAAATAAAATAAAAAAAACTTTATGTGTCAAAATATAATCTACCAAAACATAGGGATCAAAATGATATCTTGCCTGTTGACTTTCAGTCAAGGACCCTTTTAAAAAGTTTGTAAAAATTTTTCGGCCATAATAGACTTTTTATATACAAATATTTCCTAAAAATTAGGCCATACTATAATTTTATAAAGGACAGGGATCCAATGATATTATTGGTTATCTGAAAAGTATTTCTATATTCGGTTTTTTAACTTAAAAAAATGAACGAAATTGAATTTTTCGATCTCGGTTTGGTTTTGCCCACCCATATCAAAAAGGGTCTTCATTTTTATTTTTATTTAAAAAATAAAAATTGATACACAAAATTCTAAAAAAAACACATTGCATCTTAAAAACACAAAAGAAAAGCATAAAATAGATTTTAATAAAATTTTATTATTATTATTATTATTAAAGATATCATTTATATTTGTTTGCCTGAGGCCTCGATTTTCTTAAAACCAGCCTTGGGTGGGCTGTTGTGAGAGCAATGGTTTGAGTCCCGTAATAGAGATTTAATATTTCTTATTCCAATTATATAATTGAGTGGAGATAGATCTCTTTTGTCGGTGGAGAAGATATCTCTATTATTAAGATCAAACGCTTACCATTAGGCTAAAAGCTTAAGTTGATAGCCAAGATGCAACTTTATTTTCTTATACAATGGAAGCGCAGAGCCCCACACTAAGCGGTGGATGGACATGAGGGGCTGCACACATTTGTAATTGTGCCAACGGGCCAAGCAGTTACGCCCTAGGTAACCTTACTGCCATTTCAATGAAATTACACAGAAGGATGTTACACCCACAAGCGCACAGAAGAATTGTTGGGGCCCCATAACCTCAACACCTATAATATTAATTGGGGTAGAAATTTAGGATTTCTTTCATAAATTTGATCTACAATAGTCTAATAGATGCTTTGTTATAAATATCAATAGGCATTTGATTATAATAATACATATTAGTTAAAAAAATGTGTATCACTCTATTTATAAAAACGGTTAATTTTGAATTATCCTCCTCAAAAAATGATTATCTTAAAATTACCTCCTTATTTTTTTAAAACCTCAATTTACCTTCATTGTTGTTAAGGACAAAAAAATCAATTTACCCCCATTTTTCTCTTATCTTTTGAATAAAAAATAAAATAACTTGAAGTTTTAAAAAATTTAAGATGATATGAAAATAGTCAATTCCTGATAGAGATAATATGAAATTTATCCTTATATAAAAAGATACACACATTCAGTTCATGATTTAATTGAATAATAGACAATTTCATGCATGTACGAAGGTTTCTTTTCAGTAAACTTTCACTTACAAATTTTTTGCAACAGATTTGCATTTCTGATCATGTATGACTATTAATTGATAACTACAAAGTATCAAAGCCTTGCATTTTGTGAAGGAGAAACTCAACTAATGGGGAACCTGCTTAGATGGAGTACTAAAGCTCAAACCTGTATATCTATCATTGCATGCATGCGTGTTACCAATGTGTAATAAGTAACATGCAAGAATTTACCGAGAAAATCAACACAACATATCCAAGATTCTCCAATTCTTCGCCAGTCAGCCAGCCAGCAGGGGTTACTGCTCATATTATTACTGCCTTATTGGGGAACGAATTTCTAGAGAAATGTGACCGAGCGAGTGTGTCTCGTGAGCATATATAGCCAAAGCCAAACAAAAAACTGATCGGACAATAAACAAAAGCAGTCATCTCTTGTCTTTTGTATCATACAAAAACTTTACCATCAAACATCACTACTGCCTGTCTTTTCTTGTGGGTCCTCATCCACTCAGCTCTCACGGACGGCTGCCCCCCCTCCCGCCAATCTTTTCTTTTTTCTCTTTTCCTTTCTTTCTCTCTCATTCCTTCATGATTTCACATATAGTAGTCCTAAATTCAATTATGGCATAATCATTTTTCACCTCTCCAATGGCTGGCTGTAAAGGTAATTCACTTTTCTTTATCACCTTTTTCCAAATCATCAACTTTGATATATATGCTTGCAACATTGTGTAGACACATAACATTGTACGTACCATTCTATAGCTAGCTACTCTATTTGTCTTATTATATGTATCATACTATATATGTAAGTATACATTCCTCTCCCACACACACACACTTATATATTATATTTATATAATAATATAGACGGTGGTCCAGGTGAGTCTATGGCTGACTGACTTCGAGAGAAGCCGTGTAAGATAAGGAGAGAGTGAGAGATGAGAGAAGAGAGAGAAAGATAGAGAGGGAGAATATTCTCTCAAGGTTGCTTTCTTTTTGGTGTTTTCTTCTGAGTTTCAAAGCAAACTGATGAAGAATTTTTTATTTTTTTTGGTTGGGCAACAAGAGTCTAATTTCTTGAACTAGAACAAAGTTTTGATTTAGATTCGTTTGTTCTAGGGAGCAAGAGCAACAAAATTTGAGAGAATTATTTCTTTTGGACTGTTTTTCTTTATAAGCTCTCTCTGTGTTGTTTTTTCTTTGTTTTGGTAGCTACTGCTGCTACTACTGCTTTCAGTTTATTGTTTAGCTCTTCTTGTTTTAGATATATAGCTTGGGACAAAACCATCTATTACTTTTGAGTTCCACTTACGAAATGATGTCTCAAGATCATGGACTCTCAGTTCCCTCCACTCTTAAAGGGTTTGTTCAGGAACCAAATTCAAACCCTAACCCTAACCCTAGTTCAAATCAACTGAAGAGGAAGAGAAATTTACCAGGAACACCAGGTAACAATTACTATCTTGATATCTCATCTTCTGATCCTTATACTTTGGTTGATGGGTTCTGTGTTTCAAGTAGATCCAGATGCAGAAGTGATAGCTTTATCTCCAAAATCTCTCATGGCCACAAACCGATTCCTATGTGAAATTTGTAACAAGGGTTTCCAAAGAGACCAGAACTTGCAGCTTCACAGAAGAGGCCACAATCTGCCATGGAAGCTGAAGCAAAGAACAAACAAAGAAGTCAGAAAGAAGGTGTATATTTGCCCAGAAAAAAGCTGCGTGCATCATGATCCATCAAGAGCCCTAGGTGACCTCACTGGAATAAAGAAGCACTTCAGCAGAAAACATGGGGAAAAGAAATGGAAGTGTGAGAAATGTTCAAAGAAATATGCAGTTCAATCAGATTGGAAAGCTCATAGTAAGATTTGCGGCACTCGAGAGTATAGATGCGACTGTGGCACTCTCTTTTCCAGGTAATTAATGTCATCCGAATTAAACAAACATCTGTAGCTAGTTCAAGAATCTTTATTTATTGCTTCAAATGATTAGTTTGGTGTGTGATGAATTTAATGCTCGCATGAACAAAGGAAATGGATTTTTTTTTTTTTGGTTGGTTATCAAACAGGAAGGACAGCTTTATCACACACAGGGCCTTTTGTGACGCTTTAGCTGAAGAAAGTGCAAGGTTCACTACAATTTCATCCACAAACCCTCAAGCTGCCGCTGCAATCCCCCAATTTTCCTCAGTCTTTAGGCAGCAGCAACAATTGGCTCCTGGATCCGAGCTTGCAGGTAATAATGTTATTGCAGATGGGCAGAAGCCGAGACTACCGCTGTGGCTAGACCAAGCCAATAATACAAATGCCATGTTAACACCAATTGGCTCATCGTCAACAGGCTTGCCTGAATTGTCACAAATGGTGGCACCGATGAATATGTTTGGATCTTTGTCACAAATGCAATGGTTTTCAGGTGGTGCCAATCTTTCAATGTCGTCGTCATCATCATTGCCAAGGGGAATACCAAAAGAGGAAGAAGAAAACAAAGCTTATAATTTGTCCGAGTCCATGACTTCTTTGTATCCTAGTAACCAGAGCGGCCAGCAGCAGCAGCAGCAGCAACAACAACAACAACAAGGACCAGCTCACATGTCAGCTACTGCCCTCTTGCAAAAAGCAGCACAAATGGGTTCTACAAGAAGCAATGCGAATAACAGTACTGGGTTTGGGCTAATGAGCACTTCATTCAACTCGTTCAACCAAACCGACAAGAACGAATTGCACAAGTTTTTCAAGCAACCAAATCAGCAAGTTGCTGATAATGATCAGAACTTGAATGAATTAATTATGAATTCATTTTCTTGTCCAACCAATATGGGAGCCGTAGCCGGGTCATCAAACGCAAGTTTGTTAATGGCCAACGCAAAGAATGCAAGCAATGAAGCTGAGAGAAGGCTCACAAGAGATTTTCTTGGCGTTGGAGTGGAATCTAGCAGGCCACTTTCTCAACAAGAGCTAGCAAAGTTCATGAATTTGAGCAGCCAGTACGGTGGAAACCCACATCATCGAAGCTAGGTATTTTAAAAGGTATAGCATATTTAGGACAATGATGAAGGCTTTTTAGAGCCGAGTTGCACTCAAGAGGAAGCGAAAGCAGCAAAGCGAGTCAACTCAGCAAAGAGAGGAGAGTGAGTGAGTGAGTGAGTATGGGCAAGTCAAGTGGGGCCCTATTCTGCATGTAGTTGTAATATTTTTACCTTTTTTTTTTTCTTTCTTTATTATTATAACGTCGTTGATCGAACCAAGATCGATCGTGTTGAAACACATGGTCGTGACCACTTGTTGTCTTGTTCTTTTCTCTAATTCTTAGTCCTTAAATTTGCCTTTTTCAAATTTTCTCACTGATTGTACCGTCGCAGCTGTGACCAATTTTGGTTGTGGGATTTGAAGATTCAAATCAAAAGCATTTGAGGATTGAGGATATAGATATGTAGGGCCTGCAGCTTCGGTTCAAACTAACGTGTTCTCCCTCTTAAAGGCTGAACAATATGAAGTGGGTCACGATAATCTTGCCCATATTATCCTTTATATTGTCTTATAATTATCATGAATATTGGAAAAGAATGGGAATTTTCAGATCTCAAAAGGTTCTATAGTAGGTATTATACTTAATTAATAAATGTGTGTCAATTTATTTTAAAAAACTACTATTTAATTAATAGTTATACTTAATTAAATTACACTTAATAGGCATGCATTGATTGGATAGGGTATCACTAATGTATTCTGAAATTTATCTGTATATACATAGAGCATTTCTATTTTTTAAGTGTTAGTTAAACTCACATATTTCTATATAATATCATGATCACGGACTTTATACAATATTATAACAAATATATATATATACAAGTGGGCCTAGACTAAAAATATAAATTTTAGACAATCCTTAAGGCACGAACTTACCATATCAAGTGATGGGCTTAAATTTTGAAGGCATATGATGCTTGAATTATAATATATCGGGACTTGAATGAATCTCTTACCATGGCTTAAAATTGATGCAAAAGAAGTTTCAATTTTTTTTTTTTTTTCGATTGGCTAAATGCTGAAAGCTCGAATATGTGCAAAATTTGGTCCAAATTTGCACCGCATTAATCTACCACAAAAAGCGCGTTAAGCGTTCATTTTCATTGCCACCATATCAAACAGCTATTAGCAACCCTCTTAATTATATATTTTTTTCCTTGCCCTTGTTGAAATTTTTTTGTTGGATGATGTTAAATTATTCACGCCTTATTTGACTCCAGTCTTGACGGCCAAACTATTGTACTTGTGTTTCTTACAATTGATTAATTTCCGCAACTCGTTCAATAATTGGGACAGAAAACATATTATTTTCAACCTAAAAAAATCAATTTTCCCATTACTATTGCAGAAGCTCCTTGTAGTGAACCAAATACGTCGAAGAAAGTGTGATATATTGTTGAAAATTTTGCCTTTAATACTGCTGTTGGCAATTGTCATGTCAACTTCTGGTGATCAATAAGCCTACCATTACCATGTGCTCACTTTGTATGAACCAATTTATGTCTCAATCGTAGCTCATTGCCGTCCTCTATCTAGATCTCTTGCGATCTGAATGATCTTAAATTTGAGTCCATTTGTTCACTGAAGGGTTAACTTAAAATTGATTTTATTTCTATTAATTGATTGTTATTTTTACTCATTTAACTTAAAATTTTGAGTTAAACAATATCTCTAGGTAGCTTATACTTCAAATTCTACCCATTTTCTCTTTCTTGCAAAACACCCATCACTGTCAAGAGAAATATTCCTGATTGACTTGTATGTAGGCGTCATAAGTCAGCTAGGAAGGCAACGAGTTTCTTATTCATTAACACACAAGTAGTGGTTGGTAAAGAGAGGGAATGTCATAAAATTAAGAAACGAAAGGAGGTTAATTATAGGAAATTAAAGGAATTTAATTTGTTAATTAGCCTTATCATTTAGCCGATTGCCAACATTAGAATCACGTCATGATTACCAATTGAATCATTGACAATAGAAAGTTTTGTAGAACGTACGCTTTCATATGCAGTACATATTTCTCATCATGAGAGCAAATGTGGATATTGCTTCAAGAAAAAGCACTGTTTAAAAAGCACTTTCAACTGTTTTTTAAAGCATTTTGTACCAAATCATTTTCACTTTTATCTTCTTTTCATAATGCTAGCTCTACTTGCGGTTCTTGAGAAATTAAGCTTAGGCTTTTTAATTCAATGAGAAAGGGTTTCTTCATTTGGATCATACAGTGACTTGCTATAAAAAAAAAAAACTTTCCTGGTGGAGGAAAAGTAAAAGCGATCAATTTAGTATAATAAGTAGTATTAATTAATTAAGGAGCCATTAATGGTAAAATCATGTAGATTTGCAGGGAGAATTATGAACTTAGCTTTCATGGAGGAGAAAGAAGATTAAGGACGATCAGTAATTTGCAAGTTGATTGAATTAAAGCTTCTTTTTCATTGGTTTGTTCGAAGAAAAAAAATTCAACAAAGCCATCATTCGAAGTGAAACTACATTCAACAACCCAACACTGTTTCGAGGATGTGATCCCATAATCTTTCATGCATCACCTTTTGAAAATTGATATTGACCCTTCAGCAACTTTTAACCTGGTAGATCTTTATTAAGATCAAATCAATTACTTCAACCACATGTTTAATTATATAATTATACATATGATATACACACTGATAGCCAATCGCCGGCGCCCTTGGACCCCAGATGGCAATAATTATCATGTACGGCCGGCCTTTTTTTTTGAAGAAAAAGGGGGGGGGGGGGGGACTGGCGAGAGTGCAAAATTGATTTATCGAATGAGTTCGAAACCATACTTATATATATATATAAAAGATGAACGACAAGTTGGCTGTAGACTCCGGATGTGAACGACTTGTTGTTCTGGGAAAACCCTTTCTCATTCTTTTTTTTTTTTTTTTGGTTACCTTTTCATACGTACTGACAAAACCGTCTATATGCTCTAAAATTATGAAGTGTGAACCGCTGTCATCTCATCTTAGGCACAAAAGCATTCTTGACTGTAGATGGGTTCTCAAGTTCTTAATTGATGGGTAATTACAAGTCAATTATATCGTCGCTTAAATTTAATGTGAGATACAAGTTGTTGAAAAATGTAGCTTGTTGAATCAAATTATCATTTAGAAAATTTCTAATGAGTGTTCCGTTCTTTATTTAAGTGTGGGAATAATATGCACACCGTATTTTTATAAACCATTTTACAACTGTGTGAAAATTATTTTACAATCGTGTGAAAATTTATCTAACACTTTAATAACGTACATAAATCCTCATTAGAAAAGTATTTATTATAATATCATAAATAAAATGTAAATTTTCTGAATCTACGAGGAGAAAATTTTATATGGGATGTGAAAATCTATCTAGTACTTTTTAATGAAGTACAAAAATCTTCATTAGAAAAATACTCATCTTAAATAAAGTGTAAATTTTTCAAATTTACGAGAAGAAAATTTTGTATGGGATGGTCCCAATTAGACCATACAATAAATGCTTTGCCATGTAATTCAAATGTCTTTTCGTTTTCTTTTTTTTTTTTTCTCTTTTTTATTTTGATTGTTGAAATTGCATGTATCAAAATAGTATTTGACAGGACAGACGATGCGGTGCACCGGACTTTAGGTAAGCGTTCCATTTTTTTTTTCCTGTCTCTTTTTTTAAGTTGTCATGTCCAATCGACTTCTCACTTGACTTCAAGCCCTTGTTTCAGGGTAAATGTTGGGCTTTTGATTAGACCCAAACGAAGTGTTTACTGGGTTTTCCCAATTCAATAATTACAAATCATTACTAAATCGATAAATCTTACCGAATAAATGGTGATAATCCCTGATTAAAGACGACATAAACCAAGATTTTTGCGTCACTACTTTGTGCCTCAATATATAAATGTTTTGAAAGGCTGAAAAAAGCCTATATATATGCATCTATATCATATGGTAAAGTGAAAATTTATAAATAAGAGCAGATCGCCTTATGTGAAAGCAAAAAGTGAGTGACCAAAGTCCAATGACACATAATCGATTTTAAATAGAATTTAAAAAAATTCACAAATTACATAGAATTGGGGAAAATAAAAAAGGATAACAAAAAGGAGAAAAAGAAACCCTCAAAATAAAATCTTAACAGCAGATCACAAACAAAGAGAAATTATCATACAAATGGGACAGAAAAGAAATGGACAAAATTATTGGAAACCACTCACCACGTCGCCTTATCTATTGTCGATCATCACCGTTCGATTTAAAAATCATACAAACCGTCCATCATGTATATAACTCATCAGAATTATTCCCTGCTGTCACAACAAAAATATCACTGCAGCAATAGCATGTGCAAAGACCACCACATTTTTTATATTGGTCATGAGACTCATTGCACTTGAGTCATCCACTTTACCATCAGGACCGTCAGCAACCGCATCAGCCTTCTTCTTCTTTGGTTTTGCCGGTGCCGGCGCCGGCGCCGGAGGCTTAACTCCGAAAAGATCCCAAGGAAGTAGCACTTTATCCACTTGATAAACAGCAAGTTGCCCATCGGTGTACACAGTACCAGACACGCTTGTGTTGGTAATGCCTGATGATATGTTCACTGAATTGCCAAAAGTAGTCACATTGAGTGGATACTTGAATCTGCTGCTGTCCCCAGCATTTGTTCTCAAGGGATTGCTTACAGTTTGGAACTGGGATAATGAAACGTAAGTGGGGATTACGTGGAACTGGATTAGGGCAACCTTTTCTTGGTCGTTTAGGGAGTTGAGGGTGCCGGAACTGAGGCTTGAGAAGGCGCTATCGGTCGGTGCAAAGAGGGTCATGCCATTGTTTGTGTCGTTGAGCTGGTGATCAATTTGATCAGCTACTGAGGTGGCTTTTAGTAGCCGGATAAAGAGAGTAAACTGGCCGGCTTTTTCAAGGACTTTGGTGACGTTTGTGGGCCCCGGTGGTCCGGGAGCCGGAGCTGCTGCTGGCTGGGCTACTAAGGTTTTTGTGCAATGCAGGAGAAAGAGGAGGACTAGTGAAAATGCAAAGAAATGTTGTTTCCTAGTCATCTTTGTAGTCAATATGCAATGGAAAGAAAACAACGCAAGAAAGGACCACTTTGAACAAAGTGTTTGATGAAAATGAAGAGGAGGGAAAGGGGTTTTATTAAGGTCTGGGAAGAGAATAAAGTTAGGTAAAATGTACAATTTTAATTAGTTAGCAGATTCATCCTTAGTTGTTGCAAATCTATCTTTGTGAGATAGGTGGAGGAGGGATCAATAATGGAGTATATGATATTCTTTTAGCAACTAGCTTGCTTGTAAAGGCAGGAAAAAATGGGAGGGATTTCAAGTGGGTGTCTGGGCAAATAAAGATGGATATGATAGCTTTCGCTTTTACTTATGTATTTATTTTGGGTAAAACTTAAAAATGTTGATAATTATTTTTTCTTTTAAATACAGAAACGTTGATTGGTGTTTTTCATTGGCTAATAATGAGAAGTTACTTGGGTTTATAAGTATAATACATTATTTCACCTAATAAGTTAATCTTATGCATTGAATATCTATAAATTCTATGCCAAGTCCCCGAAACAAGTGGTATCAGGGCCAATAGAACAACTCAATTGTTTCGGACGAAAGGACCGAGGTTTGGCGGTAGTTTCGTCAAGAGAGATAATTGAGTTGTGTCATACATTAGTTAGTAAAGGAAAATTACTTGAGTTTATAAGTAGAATAAACCACTCCACCCAATAGAGTAGCTTTTTAAGTGAATGCCTAAATATCTTAATTCAAGTCCCAATACATAATTATAATTAAGAATTAATCAAAATCTCCTTCTTAAATATTTGGGGAAAAAAAATTTAACTTTCGCTAATACATGAAATATAATATTAAAGCTCTTTCTCACATGAGTGATAAAGAATAATTTAACATCCTACTAATGGATGGTGAGAAAAAAAGAACGTTCATGCTATAGTTGCTTAATGCATATTGCCATAGCCTTAAAAAAGAAGTTTCTTTAGTTGCACTTCTTGCGACAGACCATTTCAATGAAAATTGATGGTTATTTTATGAGATGGACCGACGGGTCCAACCTCACGAATGCTATCCTCTATCTTCATGAAAGTTACACTCTGCCAAGTGGCAGTGTCAACTCTGATGGCTAGCTAGCTCATTGCGGGTCATTCATGGATTTGTGGTGGATCCACAAGTATCATGGGTGTTAAAACGTTAAATCTTGATGCTTAATTTCTATATGTTAATAAGCAGCTTCTCAATGATTGAATGATTAATTAGTATCAATTAAAATTGTGGATTTATGCAATTGGACAAGAGCCCATCAAAAGCTGCCTCCAACATGACTGCAGCCCATAATGATTTACCCCTAATGGGTGCTTACACAAATAGCCATAGTTGCCTATTTTCCCAATTCTTTTCAAGCATTTGCTACGACTTTTCTCTGATGCAACTTTTTTCTTTTCAACCTTGGTTTTTTGCTTCTCACATTCTAAGTTTAATGTTTTGCTTTTTCATACCAGGATTGTATCTGACAATTAATGCACGATTTAAATAAAAAAGAAAAAGAGAGAGATCAGCAAATGAGTTTATAAATAGTAATATTTATTTGTGATGATTTACTTTGAGCTCAAATAAAAGTTAGGTATGTTCTGATCACCTGACTTCAAGCCACCAATTATGTTGCAAAGAACTGGCTATTAGACACTCGTAAATCTATAATAATAATAATAAAGTCGTTATCCGAAATCATAAGCTCTTTCTGTTTATGTCGTATGATATGAAACAATAGAAGCTCATTTGTTAATGAGAATGCAAAGGTGAAAGTAAATGTTAAAGTTACCATTTTGTATGTCTTGACTCTAATTGGAGGTGGAGAAAATTACAATTGGTGCCTTCAATTCAATGTCAATAACTTCAAAAGAAGGGCATAGCTTTTTAGCATGTGATCGATGGGGTTGGAGAGCGTGAGAAGATGAAAATAGAATTAGCATTAAATTGGCAAAGCTGAGATGAGTGCCAAACTGGCCTATTAGCTCAGTTGGTTAGAGCGTCGTGCTAATAACGCGAAGGTCGCAGGTTCGAGACCTGCATGGGCCACTTTTGGGCTTTTTTAAAGAAACATCATCCCTCTTCCTTCCGTCTTAAGTAGTCCATCTCATCAGACATGAGCCTAAGTTTTTAGCCATTCCCATTTTATTCGGCCCACTTATGACATTCGAAAGTAGGGATGAGCAAAACTATAAGACTGTATCCTTTTTCTTGTTTTTTAAAACCTTCAGGGATCCTCCTGTTACCAATCCATTTGTTTGAAACAGAAAAACCAGCCTGTCCAGTGCTTTTGTTTTTTAGAATGTTTGACATATGGATTTGGATTTAATGTTGTGTTAAATTTTACGATGATTTTTTATAAAGATAAGATTGATAGAGTTATTAGATAATCGTATAAAAGTAAACAAATCTTATTCATAATATTATTAGAGATACACACTTAACAAAAGACTATAAAAAGTTGAACACAATTATCTCAGCACTAGATTTAAATTCTTGAGACACATGTGTTTTATAGATGTTACTTTCGAATATGATATTAAATTTATTGTGTAGGTAGATTACAATTACAAATTCAGCACAAAATATGAGTTAAAACATACCCTTTAAACATATTTCAATATTTTCACAACATAAAACGTTTTACCTTGAATTGAAAGTTGAGGAAGAACAACATTGAGCTTTTTCACGTACCACAGCTTGGTTTTGTTCTTTCAATACATGTGTTGGAGCTTAATTAGCAGCTGCTAACTTGGGTGAAAATGGGGGGGGGGGGGGGGGGGGGGGGGCTAAATGTTGTTGTGGTTATCCAATTTAATTTGGAGATACATAACTGGTTTTCGATTGATCAAAGAAAGTTTTTATTTTTATTTTCATTTGTCAATCTATTTTAAAGCCAAGATTCAGCAGTTGTTAATGATGTTGTCATCTTCATTTAGTATGTGTATGTGTGCGTATATATATAACCATCGCTGTGAGAGGGACAAGGGTACGTATAATTCACTCGTTCAATCAACATTTTCACTCAATCATTCTCATTTAAAAATTGATCAATCATGAATCATGAGAATGACAAAATGATGTTGATACAATAATGATAATGTTAATGATATTGATAATGATAGCAAAACTGTAAAACCGAAAAGCCACACAAGAACATTACTCTGATGGAAATTTAAAGATAAATAATAGTAATTAGCAATGAAGGTACCAAGGAATACATTAATCTCATACTTCACATTTATTTATGGAAGGGATATGTATCCAAACTACATAACCCAAACCCACACAATGCTACAACACTAGTACTTGATATACAGTAAAAGAAAAGAAAATCCCTCAAAATTCAAGCACAAGTACAATAATATAACACTATCGTTGATGCAACAGAGAAAAATGAACGATTATTGGAAAGCACTCACCATGCGTGCAGACTGGCTATCAATCACCAATATTATAATGAAAATATGGCTAAAACCATAGAAGCCCCAAACAAGAACACCACATGCTGCATGCCCATGAGACTCACTGCAGCAGAGGCATTCAATTTGTTATGATCATCATCATCAGTACTATCATCTCCGTCCGCGACAGCAGTAGAATTCTGCTTTATCGGTTTCAAGGGTGCCGGTGCCGGTGCCATTGCCGGAGGCTTAGCCCCAAAAATGCTCCAAGGAAGCAGCACCTTATCCACTTGGTACACGGCAAGCTGCCCATCGGAGTAAACAATACTAGACACACTAGTGTTAGTAATGCCAGTGGAAATGTTCACTGAATTGCCAGATGAGGTCACGTTAAGCGGATACTCATATCTGCTGTTAGTTCCAGCGTTTGTTCTTAAAGGGTTCCTCAAAGTTTGGAATCGTGTTGGTGGGATATATGAAGAGAGCACATGAAACTGAATCAACAACTCCTTTTGCGGGTCGCTGAGGGTGTTGAGGGTGCCTGAGCTGAGGCTAGAGAATGCGTTATCAGTAGGTGCAAAGATGGTCACGCCGCTGTTTGTGTCATTCAGCTGGCGCTCGATTTGGTCACGGACTGTTGTGGCTTTCAGCAGCCGGATAAAAAAGGAAAAGTGACCGACTTTTTCGAGGATTTTGGTGGCGTTGGTGGGGCCGGAAGAGGCTGGTCCTGCAGTGCCAGGGAGAACTAGAGGCGTGGGAGGGCTGGGGAGAGCTGGAGATGAAATGGGCCCTGCTGGTTGAGCTGGAGCTGCTGCCGGCTGAGCTAGGGTTTTGGAACACTGGAGCAGAAAGAGTAGGATGAGTGATAGAAAGGAGATCAAAGCTTGCTTCATCATCATTTTTGCTTTGTTTAATGCAACAACAAATATGTAATTTGCACAAGAGTTTGATGAAGTTGGGGAGGAATAAAGGGGTTTATATACTATGATGGGAAGAGGGTGAGTTTAGGTGAGGTGTGAAGTTTTAGATAGCAATGCATGCAGAAACATCAGTTGTTAGCAACTCTATCTTTGTTAGATAGGATGTGATAAGGTGAAGTGAATCAATGGAGAGAGTGATGTATATGAAAGTGTTGCAGCAACTAGTTTGCTTGAAAAGGCAGGAAATACAGAAGATTTAATAAAGTGCTGTTTGTGTCCATAGAGATGGACATAGTAGCTTTAATTTCGTTTTACCTGCAAATATATTTTGGCTAAAAATGTTTTTGAGTTGTTTATTAAACTTAGACCTACAGGAATTGCCGAGTTTTCTGTTCTCTTGCAAGAGAAGCTCATAAAGATGGATGGAGATTTGTGAATTTAGGGTCAATTATTTTGTTCCAATTGTTTGAATATTAGCCTCCGTTCTCATGAAAATGATCTTACTTAAAAATTTAAAAGAGTTAAGATGAAGAGAAAATCCTCATTTTAAAGCCATATAAAAATGGACAACAGTAAGAAAAACATATTAATTACGTGTATCAAAATTAGTATAACCCATCCGTAATAATATAGCAAATATAGTAAAATGACATTTTTCAGGTTATGTTTTAACAACAGTGACACATTTTTTCAATGTGCAAAAGAATTTTTGGCCAGCCACAGTGTTAGTAATAAGCTACGATATCACCAGCCCATGCTTATTTGATTTTCACTAATTTAAGCCGTTGATTTTGACGGTTAAGGTTGATTGTTTAGAGGATCATATTACAATGCCTTATCTGATCATCTCTAAGTAATAACCATCAATTTTTAAAATAATACAAAAAAAGGGCAAAAAATAAAAAGATGTTACTTTAATATTTAAAAGTTCTTAAAATTGAGAGCAAACAGCGGGAGAACATAAGAGAAACTGTAAATCAAATATAGAAATTGTAAATCAAAAGTGAAAACATAATACATTTAGAAAGAGAGAAGAAGTAATCTGGATTTACAGAATTTTATTTGGTAGGTATAAAAGATTTGAGAAATTATTTTTGTTACTGTTTTTGTTTATGCAACAAGATCATTTTAGGCTTAAATATGTGTGTGTGTGTGTGTGTGTGTGTGTGTGTGTGTGTTATGAATGAGAAGCGAACTGTACTCCATCTCATCTCAAATTAGACATATCCTTCGAAATTGATCCTTCATTTCTTGCTTCCACAATAAGAAGCTACTATGAATTCGGCTATGGTTTTGGCGACCTGATTAATTAAACTTGAACTCATATCATTATATGTTTCGATTTGAATTAAGCTCGGAGCGTCATTGCACGTTGATATATGGTGGAAAGCTGGAAATCTAAGCGTGTTTTACGTTCGTATCTGGTGAATTTTATTTTATTAGAATAAAACAAATTCCAACATAAGAGGAAAGATAAATCGGAAAATTCGTGCAGAATTGGGTGTCGAATTTTTCACGATGGATCGAGGCAGGTCATGTCAAAGAGAAAAGGTAATACCAAGAAATCTCATTCATCATTACATTTATTGATGGGAAAGTTATGATCAGTCCAAACTGTCATAACCCCACACCTTGAAATCTTGTACAATGTTACATCACTAACACTTAATACATTAAAAAAAAAAAAAAACAAACACAAACAAAGTACAAGATTATGCAAATGGC